>OU974081.1:3906995-4506995 GCA_918843875.1 Diadumene lineata | reverse complement strand
TCAATTCAAATTTACTGCTTCAAATGTATACTGCATTCTTTTTTTTCCGAATTTAAATAGGACATGCCACTTTTGATATGTATCTCTTCAGTCCCTGTGCTAATAAAATTTTGCTCCGAGAATACCATTTTGCCCATGTCTTTATCGTCCTTTGGTCGCCATTTGGCAAAACAGGATAGTCAGGTATCTGTTGTCATGGAAATGGCGACTTGTAGGCACAACGTTTTTTTCATGAATTTTTATTGATTGAGATCTCGCAAGTTGAAGCTGAGGAACAGACCATGTAAGAAATGGGTACCAGAATTGTTGTTCGAACGAGGATGGGGGTGTTTATTATTTGTTTTAAAAAAATATTGTTATGTCATCAAATGAACAAAAGCGTTTATCTAAGGGATCTCAGAATGGACTGTGATGTGCCAAGTTCTTCCGCACAGTTGTGACCTAAGTTCATGGGCTATTGTACGCTAAGAAAAAAATTACACTGTTGTGAAACTATTTTTATTAATTGTTTTTCTGTTTTAGCTGTTTCCAATATCAAGTGCGGTACAAGACCACAGTCACGAGTAGTTGGCGGAAAGGACGCTGGGATTTGGCCTTGGCAGGCGCAGATGCAAGTCTACTGGAATAATAAATATCTTTTCAATTGCGGAGCTGTCGTGATTAATGACGAATGGATACTAAGTGCTGCCCATTGTGTAGCCCACTTTTACCAGCCATTCGAAGTCAGAATACTTGTAGGTAAGTAAACGTGCCTGGGAAAGGGAAGCATAATACTGGGATAATCTAAGCATTTTTGGTGCTAAGGTACATGTGTTAAATAACCTAAACGCTCAAGCGGATCCAGAGGGGCATGGGGCCTGTTGTCCCCCGTTTTATTTTCTTTATTGATATTTTTTTTAATTTTGATCGATAAGTAGAATTTATTCAATTTTGGTCTGCTCACTCAGCCTTATCCAACAAGGCTGAATAAAAAGTGAAACAAAAGATTGTGCAAGGTCGCGGTTGAAAAAAGGGTACAATAAGTTATAAAAAAAAGTTTCCAAACCATTTCGCTCTATCAACTATGATTGCATGAAGTTGTGGCCAAATATAGTTATTTCAATAAAATGTTATAAAATGTTTTGTTGGTTATTTTTTTCTTAGGTGATTATGATAGAACTAAAAACGAGACATCCGAGAGAATACACTATGTTAAAGAAATACGCCACCACTTTAATTTCTCCGCTGGACAGGATGTGGTGAATGATATTGCAATGTTGAAGTTAAAAACGAAAATTCAATTTACGTCCAAGGTTCAGCCGATTTGCCTTCCAAAGCAAAACCAACGAGTTGCAGTGGGAAAAAAATGCTACTTGACAGGTAATTCTAGTTATTGCTTGTCATATCAAGCATTTCCTTTAAGAACGTGGTCGTTGTCTATTAAGCCTACCATATTTGGGCACTAGAGCAATTCGGCAATGCGAAAAAAAAATCCTTCACATTTTTACAGTTTTTTGAGTGAAAGCATACACAACTAGACGCATAGCTGCGTGAACTCGGGCTTTTCTGATCTATTTTTATACGCCAAAAATTAAATTCTGTATCTTCATTTTGAAGTTGTCTGCTTGTCAGCAATCAGCAAGCATTTTATTTGTGAAGAAAAACAAAGTTGTTGTCAACAGGTAAATAGCACACAATAACAGCGATAAATATTGACAAGCTCTTTATTCTAACCTTTGATTTCAACAATACATGTTAGCCGAAAATAAAAATTTTGTTTCTTGGTATTTTTGAAAACATCTTGTCAAGAAGAAAAAATAAACAGATAGATTTAAAAAGAAAAAAATAATGTAGCATGAGCGGGAATCGAACCCACTACCGTCGGATCATGAGCACTGGAGCATAACATTGATCTAACAGCCAATGTTATTATGAGATACAGATCAAATCACTTTTTTACAGCGCATATGAACATTTCATGGAGTATATGCGCTATATAAATGTAATTTATTATTATTTATATTATTATTAGCGGAGCTCCGCGCGGGCCGAAGGCCCGCGCAAGCGGAGCACCATAATTAAGAAAATATGGTAAACCATGGAGCTAATTTTTCGTCGACCGACACAGGAAGACTGACGTGCGGTTTTTTGTCCGTCCGTCGTCCGTCCGTGCCCTTTGCACGCAAAGTCGCTGACCATTTTAGGGGGGCGCCAAAACTTTGACAAAATTTGTTAATCTCGCACAACCAGGAGCACAACAAAATTCACAATTAATTTTTTACAGTTTACTGAAAACTTTCAACAAAATATATTTCTACAATGGACAAAGAACAAGAAAGTGGTAAGCCTAAGCTGCCGGCTAAAAGAGGTTTGACCGAGAAAGAGAAACAAAGACCGCCGCATGAAAATGAAAAAGATCGAACTACGATTCAATGGACAAAGCTGGAAAAGCTTCAAAATATTTTGTCACTGACAAACTGGATAAAAGACACGTACCGATGCTTTTAACTATTCAAATGTGGAGTCATGCAGACCTGTTAAAATTTTATTTGATACTTAAAAGTCATTCAAAGCTGGGAGATTTTACAAGATGTATTTTCTGGATTTTGACAAGTTTGTCAGTTGGTAAAAAAATCCGTATTCTTCGTGGATTCTTCATGGCGTTTTTCAGTAATTACTTATCGACTAATCTACCTTTAAAAGTACAAAAAGTCGACGGTGACCAAAAGTTCATAAACACAGAAACAAAAAAAAACAAAAAAAACCGTGCATTTGCAGCATTGCAAAAGAGGTGAAAACAAGACAAAGCACGAACATGAGTCACGAAGATGATCATCAATTTTTACGGACAATTCAGAACACGGAGAGCGTTAGGATCAATGCAGATTTATCAACTATTCACAACGAAAAATAACTTTTCATACAAGATGTTCGTCAACAAAGTAGGACTGCCAATTCATGGAGTGGATGGAAATGCAAATTTAGTACAATGTGTGATCGAGCAACACGAGCTTGCCATCGCCGTTCAGTTGAACTGTGTAAACTTTTTAGAGGCGGTGAAAATGTTTTTTGCCACTTTTAAAATGTTAAAAACATGAACAAGCTTATTGTAATCAGAACTGAGGACAAAAGATTCAGTGGAAAAGTGACAGTACAGGACAAGAAACGTGGCGCCGGTATGTTTACATTTTTTGACGATCTTTAATGAATTTCTTTTTTACCATCCACATGAAAGCAGTTTGCAATAATTATATTCACTTGTTTTTGTAAGATATTTATCCGTCGTTGATATCTTTATGTGTGTGGGTTTTTTTAATTTGAGTCTTGTAATTCTTTCCAAAGGTTTGATTTGTTATTTGAAATAAAACGCTTGTATGAATTCGTCAGTGTTCTCATCTGCAAGTTAAAATTTCAAAACTTCATACTGGCTATTTTTTAATGAGTTACGCAGTATTCACGTTTGATAATTGAAAATGCACAACCGTTTTAGATAGCTAGATCACCAATAAGTAATTCATTACACATTTCACCAGAACAGTGAAATTTTTGTCGATTTTTATAGCGTTTTTTCAAACGTGAAAGAGCGTAGAGCGAGAAGCGCGCGGGGATTTGTTTACAACTCAAAGAAGCCATGTTACTGCTTTTCTAACTTCTCATTGGACAATCAATTTTAATTGACAAGTGCTATTTTTACCATGCATAACAACATATTTTTCGCATTTTTGCGTAAAAATAAAATGTTGCCGCATGCATAAAGCTTTGTGTGTTTCAATTGATTATATGATTATTTGATCGGGAAAAGAAAATAACATATCAAAATAAAAATTGACCAAGAATTTGATAATTCGTAGTGAATGAACAAATGATAGAATGCATGATTGAATAAATAATTCATTTCATTAAATTGGAGCTCCGCTATTAGGTTTACCTAATTTTTATATTATTATTATGTGCTTGTTCCGTATACCAAGCACCCCACCAAGCAATTGTCTGAAACCAATCTTGTCAGTGTCAGCTTAAATTTCTTGGTATCTAAAATAATAGTTGTTTCACTTACAATGATCCTTTGTATGATTCCAGCTTAAAAACAGCAAATTCCACGGAGCTTTCGTAAATTCGACGAGTCTGCAGGTCGCAGACTAAGTAGCCTTCTTTTGTAGTTTACTTACAAAGACTTGCGAGGTAGCTCAATTCGATCGAACGGACTTGTGAAAGACTCGCTCTGTTGTCCGCTCGGAAAGTTTGCTTGTCATAAAACGCATTACAAAAACCTTGTCGAATGTACTTACAACAAATTATAATTTGTGTATTAGCTAAAAATGTCACAGCAATGTAGCAAAGGAACAGCGAAAAAAAACTTCAGAAGACTGTAATGAATAGATCAAATGAACAGACTGTGATGTCCCAGGCGTTCCTGACCTGCTTTTGGACGTTTGACATGACACGTCATTAATTTCACCAATCACAATCGACAATCAACATGAATACATCCAATCACAAAGCTGGAGCCGAAAGAAATAAAATTGCGGAAAATTTAAAAACAGCGGAGACAGAAAAACACAAAACCCGCTCAAATTATACCTCGGGCATTCCTTCGGAAGCCCGAGTAACAAGTCCGACATTTTCATTTCTGGCCGACAGATGACTGTTAAACCTAAAACAGGACCCCTATGATTTCACCACAGGAAGCCCAAAATCGACAACAAAAGTTTGATATCAGAAGTAGCGAAAAATACCAAAACAAACCGTCGAGGCTAAGTTATTTCAACCATCCTATCTTATTTTTTTAGCAAATAAAAGGTAAATTACAATTGAAATTCAATTCTTTCAAAAGATAAACACATTTTATCATAGTTATTCACTTTTTTTTTCCATGCCTTTATTAATAGATTAAATGACTAGACAATAAATTAGTTTAATAAACCATCGAGGCCAAAGAGAATTCAAATTCTTAACTTCAACCATTCTTTCTTATTTTTTTTAAGCAAATAAAAGGTAAATTACATTTGAAATTCAAATTCTTTCAAAAGATAAACACATTTTATCATAGTTATTCATTTGTTTCCCATTCCTTTATTGATAGATTAAATCACTCGACAATAAATTAGTTTCGATACGCTCGTTTATCTGCATGATTTCAGGTCATAGTTTGTAAAGATATATTATCAGAAATCGTGGAAAGATCAGAATACATTTAGTTCAATAATCAAATATCCATTCGCAACCTATGATAGGAATTAATGTACTTCAGTATCGTTTGAAAGAATTAAACTTCATGTATACTTAAATCATTAAGTGTTAAAGTTTCTCAGGACGGTTGAAATGTGAATATTTATTAAAACTCAAATGGTAAAGGGAAAATAAGAATATTGACGGTAACTGAAATATCTAACAAATGAAATAGTATAATTTATGTCATCTCCATCGATCATGAGAATGAGACACTAGATACACGGTCGAAATAGGTTAAAAAAATTATTACATAGCAAGAGAAACAACCTTCAACATTTAATATTATCCAAATCATATTTTTATAAGCCTTTGTTAGTTGATAACTGGCACGAGAAAGTCTCTAATATAATATGCCGACATTTCTCCTGTGACTGATAAAATAGCGTACAGAAGACTTTGTCATGGTGGTCACTAATGAAAGCCAACGGACTACAAATGAGCCGCAACTCAGTTCAAAAATGAAATAACTGGGAAGGCATGCGTTGGTCTCGATTGTAGCAGCAGCAGCAGCAGCAGCAGTAGAAGCAGCAGCAGCAGTAGCAATAACAGTAGGAGCAGCAGCAGCAGCAGCAGCAGTAGAAGCAGCAGCAGCAGCAGTAGCAATAACAGTAGGAGCAGCAGCAGCAGCAGTAGAAGCAGCAGCAGCAGCAGTAGCAATAACAGTAGGAGCAGCAGCAGCAGCAGCAGCAGCAGTAGAAGCAGCAGCAGCAGTAGCAATAACAGTAGGAGCAGCAGCAGCAGCAGCAGCAGTAGAAGCAGCAGCAGCAGTAGCAATAACAGTAGGAGCAGCAGCAGCAGCAGTAGAAGCAGCAGCAGCAGCAGTAGTAGCAGTAGGAGTGGCAGTGGCAGTATCAGTAGCAGATCTCTCCCCCTTCCAGGCCCCATTTTAATGTAATTCTTTACTTAATTTTCAGGGTGGGGTAGACAGTACGCGGGATCTCCTACTTCAGATATTTTACAGGAAGTGCAACTTCCCGTTGTGAGCCATTCTGATTGTCAGCGTGGAAACAGTCACCAATTTCCAGTTGATGACACGTCGATGATCTGTGCAGGATATGGCTCAAAAAGTAACGCCAGTGGTTGCCATGGGGATAGCGGTGGACCTTTCAGTTGCAGCTATAATGGGATGTATGTTATCCTTTGATATTTTGTTGTTGTCTTAGTTTCAAGGATAATGCCAAATTTTGTTCTGATGAAATATAGAAATTCTAGTTCGGTGGCTTTTTCTGCATTTTCACATTTAATTTGCTATCTTCTTAAAACTGCAAAACTAGTAAATTCGGTAATATGTTCCTTAGCAGATTAACTTAATAGAAAAACGTTTTATACATTCACATTTCCCACTGTGGACAGTGACGATCGATTCAAAATCAAAAGCATACAAAGATCTACAATATACAATTTGTTACCAAATCCGTTTTTTCTTGTACCTATGGTTTAACAGACACGTTTTTCGTTTTGTACGTAAGATGATATCTACAAAATAAGTTTGGTTTGGGAGTTTAGGTGATGCCTGAGGAAAAAAACCATTGCTGTGAAATAGCCCTGGTCAGACAAAACTGGTTATGTTTTACTCTGATACAAACAGTCATCATATCAAACTTATTGTCGCAAAAGCCCCTTTGAAGTCACGAGTGTCACGCTCCACTTCAGACTCCATATAAACACCGTATAAATTTCATAAAATTTTCAGCATATTGCCGTTTTACTCAAAACCCTTTGAAACAACAACATTTTTACCATGGTGATCAAATATTACACTATTATAGCTGTCATATTGTATAGTTTTCAAGCCATTACGGCAAACTTTTCGTGGGGCAATTTAGATTTGCAAACAGAGAACTTTTAGTGCTTTTACAAGAGAAATTGACCTCTGTGACCCAGTTGCGTTACGAAAACGTCACTTTACGCCCTAATACGCATGCTCAGGCCATTTTTACCGCACAAATCGAATTCTACATAAAATTTCCTGTATTTTGACATATAAATTGTCTATTTTTCGACAAAATTCGATGGGGCAAATAGCAAGTGAAGATGGAGTTCTTTGCCGTATTTATAACCGTCTTTCTTGTGTCGGTGTAGGCAATAGCAGAGGACTTTGTAGCCGGCAATGGCGATTCTTCGCAGTCAAATCGCAAAATTCCAATGTTTACATGCAGTATCAACAAGTAACATCTATAACTTACTTATAATAACTTTTTGTGTTATAACTAATGTCCAAATAAGCTTCAACAGAATTGATATTGATAGTTTGAGCAAATATTCCACAATATGGGGAATAAGTTTGATATGACAAACATTGTTTTATTTCTATTGTTTTAACACTTATCCATAAAAACGTTGCTGGCACTTTTAAGCAATTGTTAAAGAATAGAAACAATGTTCTGTATTTTCTTTTAGTTACACACTGGCTGGAATTGTAAGTTGGGGAGATTTTTATTGCAAAACAGTTAACAACACCTACAGTGTCTTTACTCGTGTTTCTTCGTTCATTGACTGGATTCATGATCAGATGACGACACCTGCTCCTGTCTATCCAAGTAAGTTAGAATTTTCTTTTTTTATTTTTTATTTTTAATTTATCATTTTTTTTTTCGTTAGCAGAGATTTCTCATTTCCCTACCCCAATTTACTCTAATTCCGTTTTGCTTTGGCGGTCTTGTTACTCTTCAGAATTTTATAGAATTTACTTAGTGGTATCATAATTAGTTCATTGCATAAAATTGGTGGTTAATTTTGGCGTGAGATTTAGACAACAAAGTAGATTTTCGTAAAATCGTATTTACGAATGTTTAAAACGTAGTTTGTCTTTTTTGATTTTTGTAGTATTTTGTTTTGGTTTCCTTTTTGTTACAGCAAAATTCTCTCTATCGCGACCGGCTGTATCAAAACGAGCTTAACATCGTAAAGGGATACTCTGGATGTTAAATTTCAGAAAATGATCAATCTAACATTAAAAAAAATAAAATAAAAAATAAAAAACTAAGAGACGTAATAACTATTTTGAAAACTAAGTTTCAAAATCAATCAAAACTTTCTAGAGAAAGTATTTTATTTAAAGCTTTTTTTACAAATGCTGATGTCATAAGCACAACATAGGCCATCCATCACATGCAATTCTTTTCCATTCTGAAGTAAAAAATAATTGTCAACATAATCAATCCTAAGCAAAGAAATTGTTCAGAGTATGAGTCTTTTAAAAAGCAAAAAAAAAGGAACAAAATAGAAACAGTATGGACCATGTGTTTGATTTGTGTGTCAAAATGTCATGCATGATTAACCACATATCAGTTTAACGTCGGTACTTCCTTCAGCTTGAAGCTGGTCTCCAAGAAAGCCGAAGGGTGCACACTTTGCCCCTTCTTGCCATCAATGCACCTTTTCGCGGATATTTAAAGCTACTGCAAGCTACACAGAATAGAAAGAATTTGATAAAAGGATGTGAAGACACTGTGAATCGAACTCGTTGCACAGACGGCCGCGCACTAACCAACTTTGCCCTCCTTGCTGCAATACGTCCAAGTACCCCTTAAACGTAAACAATATGCAATGTTTGAAAAGTCCGATAAAATATCACGCATTGAATTAATACGATACAATATCGCAATTAATGTCATTTTTTTATCTCTACTTGAGAAGTGTCCTACTACGAAATGTATTCAGTTATTTTCTTTTTTTATAGCTGATAAAGACAGTCACTGGTATTGTGCTGAATGGAAGAAGAAGAAATATTGTACTTATGACGGGCTTATGAGATTTCTTGTGAGATTATACTGCCCTGTGTCGTGTAATGTCACTAGTAAAACCAAGTACCATATGGGTTTTGCTCAGTGGTATAAAAAGTAGACATTTCAATGTCTCTAGTAATAAATAAAGTAATGTTTATTAGACTAAATTAAGCAGAGAAACTAACTCTGATAAACGGCGTTTCGATGATCATCTTTATCAAGTGAAATAAAACTGAACAACGTTACATAAAAGAAGTTGAGAAAACTAAACAAAAAATATGCTATTGTTCCAAGTTAAAGAATAATCCATGTTCTCAGAGTCATGTTAAGACCTTTGTATTATTATGATTATTCACTTGGTGAGATGCCATTTAATAATTTGATTAGGTCAAATGTATCAGGAGTATCTATCAACCCAACTCTATAATGTACGGTAAATCATTCAATAAAAATGGCTTACTTACAAAAGCTGCACTTGTAATCAGACTAATCTCTTTGACTCTTAAAAGAAAGTTAACATAAAAAAACAAGTATTTAATTGAGAGGGTTTGAAAACAGGTGAATCAGTTTTGTCGAAGTGATATTGCTCGAAGTAGCAAAATTATCATAATAATTGATGCAGAATTAGTTTTATTTTCCTGTTTAATGCAACGGACTTCGGTAGTCAAATCAACGTAAATTCACATCAAATTGCTTCAAATGATTCGGAGATCTTAAGCGGTGGGGCTGCAGTAAGTTTATATATTTTGAGAATATACACTGTTGCCCAAGAGCACACAAGCTTGTGATTGTTTTGCCCAAAGAAAACACCGTTGCTTCGATATAATGATCTTGTAATAGGAGGATAAGAATTTTAGAGAGAAGAAGGAATTCCATAAGTTGGATACGACGGTACCTTTCATTTTGTGATTTAGAAATATAGTATTCAAACCTTAAGCAACTATAGCCCTTCCGTCATAAGTTTTCAAACATCTTGCGAATCCTCACTGACCATACCCAACTTTTTGTACCTCTTAATCCTCTATTGTCCTTTTTAATCATTATGTTCCCCGAAGAAACATCTTATCTGGATCTAACTCTAGATACTTAACAATAATTTAGATTAAAAAGTGATAACGTGACCTTACGACATCATCAAAACATTGGGAAAATAATATCCGCGATCAATTTTGAGGCACTGCAAAAGCTAGACATCAAACGTTTAGTTTATAAAGCTGTATAAAGATCGTTGAGACAATTGAAAATTTCGTTCTTATATTAATGAAACAAAATTTTTACGTGACCTATTTAAAAAAAAAAAAAAAAAAAAAAAGACAAATAACAGAAAATTAAAATGAAAGTCTAATTGTTTATACAAATCGAGAAACTTCTTGGCGAATTGAGTTAATTTTTATAACTGGAATTTTGGTTTGGTTGCAAACCCAAACGCAGAAAAATGTTTGAGGATGTTTTGTTATTTGATGACATCGCTAGGTCACGTGACCGCTCTAAACTTTATATGTGTGTTAAGTTTCGAGTTTTCCTTTTGGTCGAGGGTCGACGGTATCATGTCGAGGGTCGAGGGTACCATGCCGAGGGTCGAGGGTAACATATCGATGGTCTAAAAAAGTTTTTTACCGAAACTGAGCATGTATAATTAAAGTGAGGACACTCGAACCATGAACACTTGTCTTTATTTAGCTTTTTATTTTCTGAGCTTTCTACTCGGCTTCAAATACTCTAAAAAAGTAGGACTCAACTCAAATTCACTGAATTATCAAATGCAAATGTTTTCAAATCGATTCACTCACAGGATGCATGTTAAAAAAGTTTCAAAAAAGCACAAAGTGTTCACGGTTCGAGTATCCTCACTGTAACAATATTTTGTGCAAATTGAGGAAATTTACGCACAGATTCACCACATAATTTACCCATTTGTTGTCTTTCTGCGCGCAACACGAAGGGACTGGGTAAGGTATCCGAAATCTCGCGCGAAAAGTTTCCCCGCCAAAAATACCCGGATGTTGTTCGCCGCACTGGGTTGCTGCCGCAGCGAAGCAAGCCTGAGCGAGCGTAGCAAGGCAGCATTATAATTGAGTAGTTAGGGAGCTGAAATCAAAATTTTGGGTCCTCTAGGATACTTTGCGAGTTTCTTTGAGGGATTGTATTACAGTTCCACGATCTTGTGTGATTGTATTTCAGTCCAATGGTCTTGCTACCGCAGCAAGGCGAGCCTGAGCAAGCGTATATAGTTCTTTATATCTGTTTGTTTCTATTAAATCAATTTTGGCTAAAGATCACTTGAAGAAATAGATTCAACAAGGTCCATGCTTCATATTTCATTTAAAACTATTTAGATCTGGTCAAAGGTCATCTTAGCGTGACTGTGAAACGTGAGCTCTTAACTTTCACCGCTCGATTTTATATAATTTTTCGTATCTTTTCATTTTTGCCTTATATCGAGTTTGGCTGAGGATGACTTCAAGAAAAGTGATATAAGGCTCATACTTTAAAAACTAGCTCTTAATGATAACAATGAAGTTTCGAAGATTGAATTTTAACATTAAAGTGAAATTCAATCCAGATATTAGATCTGAGCATGCTTCTCAGCGGTCTCTCGATTCACATTGCATGGAAACGAGACACTTGGGTCGACAAACCAAGATGGCACTAATAAACGATAGCAGAAGTAGCACTGATACCAAAGAAAACTCAACTTTATTGCCCCAAATTATATTTTTCTCTAAAGAAAATGAGGCTCAGATGATTGGTGGTCTTTGCCCTCGAGGAATAAACAAGAATCAGTTTGAAAGAATGGCTAAATTATCGCAAAGGAACGACGAGATGCCTAGCGCCGCTTCGAACGATAACAAAACAGAATTTGATCCGAAGGTTTTAACGATTTAAAAATCGTTAATTGTGTTTATGTTACAATTTCGCATT
Organism: Diadumene lineata; assembly: GCA_918843875.1. Classification (NCBI taxonomy): domain Eukaryota; kingdom Metazoa; phylum Cnidaria; class Anthozoa; order Actiniaria; family Diadumenidae; genus Diadumene; species Diadumene lineata. The sequence continues at coordinate 4,495,134 of OU974081.1, read as the reverse complement.
TAGGCCTTTAAATCATGCACTAATATCTCACTATTTCTTGTTCAGAGTCATTTGTCATATCAGAAAATTGATACACCTTTCATCTGACACGGACGATTCAGTGATCAATAGACACACTGCATGTCCGTGTTTTATAAACAAAACCGTAAGAATTTCAACAAATGTTCTTGTTATCATTTTTCTCAGCTTTCTTGATCGTCCTGTACTTTTCTGTCTACAAACTACCTTAGCATAGCCTGCATCGTGGAAGAAGGGCATTTGTTTTTCACTTCCACCAATGACTTCCAATCTGCGCGACGTGTTGTTGTGTAAAATTTGTCGCTGAATCGTCGAGCCAGACGAAAATGACTCAATTTGCCGGCGAAATTTTTAGCCCACTTGTTTCTGATATAATAAATGACTCTGAAGAAGAAACTAGTAAGGTATTAGTACAAGACCTTCGCTCGAAGCGGCGATACCATCTCTTGACGTTCCTTTGCGATAACTTTCTTTCAAAGCCATTATTTCAAACAATTCTTGGTTATTTCCCGAAGACAAACACCACCGAGAATTTGAGCCTCATTTTCTTTAGAAAAAAATATATTTTGGGTAATAAAGTTGAGTTTTTTTCGCCATCAGAGGTAATATCCCTATCGTTTACTAGTGCTATCTTGGTTTGTCGACCCAAGTGTCTCGATTCCATGCATTTCAAACAGAGAACGCTGAGGCGCAGGCTCAGATCTAATATCTGCTATTATGTTTTCTTATTGTAAGTAAAATGATATCTTGTTAATAACTATTTTAGTTGTCACCATTCAACCACTTAGTCATAACGTACAATTTTATGTTAACTTTTTTCGTAGCTTTTGTCGTGTTGTTCATTTTTGCATGTCTCAGTCATGCAGATCAATAGCCTCTTCTACGTAAAATGAGTTTAAATTCCTTTTTCCAAAAACTTTTAGGCCAAATATTAAACTAATGAAAGGCAGCATTCGCTAAGAGTTCTCTTAGGCTAATCTCAGCTACTACAGAACTTATTCCGGTGTGCTCAGACAAATTATTTTTAATATTCTTTGAAAATGAACAAAGAATTGGAAAATGCAGGCTATCAAGTCAATCCAATTGGGGATGGAGATTGCTTCTTCTGGGCGGCAGCTTTCCAGTTAGAGGTAAAGAGAGCTGCTCTAAAGGACGCAGTGTTTCAGCATTTGGAGAGAAATCAGTTCGATGTAAGTAGTGTTTTGTTTTATAAATTCATATTATGCTGATTGAATGATATCTGCTTTCTATACACACTTGAATTACGTAAAGGAGTTTGTTTTTGATAAGTTTAAAACGGTTTAAGAAGCCATAAAGCCATGGTAAGGCTACTTTTGCTCCCTTGGCCATGGTCTTTGTAAGCGCAGTCCCTTTGTTTTGCGCGCCAAAACATAAAAAGAAAGTAAAATGGGTAAATTATCTAGTGAATCAGTGCGTAAATTTCCTCAATTTGGACCAAATGTTGTTTATTATACTTGCTCAGTTTCAGAAAAAACTTTTTTCGACCCTCGACATGGTTATGAATTTGCAAAGTTCCATCTATATATTCACCCATTTTGTTACAATTTGAAAAAGTGGCTTTTTCACTTTAAGAGTTTTGAACCAGTCCTTAAGTACCTTAATGCTTGCGATCGCGTATAATCTCAAAACCTATGGTCGTTGTGCCTTCTTGTTCTGTGCTCCTAAAAGTTGGAACGATTTGGCCTCAATATAAGAACCCGTCCATCAATTGACACTTTCAAACGCTATCCAAAAATTGATTAATTTAACAATACTCAGTGCTTTTTGTCAATCGGAATAACTGCTATAGATTTTTTCATGTTTTTTTTTTTTGCATTATTGAGATTTTTCTATTTTTCTTCCTTGCAAAATTTCTAGCAACTGTTTGATCAACACCTCTTAAGGTGTTTAAAATCATCTGCCACTTATAGCGAATGTTGTTTTCTAAACTAGTCAATACGAATAATCAAATCAGCTTAGCCAAGCATAGAAACAAACAGTAAAACAAAGGGCGGGCCATTAAGGTCACTAGTCATGACAATTTACAATGCAATCAACAACATTTTTGAAGTTAATTAAAGTTTCGACTCACTTAGCAGTCGAGTTTGCAGCACATTATTGAAGCATCATGTTATACCTATATAACAAATGTGTTATTTTACTGGGGCTTATCACAGCTTTGTTGCTGATTACCACCACTGGTAAGAGTAATATAAAAGGTTATATCTTATATTTTATATTTTCCTATATCACTTTTGTATAATCGTATAATTTATTTTGCTTTCCGCTCTGGCGTTGGAATCGAATCTCAATATGATTCTAAAATGTTATTGTTAAATGAGAAAATTTAGTGTCCATCAACAGTTGGTTATCAAAAAGACTTTTTACTATTTATATTATTAGTTGTCTGAATAGTGATAGATTCGTTTTTGCTTAGAAATCCTGGTTATTTTTATATCCATCCTTTCTTATTTTGTTTTTGTTACTTCCGTATATAGGACTACATAAAGTCGAAAGCAATTTCATTGGTATTTTTAGTAGTCCGAATAAAATGGAACATGAACAAAAAATAAAAAATAACATTGCAAAAGTGTCTTCTTTTCAGAGAGAAATGCAGTATCGAAAGTCTACTCCTTGGTCTAGTTTACGCTAAAATAAAGTTATTGTCTAGTTTATAACGTTGAATCAAATTACAATTATTGAGATCAATTAAACCCTCATTTGTTCTGTTATTAGTATTTTTGAACTCTAGAAAAACGTTTTAGTTTTGCTTTCTTATAGCAAATTAAAGCAATCATCAGTCGACCCGGAAATAACTAGTGTTGCTTATTATTAATTCAGTCGCCATTATTAGCGAGGGTCGTATATTCTCAAGCAATTGCCCTATTTCACTATGACGTCATGGTTTGTTTACATGAATAAGAACAGACCTAATTCGGACTAAATAGTTTTGCCCCAGTACATTTTGCTTTGCACTTGAACGTATATTTTGTTCTTTTATTATAAATAGATTTTTTTAGGCTATTTTTAATTGAATTAAACACGCTGTATCCCCTCTAGTGTTCCATGTTTCTTAGCGTTGAAACAATAGATTTGTTTTGATGTGACGTCATAATAAATAGGGCAATTGTAAAACCTGTTTAGAAATCAGCGAATCCATTTTGTAACTCTTATTTAAAACGCTGTCGGAGAGAGTGCAGAATGACGGATGCTGAATGCAAATTATTTCCGTAAAATGTTTATAATAAAGTGAACACAATTCAATATATTGAAAAGCGAATGATCTACATTTGATCGACAACCGGCATTCGGCACATTTTTTTAATGTAGTTTTATATGAAATATGTACATTTATGTTCTTGGAAATTTGGTTATGGAATTATGGATGAAATTTTTTTCACTCATTTTGAAGCAAGTAAATGTAGCAAAGATGTGTATAACATAACAAAAAAAAATCATTTGAGTTCAATAATAGTCATCCCCTTCCTCCTGATATCTCCATAAGATTGAATAGCAATTCATTTTTTTCTTTAACACAAAATTGCATATAATCTTCAATCTTGACCACAGCAACTGAGAGACTGTGCTAGGAGGCAAATCAATTGAAGTATGAAGTGTCTTTTTATATATTTCTTGATAACGGTTTTTGAGCTTTTGTTTTGCTCCTAAGCCTCATAATTTACTGATGATCCTTATTCATCCATTAATAAGAATACCCATGTATTTAGGTATGCAAATGATAATTAAATGCTACAAAAGCATTTACAAAATGTTAAATATTATGGTTTTTGTTATCTGCATGTCGGTGTTTTTCTCAGTTTCCTCTCCATGTTATTCCTTTTTTTTCTATTTTTTGTTTGTTTATTTTTTCATCATATTGGCTTTCTAGATACATTTGACGCTCATTTCACTGGACATCCTCCAAATCCCCTGTACGTGGTTAAGGGAGAAACTGCCAATTTTATCTGGATATATCATGTTCAATTTGATAAGTATAGCACTTTTGACTATTATTCACCAGTATGGTTTTACAGAGATGCTAACAATAATGAATATGAAATCGGTAAAGATTATAGATATGACGAGTGGAAATTTCACATCTCAACATCTATTTGCCCAGCTCGACTTCTAAGTCCTAAAGTGCGAGTAAGTCGTGAAGACCAGGCTACATTGGTAATCAACAGCACTACACTGCCTGATAGTGGTACGTATGGATGTAGACTGAATTTGAGACATGACTCCCCTAAAACAAGCACCGTGGACTTAATTATTACAGGTACGAATTTGTATGAAGTTCCTAAAATAAGAACAAGAAACATTTACTGATCTGTAATTTATTTTTCTGTCTTGAATTTGATTAGAAATTCCGTCTTTTACTGTTCGACCACACACCAAAACAATCACAACTGAACATGCCGATCTTAGCATACTCTGTACAGCGGTTGGTCCTCCGACACCGACTGTTGAATGGGTTCACCTTGCCTCCAACGTCACTAGAGCTCGAGGAAATGGGAGTGCTGTTTTACAAATACTCAATATCAATCGAAATTACAGTGGGACGGAGTACAAATGTCGTGCTGTAAATAATCCGCAGGAAGGGCCAGTTGAAACGAAGACGGAGATTGTAGTTTACTGTAAGTAAATCTCCCAAAAATCATTGACACGAAATGAAAATTTATTTTTCTCTCTACAATATTAAAGTCAATCTCACATCCCCCTAAACAATATTGAATGAGCTTTTATTTCATATCAAAATCATCATCGATCATACCAACATTGTGACATTGTGAGGGGAGAGACGCCTGAAAAATATTCAATGAATGTTACAAATGATCAGTTAAATTTTAGTGTAGCTAGATGCAACTAGATGCGGAAAGTTCTTTTCTACTATGTTTAGAATATGTTCCTGCAGCATTTTTCCTTTCCAGGTAATATCTTTTTTTGGCCAGGTTATATTATAAAAATGTTGCGAAATGCTGGTTATTTATTAAGAAGCATGTTTTTACATCTAGATAAACCAACAATTGATGGTTCTTTGTCAAGTACCAATCTTACCTCCTGGAATGGCAACATCATCACATTAAGGTGTGAATATTTAAATGGTCTTCCTGCTCCTACCTGGAAATTCTTCCGACCGAGTGGCGAAATTATTACAACCAATGTACACAATACAGTTATTGGTAGTGAGGTGACAGTTTCGACTGGAAAAGATAGTTTTGACTATGGCCGTTATAAGTGCGAAGCAACTAATGTTGCTGGTAGTGACGAGCATAGTATGATTGTCACACAGCTATGTAAGTACACATATAGTATTTATTGTTGGCTGCACAGGTAGCACTTAAATAAGATTGGCAAAAAATTAAATAGTTATGCGATAGATTACAAATGCGCAAAAGAACTGGCCACACTTATCCTTTTCGATTTCCTGTGCCTTCACTGTTGCCACACAATGCAATTACTATTTAAAAAAATTACTTGTGTTTTTGAAAGCTCTATTCCGGTACTTGCTTGTCAATGATCTATAATATAAATATAGGCATTCTCTCATTCATGTCAAACTTTCAAATCCAATTGGTATAAACCAGTAGGTTTTGTAATATTCCTTAGCATAACTTACTAGCACAGTTCAATCACAACTTAAACTTTCATTTATGCTTTTGAATGCTCTATTCTGGTGTTTTCTTGTCATTGATCTATATTCCAAACTTTCACATTCTATCATTCATTTACCTTTCCCAACTACCTACACTCCCTTGGATTGCATATGTTATAATTATCCAATTATCAAGAGAATATGAGATAAGAGAGCTTATCCCTCGTATTGGGCCTTACACTCATCAGGGGATCTTTTCATTCTATTTTTAAACTGAAGTTATTTCGGAAACGGAACGTGATCGTCAAAACATCTCAAGACAAATGTGCGCAGATTGGTAACAAGTTTTCTAAAGATAGCACGAGAGTAGAGCCCCTGATGGGGTTCAGGGATAAGCTCTCTTATCGCATACTCTCATGACAATTATATAATATCATATTTTGATAGGTCCACCAGCATCTCCTGAAGTTTTCATCACAGACAGAGAATCAACATCAGTTACAATACGATGGATAAAACCAGCACATAATGGCGGCAGTCCAATCACAGGCTACAAGATAATAATTGGGTCCAGAACATTCTATATCACAAACACGAGTACAAAGTACCACACAGTCAGTGGTCTGTCGCCAAGTACGAATTATGTAGTTAAGATGTATTCTGTTAATATTGCTGGATATAGTAACAGATCAAGGGTTTATTTCACTACTAGAGGTAAGGACGCTTTTGTATACTAGTATACAATCAAACTTTGGATATCTGGACTAGTCTTACGGATCAAAACAAAAATCCGGATAATCTAGAGTTATGAATATTTTACGAGTCAAACGTATAGATTTAGTGTTTAAATAGCATCTTTTATAGTTGAGGAGTTAGAAATGTAAAATTTTTAGTACCATGCAATGCTATCTTTTTATTTTTGATTAAGATATTAGTATAGATAATTAGATGGTTTATTGCTCAATTTGGAATTAATTTTAAAGTATTTGAAAAATTCGAGAATTTCCGTTCATAGCTTCCTCAATCCACAACAAACTATCCTTAATTCATAATCCTCCAGCGAAGTGGCCCGTAGTTACTAAACGCCGGAACTACCCACAACGACCCACAACGAGCCACAACGACCCACAACGATCCACAAAGAGCCACAACGAACCACAACGAACCAAAACAAACAACATGTAAATCCAAAACCAGTAAAATAGATCAGTAAATACCACGATTATGCTAATTTGGAATGAAATTTGGAATGCTTTGCTGTGATTGGTGGAAAGATGCATAGTGTGTTATATATAGCCTCGGAAGCCATTTCAATGTTGCGGGGAAAATTAGCATAATCGTGGTATTTAATGATCTATTTTACTCGTTTTGGATTTACATGGTGTTTGTTTTGGTTCGTTGTGGGTCGTTGTGGGTCGTTGTGGGTGGTTCCGGCGTTTAGTATCTACGCGAAGTGGCCGTATTAACGAGTTGGCGTTAACGTTTACAGAAACTGCATGGGTGCTCGTTTCGCCAGGAGCGAAAAATGTGGCCACAATTAATTTTTTCGTGTTAAGTGCGTGGTTGCATGATGCAAGGAATAGAATCTGATAGACGGTCATGTTTATAATATAGTAATTTTAAAAATTAGCTTTGAGGATGAAAATCACTAACCAGCATGTTTGGACTACATTTTATGAGCTGTTTCCAAAATGATTTTCCAAGTGTCAAAAGAGCAATATTACCAAAATGGGAAGACGTGGTTTTCAGTGTTGTTGATATCTGATGTCATCAATTTGGTGAATTGGATCGGATTATGGCATAATGACAGATAGAGTAACGTCTTTGCGGAAGAAGACGAAGTACTCGTGTCAAAATATTTCAGTTATCATTGTCAAATATATTTTTATTTCTAACAATTTGATTTCATCTGATTTTATAGGTCAAGTAAAGTTGCCATCCCCACAGCAGGGTTCGTACACCAGAATCAAATATATGCTGTTTTAATATATGTGTGTAAATTAATATGTTGTCCAAAAGAGAATTGAACCCATAGTTATGCATTCCAGTGAGTTGTCCTTTTTCCGGCGGAGCTTTGGAACTCAGGGAAGAGAGTACTATGAGGTTATCAGCTATGTACATCACGTCGATTGATGCATTTTTTTCTGCATTTGATTTCTCGTATATCAGTGAGGCATTACATGTTTTGTTAACTGTCAAATCTGACCCAAACAACTTTTACGTATGATCAAAAACTGTATTTTCCAGAATTCCATCTCTCCTTCTTATTTTTTGGTTTTCATTGCCAACAAAACTTTTTATCTATTTTTTTTAGATGGAGCAGTAGCTGCAGGTGTTAGTACTGGGACGTTTCTTGTCATCTCGTTAATCGCCAACGTTCTTTTTGCAGTGTACATTTACAGAAGCAGGACTAAACCAAAGTAATGATTTATAGATAAAAAAATGAACGCGCCAATAAATAAAAGAACAAACTGTCAACTTCTTATATCTTTTTTCTTCTCTTTTAAGGAAAAAGCCGTCTGAGTCAGGCCAAAGTGTAAGTGAGCACTCCAAAAAAAGGTTTTGTGTAGACAAACAAGCAAACAGACAAAACAACCAACAGATCAACACACAAATATATTTATTGCTTTTACATTTCAATTACATTTGTACAGTGGTAACATGCCAGTACCCTAGCTTTGCCTTGCTGATGAAGTCCAAAAGGCCGACCTAGCTGTCCACGGCTGCTAGTTGAACTGGCAAACATTTCTTTCTTTTTTTTTATTCAATTTTTTGTGATTAAGAGGTCATTTGAAATTTTCACTATTAAGGCCTACTGTACATGCTTATTCTACATTATGTGATAAACACCCAATCCACATGGTTTATTGCCAAATTACTTTACGATTGAATAACTAACTAACTGTTATATTGTCAGTGAAATTGATGAGAAATGATTACATTGCCCTTTAAGCTTCGCTTTCGACCAAATGTTGATTATTTCGGGCCATTTCTTACACTCGAATATTATCAGCCGATATTGCAGCCACTAGGAGTGGTTCGTTTTCTAAATATGTATAAAAACATATAAATTTCACTGTTTTTATCTCTAAAATAGAATGCAGCAGTAGAAATGGAACCAGGACGATATACGAATGCAGTGGAACAATCAAACCAACCTAGTGCTGTGTATGAACCAGTAGCGAAACCCCGCAGTAAACCAACCTTACCAAAAAAACCAGGCAGACTAGGCAAACGAGTGATACCACCCCAGCCGAACCAGGCGATATACGAAGTACCAGGGAACGAAAATTCCTCTCAAGATCAGTACCAACAGTTAAACCCAGACATGCTGCAACACGACCAAACAGTGCAGTACGAACCACTACGTACAAATCTCGTGCCTTTACGTAACGGAGAACATCCCCGTCAGCAGAATGGTTATAGTTTTAACAATACGTCTTATAGCTAGGCGTTCGTTGATTTTAAGCACGAAACCAACAGCGTAGTACGATAGTGTGTACGTAGTGCCATATATCTTTAAGAACACTCCCCTTAGCTATCTCTTGAGTTGTTTAACGATTGAAATAAGAGTGTATTGATGATTATTTTAAATTGTTTTGGCGAAAGAAGCTATGTTTATACGGTCAATGTTGTCATGACTACAACAGTACATAACTTATCATTTGTTACTGAGGTTCTCGATCCTCGATAGTGTGCAGCGTCAAAATGTTATTTCCCACGACAGGTTAAAAAATTTTATAAGACAATTAAAAAACATAATAAGATAAGGTTTCTTTGCAGTTTATTTTTGCAACTATATTTAATATTGTCCTTAATGGTTTTTAAATAATAATTTCTATTAATGAATTAATGCAAAACGCTTTGTTTCATATTGCTACGAATTGTTTTTAGTGATGGATATAGTTGTGATCCAGGTTTACTTACCATCGAAAATACACTTGGACTGCAATCTCGACACTGCAAAATAAACAAACGTTACATAGGTGCGTGCGTTTTTCATTGGAACTAAAAGGGGGCCAGTAAGGGGGGATCTCCCAGGGAAACAGTGAAAATGCAAAAATAACAAACAACATTAGATTTATATGCCATCTATAGTATCTGAGCAGGCGAAATTCATTTAGATGCGGGCTACCTGTGTCATTTCCCCTGAAACAAGTCTGTACCATGGCACAATAGGGCAATACTACCTTTATCTTTAAAAGGTTGATTCTTTCATTTCAAGGTTTACAGTGATGACACCCCAACCGGGACCACGTTGTGTCTTTTTGTAATACAGTACTTTTGAAACTTGCATCATCTTGCGCTCCGGATCGGGTCGTATACAACTCTAGATAATTACCATGATTTAAAAACTCATATCTTACTGAATCAAGTTATTCATGCCATAAATCTCGATTCAAAGCAAACAATGGGAATGTGGCAGCAGTAGCAGTTTGCGCAAAAACATACAGTTCAAACTTTTAAATGCAAAAAAGCACTGTTTCGCGCTATTTTCAGATGTTGAAAATCATACATTTTGGAGCTCAATATTTTTATCTAAAAACTTTGCCTTCAAGAAAATGTTTAATATCGTGAAAAAATTCGGGCCTTCTACTAAGCTTATGCAAGATTTTCAAATTTTATTTCATTCTAGTTACAGCGCTACAGCCCCACGAACTTGCCGATTCCGAACTACACGGGTTTCAAAAAAAAAATACCACTGCAATGCATTCTGGGAAATCAACCATATTTTCGGCAGCCGACATAGAATCCCGCCATTTCAAGTATAACGCTACCTCGGAATTCTGCCGAAATTTCATGCTTGTTGTGTTCTTCTATCGCCAACACTTGCAAAAAAAGCCGTGGCAGTCCGAGAATTTGACTCTAAAACAGTATTGAATTGATATTTTCCATAACGGTCGCCAAAATTCACGAGCGCAAAAAAAGCACAATTTTTACTGGAACTCATCTCACCTGCTTGATTTCTTTCAAACAGTAAACTCATCACATCTAGAAATAATAATAATAATAATTTAATTCTTAAAAACGCATAATTCCATTAGTCTCAATGCTTTTTACAATGTGAAAACAACTATGTACAATATATCAATAAACAAATTCATCTGTACTGGTGAATATAATCTGGACAGTGTCTAAAACTTTAAATACTCAGTACACTTATAGTTCTTGGTTTTTTTTAGAGCTTTCGACTCAACTAGCTGGAGTCTTGATCACTAACTTAGTGCGGAACACGTGCCAAGGTATTAAATACCTTTTCGGGCACGTGACCGTACCCAGATATACAATTCACTTATGTGGACCAAGATGATGAAGACGCCTTGGCTTTTCTTGATACAAAATCTGTTAGAAAGGACGATGGGTCTCTAAAAATAAAGATCTACCGTAAGCCAACTCACACGGACCAATACCTCAACTGGAATTCGAACCATCCTGTACAGCACAAACTAAGTGTGGTCAAAACGTTACATCACAGAGCAACATAACTGACGATGAGGACAAAGAAGAAGAAATCAAACATCTTAAGACGACTCTTAAATCATGTGGCTATCCCAAGTGGGCTTGTACTGCGCCTTCTTCGCAACAAGAGCAACAACAACAACAAGAGCAGCAACAGCAACAACAACTGCAGCAACAGGATCGTGACCGTCAACGACGTCAAATCGCCCTACCTTATACTAGGGGTATATCAGAGGAACTGAAACGCATTTTCAACAAGCATGGGGTCAAGTCGTACTTCAAACCAGTACACACCCTAAAACAAATTTTATGTCATCCTAAAGACCAAACAAAGAAATCTGACATCTGTGGCGCCGTTTACCTCGTTCGTTGTCATGGCATTGCTGGTGTGGATTGTGACTCAACCTACATCGGGGAAACTGAACGTCCTCTAAAAAGAAGGGTTGCAGAACATCTAAGACCTAGCTCTCACAACTCAGAAGTCTCTAAGCACATCAACAAAGACTGTCCCGACCACACAACAGACATAACACATGTAGACATCCTCGACAGAGACCAAGACTGGTTCTCGATAAGTGTAAAAGAAGCACTTTATATACGTTCCGAAAAACCTGACCTTAACCGAGATGGGGGCCGCGTCAACATCACCCACATTTGGGACCAACTTTTGCGGTCACGTGCCCGAAAAGGTATTTAATACCTTGGCACGTGTTCCGCACTAAGTTAGTGATCAAGACTCCAGCTAGTTGAGTCGAAAGCTCTAAAAAAAAACCAAGAACTATAAGTGTACTGAGTATTTAACGTTTTAGACACTGTCCAGATGTACAATATATATATATAAAAAGGTATAGAAAAAAATTATAAAGTTTATAAAATTTATATTTTTTTAGGTAAGTTTTCAGTAAAATGTACTTAGATAAATGTACTTAGGTAAATGTACTTAGGTAAATGTGCTTGTACTTAGGTTTGATAGAAAAATAAAAAAATATATAAATATATTGATAGTAGTATGATATATAATAATAAAAATAAATCGAATGAAAGATTTTGAAACTGAATAGTGTCTACTTATTGTAAGATTTTGTGAACAGAAATGTCTTTAACTTAGATTTAAAAGCGTCAGTAGATTCAGATTGTTTGATATCTGTTGGAAGAGAGTTCCATAGTTTAGGGGCCGCTATCGAGAATGCTCGATCACCGTAGTTTTTTGAGCGTGACTTAGGTACACCCAGAAAGCCTTTGTTGGATGATCTTAAACATCGAGAGGTACTGTATTCATTCAGTATAGATGCAAGGTAGGTTGGAGCGAGACCGTTACGAGCCTTGTACGTGAGTAGTAATATCTTGTATGTAATGCGCTCTGTAATTGGTAGCCAATGCAAACTGCGTAGGATGTCCTGGGTGCTTTCATCGGGCTTTGGTCTTTTGACAACTCTGGCAGCAGCATTCAGCACTCTTTGAAGTTTTTCGAGATCGTGAAGAGGTGTACCGTAGAGTAAGCTGTTGCAGTGATCGATTCGGGTGGTCACAAATGCATGGACCAACTTCTCAGCTTGTTGCTGACTTAGGTATTTACGAATTTTGCTAATGTTGCTTAATGCCATGAAAGAAGCTCTGCAGCAATTGTTAATTTGACTTTTAACACAAAGATGTTTGTTGAAGATTACTCCCAGGTTGCGAATCTCAGACTTAGGTGCTATTGTTGACTCGCCAATCGTGATTCCTGGACCACTAGAAGGAGAACGGGTAAACTTGGAATGTATATGCATTACTTCGGTCTTGTCATCATTTAGTACTTAATGATGCTTAATGATGCTCTTCAGAAGCGTTTAGAGGCAAATTAAAATAATAGCAAAAAACAATGAAGAATTCACAAAAGCTGCTACTTCGTCAAAGTTCTGATTAGACTGAAAACCAGTTTCAAACTAGTTAAAGAATCTAAGTCAGCCACAATGCCTTGCGCGCCTCAGTTGATCAAATTTATCGTCGGCGCCATTTTCTTTGACAACGAAAATGGCGGATTTCGGTATCTTGAATCAAAATCCGTTTACATCGGCCGTTCTAAGTGACCTTAATGTATTCTAGCTATCAATTCAAGTATTTCTGTAGTATTTTTACTTGTTGACAGAAATATTTTGTGAATTGTGCTTTCGTTTACGTATGTTTGTCGCTGTGTCTAGATGGCTGGCAGTCTGCCAGTGTCTTCGAATTACTAGATGGCCGGCAGTCGATAATTTTCTCTGATTTCTTTAAAAAATATTGTTCTACGGAAAACAAACCGTTAAATGATGTTTAAGAAGTATTAAGCGCTTCTAGCTCACTTACAAGATTTGCGATTGCCGCTTTGGCCTTCTCCGTACATACTTGGAGAACGACTTTGTTATTGTGACACTTTTCGACTGCCGACCAGGGCCTTCACATAACTAAACGGCCGGCAGCGATATTTTTCTCTGATTTCTTGAATAAATACTTTTCTAAAGAATTTAAACCGCTAAATAACAATTTAAAAGTAGCAAGCGCTTCTAGATTTTGTGCACAAAAGTTGTTGGTTACAAGTTTAATTGATAAAATATGAAGACTTAACAGGACGGCTGGCCAAACATCTGAAATAACTGTATGGCCGGTAGTTGACATTTCTCTTACTCCCGTCCAGTAAAACGCAAACTTCTCAATAATAACGAAATCCAGATAACGCTCTTACATATGTGAGTTAAATTTATTGGTTGCATTAAAACTGTTCGAATTCCATAGAACAGTGGAGAAATATTATCAACGGCCGATTATCCAGTGAGTCTTTCTTTATTGACGATGGCCAGTAGCAAATTACAACTTCCTGGCCGGCTGAAGACCACAAAACTGCTTAAAGAGAGTCCAAACACATGTTCATACACCTTCTGGAATAAGACAGAAAATGCTTTGGATATAAAAGGGAAGTTGTTAATCAGAGAATGACCTTTGGTCGCGATGTTGGCATTCAAACGTGACCTGATATCCCGTATGAAAACAATAACAGAAGCGCGCAAGGCATTGTGGCTGACTTAGATTCTTTAAGGGTCCTGATTACTTAAGCAAAAAGTTATGACGATTTTTTCTCAGAAATATATTTTATAGCGAATTTATTGGTTAATCGAAAAGTGAATAGAAAGCTATATGGTCCCGTTTTTTTCGCACGGAATCATGTTTTGACATTTTTGAATAACAAATAGCGAAAAATGCATTTCTCACAAAAAAAAAAAAAAAAAAGAAAATGATTACTAAAAAACTAACAAAGCTATTGATGTACTTTTTTACAGGCAATCTCAACCAGACATTTTGCACAAATATGGGAAAATAAATTGTATGTGTTTTATATTTTGTCAAAATTTACAGTTTTATTTTTGTCTTTGATTATAAAATCGCTTTGAAAAATGAAACCTAAGGCCACTTACCATCGCATTTTAATATTGAAAAGTCATCAGGATTTTTTCAAATCTCGCCAAAAGAAATATTTTTACTACATCTTTCAGAAAAAAATGAGGACAAATATAGAGTCCCGCGCAAAAAATGAGGGTTTTGACTGGTTGAAGCATAATTTTCGAAGACTCATCCTGTTATTCTTATATTCCTTTTTGGCGGGATTTGGGTGCGCGGCGTTTTCAGCGGTAAATTGCTCGCGTGCAAACGTTTCAAGCGTTGTTGTTTTTGTAAAGTGGTCAGGGCCCTTAAACTTGCTAACCTGTTCCATACCTCCCCGGCAGCACAAAAACACAGGAATCTCGATCGAAGTCAAAAGCAAACTGCTCTGGACGAACTTAAAGTTTCTAAGCCTCAAAAACTCCTAAAAAGCCAAATGTTAAGAGAATTGAATAAAAATATTATTTTGATCACTCAATGTATTTTGAATCGTAGTTTATCAGTAGAAATTAAGCGCAGAAAACAAAAACATAAATAATGCCAAATGGTCCCGATTGGAATGTTTGCATCGTAACTGAATGTTTGCATGACATCAATCAAATTCCTCTGTCAACTTTTAAAAATAATTTGAATAAAATGCATATTTCTCTTCATTATGTAAATGGTTTTATATAGTGAAAGGCGTGAACCATTTCGAATAAATAAAATTTTCATGGGTATTTTTGTCGAAGCAATAACCTCGCACCATTAATTGCATATCAAGCTTTTTCCTTAAGAATGTTTTCTATCAAGCCGCACGTATTCCCTTATAAGGATTGTGCCCACCATATTTGCACAGTGGAGTAAATCAACAATGCGATTTTTTCTCGCAAAATCCCTCATTTTTTTTTTTTACAGTTTTTTAGTTAAAGCATGCACAACAAGTCAGCCATTTTGGTTTTTGGCCGAAAACAAACTGTAAAACAAAACCGGAATCCAGTGTATTTCACCACAGGAAGCCCAAAATCGACAGTAAAAGGTTGATATGTGTTCAATAAATAAAATAATAAAGAACCTTCCTAGCTGGCTTTTGAAAAAAATCATACCAGAGTGGTTATTCACTAGTGCAGTAATAACAATGCCAGTGATAAAAATGTTAAAATGTCACATCGAACCGACCTCTTGTTAAAACTCAAATAAAAGAAATATATTAAAGTATAATGTTTACAATTAAGAACGCCTAAAGCTACTTAATATCATGTATGGATGCTATTCTATTTTTAGAAAAGTTAAAAAAATATCAAAGCAAGAGATTTCAATATTAAGTTAACGGACTTTATTGAAACCTCCAATTCTCAGTACAATGCCAATTTAAAAAAAAATTTAGACTTCCAAGTAGCAAAACAATGGGGCTCCTGCATACCTTTTATTCCATTTTCTTGTCCTACCCCATTTTTTCGATTCCTGTCTTTCCCGCGCCTTCCCAAGCCATTTTAGCCGCGCCGCGCCGCTAGCCCGAGAGTGGAGGGGTGCTGCAGGCGATCGTTTTATTGTTCTTATAATATCCTTCTGTGGATCTTTGATCACGCAAAGTTTAACGTTATTTCAATTTTTGAAGCGTTTTTAGAATAGATTTATGACTTGTATATATCATTTTTAATGTTCCGCACTGTAGACACTCAAGTGTATACTCAATGAACTGTCAACAATAGATTTATGACTTGTATATATTATACCGTTGGATGTATTTCACTTTCAGTCTAAATTTTTAAAAAGTCATCCAAAATTTCCTGTGCAAAATCTATTCTAATTTACTGAATAAATTTTACATTCTTGCACATAGCTCACTTGATTGATTCAAATTATTGCGATGGATTAGATAATGTGAATTATATATTGTTAACGAGTCATAATGTTGTATTTTGGGTGACCACATGGATTATCTGAAAAATTGTCTTAAGGATGGTGCCCCCTAATTGCAACCCATTTTTATTTTTTTCTTAATTCTGTCAGCCATTTGATATACCTAATGGGTTATTGGAAACCGGAAAAAAATTTGGGGGATCCCATGCATATAAGCGAGATAATTAACTCTAAACGCATGATGACGTAAGCCTCAAATTCAGCGATGAAAATACGTATTACTTCTCATTGTTTTGTAATATTGGACAAAAAAGTGGCTAGGAATATTCTACTACACGTACATTTTTTTAATAAAATATTAAAAATTGCATTTGATACTTAGATGGATTAGCGTTTTCAATGATTTTATGCGTCAAAAAGTAGAAGATTCCGAAATTTGCCCATAGGTTTTTGTCAAACTTTCATATGTCACAATATGAGTAATTTCCGAACTGACAACGGAGTTTCAAGAATTTAAATCTCGGAATTTTTGAGAAATGATGCTTCAAAGTTTGTTTTGGTTTTTCGGATTCCATTCAATGTACAACAAAAAATGAGCCGTAGAAAAATAACTGTTTGTGTAAGTTTTTACACAAACAATGGCCCATGTCGCAGGATTATTATAAGCAAATTTGAAAGCGTTAGCTTAAATAGTCTTCAAACTACGGCTCTACGGCTAAAAAGTATATTTTATGACAACATTTGTAATCCAACATTTTTAGTAAAATCCGCATTTCTCGAAAACTGCTCCATAGATTTTTTTAAAACTTTCTCATGTTCGAATTCAACATATTCACAACAAAATACATTCCTTTTCATCTGAGTGAGGACTTTCTAAGTAGCGAAAAATCAAGGATGAATACTGATAACTCAACGGACTCGGCTTTTGTCCCGCACAAGTCCCGAGCTCAGTAAAATCTTAATAAATTTACATAATGTCACGGTCACGCAGTCGCTGTCTGAAGCGAGGCCCATCCGCACGCTTGAATTTTGTGAATAAATGATCAAAAAATTCAAGGTTGGTTGTTGTCGTTGTGTTTAAAATTTTGTGAAACCACAGTTCACCGAGCTTCGTCGTAATGACAAAAATTCAAGCGTGAGGAGAAAGCGCGCGGTACCTTTGCAAGCACGTGCACATTTCTATGGAAACGGAATGATTGACGTCCACCAAAACATTGTTTTGCATTTGAGAGGTTTTACCGAAAACGCACGTGTACCTGAAAACGAGTGTGACATGTTCCCCAGTTGTCTTGCTGTTAAGAATAAGGCTTTAGCTGGATTGCTCACCAAGTGAAAATAGCCTGGTATTTCAAAATAGTACTAGCGGGGTTCCTAATGGGGATTCTCTTAGCTCGTTTTCTCTTGTTGGCTATCCAAATACTAGTCTACGATAATCGCCCGTCGTCCTCACTGATCATCAACATACATGCACCATCACCATCACCATTATCCATCACCATCATTATCATGGAGCACTAGATAGTAAAACACGGGAATCCCGTGGTTTTTATTTTTATTTTTTTAGTTACCCGAGGAAGTTCATATGGACGACGTATGCATACAAAACACACACTGTGAAACAGAAAAACCTGATTTGCAAAACCCGTGAGTTAAATAGGGTACCATGTGAAAGGGCTAATTTAGCCCCCGTTTTTAGGGCTATTTTGGTCCCATTTGTTTGGGTAAAAGTGCTAAAACAAATCCAGTGTTTTGCAAAACAGTGGGGCTGATTTGGAAAATAGCAGGGCTGAATTGTATTTATAATGGGCTAAAATTACCCTTATTTATGGCAGTTTTAGCCCTTCAAAATGAGTCAAAATAATCAATGTTTTCTGTTTTAGTCCTTTTCTGTTGGTGAAATGACCCTAATATTATGAATGACCCAACCCTTACACCTGGGTCAAAATAATCAAATTGGGACTGTTTTATTGTTTTTGAATAACTGAAATGACCCCAATATTATGACTGATAAAGCCCCTACACTTGGGTCAAAATAATCAAATTGGGACTGTTTTAGTGATTTTGAATAACTGAAATGACCCCAATATTATGACTGATAAAGCCCCTACACTTGGGTCAAAATAATCAAATTGGGACTGTTTTAGTGATTTTGAATAACTGAAATGACCCCAATATTATGACTGATAAAGCCCCTACACTTGGGTCAAAATAATCAAGTTGGGACTGTTTTAGTGATTGTGAATAACTGAAATGACCCTAATATTATGACTGATTAAGCCCCTACACTTGGGTCAAAATAATCAAGTTGGGTCTGTTTTAGTGATTTTGAATAACTGAAATGACCCCAATATTATGACTGATAAAGCCCCTACACTTGGGTCAAAATAATCAAGTTGGGACTGTTTTAGTGATTGTGAATAACTGAAATGACCCTAATATTATGACTGATTAAGCCCCTACACTTGGGTCAAAATAATCAAGTTGGGACTGTTTTAGTGATTTTGAATAACTGAAATGACCCCAATATTATGACTGATAAAGCCCCTACATCTTGGTCAAAATAACAAAAATGTATGCTGTGGCTAGAAAACAGTGATGTTCAATATTGTAAGATAAAGAATCAGAAACCACATTCTTTGCATTCCTTTAGTAAAGTTTAATATCTTGATGCCACTTCTTCGTACAAGTGCACTAAATAATGAATTTTGTGATGTGTTCAACGAGGAAAAAACAACAAATGACATCGTTTTTTTTAACAAAAAAATGATAGTTTTCAAAGCCGGCTCTTCCTTTTTAAGTTGACTACCAAAACGGGCTTCCTTTGACATTACAAAGTTTTTTCCCGCGTAAATGATATTCATTAGTTAACTACTTACCGATCATTATTTTTCTTAAAACGTTTCCAACAGGTTCTTCCAATTTCATTCTGTCAGTCTTAAACAGCGGGGCAAATTAATCGTAGTGTACTGTTTCATCCTTATATAGACGGGGCTGTAAGTATCGGTCTATCCAACGACAGAGCTCCACCGACATCATGATGGTCGCCGACCTGAATGCGGCTTTGCAATCAGTTCTACCTTCTCGAGTTCCAGTGTGAAATTATTAATTTCAAAAATACTTTAACCCTTTTGAGTTATGCCGAAATGGTTCATTTGAACCAAATTAGCCATATGAGAGGGCTCATTCGAACCAAATTAAACATATGATAGTGCCAATTTGGTTATAGGGGCTAAATAGACCCAAATATTCAGAGCCATTACCTGATTGGCCAAAATGGCCCTTTTGGCCCAATGTGAAAATGCATGGGGCTGAATCAGAAAATACAAGGGCTAAATTAGCTTTTTATGGGGCTGTTTCAGCCCCATTTGTTCAAAATGACCCCAAAGGAGTCAAAACATCTCTTGGCCCTTTTGGGGCTGATTTGATTTTTGTGGCTGAATCAGCTCTTTCCGTTTTACAGTGTACCTAATCAAGAACAAGAACGCCGCAGAACACTACGAGAACTGATACAACGATACTTGTCTGCACGTAAGAATGCATCAAAGAATAATAAGAACGAACGCAGAAAGGAACAAAATGACAGAATGCTGAATGCTGAAAAGCACTAAGGAGAACATCAGCATTGAACATACAGGTATTCTTGAAATGGTTCTCCAGTTGAAATACTGATTTAAACAGTATCTATCTTCTTCAAAAACGAGTGTTTAGAATTATCTATTCTGTCCCATATCTTGCACATACTGACCCATTGTTTTCTAAAGTTAAAATGCTTGACATTTTCAAACTAAACTCTTATCTTAAAGGGTTATTTATGTACAAATATACCCACAATCTACTATCACGTCTATTTTCAAACATCCTCATTCAAAACAACCAAATTCATCCATACTACACTAGAAAGGACACTCATCTACGATCCCACTCTAGTCGTTTAAATTCACTATTATTTACCTTGGTCTAAAAATTGGGAATGACCTACCAACAGAAATAAATTACCAACAATTCTCGATTTAAAAGGAAATTTAAGCACTACATTTTTTAAAAAAGTAGTCAAAAAATGAAAAAAAGAAAGAATAATAATGAATAATGTATATTTAACATAATGATGATAACTCCACTATTTACTTCATTTTTCTATAGTTCGTGCTGTCAATATATACAGCATCTTTAATAAATTAAAGGAAACCTTTTCTTCATATATGCCGCCGCCTTCAAACATGTTCAAAGGTTTCCTTGTCTAAAATTAACATGTAATTTTTTTTTTCTATGGCAAATAAAAATCAAATCAAATCAAAATCAAATTTGAATATGTCATGTTTTCAGTTTTCTTTTTTTACACACAAAGATGCACACGTTATGTAGTTACATAGTTTATTATAAACGCTACATTGCGATACATTGCGATACTTTGCGATACTTTGCGCTATATTGCGCTACATTGCGCTACATTCCATGACATTACATTACATGACATTACATGATATTACATGACATTACATGACATTACATGGCATCACATCACATCACATCACATCACATCACATCACATCACATCACATCACATCACATCACATCACATCACATCACATCACATCACATCACATCACATCACATCACATCACATCACATCACATCACATCACATCACATCACATCACATCACATCACATCACATCACATTACATCACATTACATCACATTACATCACATGACATCACATGACATCACATGACATCACATGACATCACATTACATCACATTACATCACATTACATCACATTACATCACATTACATCACATTACATTTTATTATGCTTGTTTATTATAAAATTGACAATATGGTAGTTTTTTTTTGTGTTGAATTTTAATTAGAATTTGCCGTTATAATTATTATTATTTGCGTTATTCGAGTTCATTTGGTCTAATGTGCGCGCGTCCGGTACTCTGGCTTAGCGCGCGCAAATGTAGTTTACCTATTTTTGCGTGCGCTTTCATTTTTTTCTTTTTTCTTTTTTTTTTATATCTATTTTATTTTTATTTTTTTCTATCTATTATCATTATTGTTATTTTTGCTGTTGTTATTTTTTTATTATTATTTGTTTTTTTTTTCTGACCTCAACTATTGGTAATTCAAAACGCGCGAGAAAAAACCCTAATCCTACGGTGTAGCCAGCGTGCCAAGAGGATGTATGGCAGAGGGGAATTTCTGTCTCAAACGCAGGATGTGGTTTGGTAACCTTCTCACTGGCTGTGCATTGTCAGTGAGTGACTGATTTTGATATGCACAACAACAACAAATATTTTTGTTATGGAAAACAATCTTTTATCTGCGCGAGCGCCTTTGCGGCAGCACAGCAATAAATGGATCTACTCCATAGATTTTTTTAAATCATTTTCTTCAACAAAGGTTCGCCAACTTAGTTCATCTCTTTGGCGAAATCTAACTCAGCTCGGTATTTCTCGGGTAAAGCCTGCAAGACGTGGCTGCAGAGGAGGCAAAAGGAGATCACAATTGCATCCATCCGCTGAAATTATCAATCAGAGTGATCAGCACATAGATGTTACCAGTATAGAGCTTTTACGCCAAAGGTATCTGCATAGGGAATCTATCCCAAAAACAAGAAACTACAATAATCTACTTTCCGTTTCGCGATTTATTCCTGACAGGTACAAGCCATCCAATATGAGATTTGCACTTTGGAATGCTCGCTCTATAAAAAACAAGACTGCTTCTTTGTGTGATTATATTCTAACACGTCAACTTGATGTCATGGCTTTGACCGAAACATGGCTTAATGGTGATGATCGTGATTCTCATACGTTAGCTGATATATCAAGAACACTCGGTCATTACAACATCACGCATATTCCTAGAAAAAAACAGACATGGAGGAGGTATAGCTTTGGTTTCTAAAAATGGACTTGTTGTTAGTAGAAATAACCATCGACCTTTTCAATCCATGGAATGCTTAGATGTGAATGTCAAATCTGGCAGCAAGATTATTCGCCTTTTTATTATTTACCGTCCACCACCATCTTCAAAAAATAAATTAACAACATCAATGTTTTTCGATGAATTCAGCACACTTCTTGAAGTTGTTATGTCCTCATCATTTTCCTGTCTCATCTGTGGAGATTTTAACATTCATATGGACATGTCTAATGGTGAATCTCTACATTTTCAAGAAATGCTTCATGCTTCAGGTTTGAAACAGCACGTCGACTTCGTTACTCATTCCAAGGGTCATACGCTGGATTTGATAATCACCAACAATGATGATGAAGTTATTTCCAGTCCTTGTCCGTTTTTTGATCTTCCATCTGATCACGCAAGTATTACTTGCAAGATTAATATGCCTCGTCCAATGCGTGTGCAGGTCTGTAAGAAACACCGAAAAGTATATGCGATTGACGTAGATAATTTCACTGAAGACTTAAAACATCTTGGATTTATCAACGATCCGCCATCTACACTACCTGCATTGGTCAATTCTTATAACAGTGAACTGTTGAGTCTATTGGACAAGCATGCACCTCTAATGGACCGTACAATCTCTATACGTCCCCGTGCACAATGGTTTTCGGATGAACTAAGGGTCCTCAAGAAGGAAAAACGTCGGCTTGAGAGGAAATGGGTTAAATCGCGCTTTGAGATGCATAAGCAAATGTATGTAGAGTATTCAAAACGCTACTATACTGCTATTCAACAAGCAAAAACGGAATACTTTAATAAAAGAGTTTCAAATTCCAATCAGAAACAGCTGTTTCAATTTGTTGATAGCCTGCTTCAAGTCAAACATGCACCAATTCTTCCAAAACACGACTCTGCTTTTGAACTTGCTCAGCGACTCAACAAGTACTTCTCTGAAAAGATTCAAGCACTACGAACTGAGCTTGACAGTCAACCAACAAGGGATCTTTCCTTACAAGTAAATGAGCGGATCTCAGAAACATTAATGTCTTCCTTTGAAGTTGTATCTAGTGATGTTGTGATGAAAGCCATAAATAGTGCTCCTTCAAAATCGTGCTCACTTGATCCAATACCAACGGACATATTAAAGAAATCTCTTGGTGCACTACTACCATCCATTACATCTATGGTTAATCAGTCGTTACTAACGGGTATTTTTCCATCACAGTTCAAACATGCGCTTATCACACCATTGATAAAAAAGCCTGATGCTGACCGTGAGGTACTCAAGAACTACAGGCCTATAAGCAACTTACCTTTTATAGGTAAGATAATGGAACGAATAGTGTCGACTCAGCTTAATTACCATTTTTTGGTCAACGACCTGTACAGTACTTTCCAGTCTGCATACAGATGCAATCACAGCACAGAAACAGCCATGCTTCGGATAGCAAATGACATAGATTTGGCGTTGGATAATCATGATGATGTTATTCTTGTACTTTTGGATCTTTCTTCTGCATTTGACACCATTGACCATACCATCTTGGTCAATAGACTTCAGAGCCAATATGGGATAACAGGTACAGTACTGGACTGGATTAAGTCTTATTTGGGTTTACGAACACACTCAACTATCATCCAAGATACATCCTCTGATGCTATAAGACTGACATATGTTGTCCCACAAGGTTCGGTTCTGGGACCTCTTTTATTTTCCTTATATGTTGCTCCCACTGAAGATGTTAAATGTGCTGATGGTCTCCAACCTATGATGTATGCCGATGATCCGCAAGTTTATTTGGTAGTCAAAAGATCTGATCCTATACCAGCTTTAACAAAAATAGAAAATTGTGCAAAACATATAATCAGCTGGATGATGAATAATAAACTTGTCTGTAATAGCAGCAAAACTGAAGTTATCCATTTTTCATCTCGTCATCTTCCAAGTCAGGCCATTCGATCTATACATATTGACGACAATTTGATTTTGACAAAATCAGATGTTCGTGATTTGGGAGTGCGACTGGATAATCATCTTACGATGGACATACATATAAAGAACATTTGTAAATCTGCTGCTATTGCATTGCGTCGTATTGGTAACATAAGGAAATACTTGGACATGGGCAATACAGATTACTATAATAGTTTATTGTATGGTCTTCCAGAGAAATACCTTGGAAAGCTGCAACGAATCCAGAATTCTGCTGCTCGTATAGTTACAAAAACTACGAAGTCCGAGCACATCACCCCTGTTCTACGCAATCTTCACTGGCTGCCAGTGTCTAAGCGTATCATTTTCAAACTTATGCTAATAACCTTCAAATCTGTCAACCTAATGGCTCCCAAGTATCTGACAGATCTTCTTCAAGCATATAGACCAGGTCGATCACTTCGCTCATCAGCCGATCATTTACGCTTGAAAGAACGAAGGTTTAGAACTGACAGCTATGGTGGCAGGGCTTTTAGTGTATGTGCTCCAGGATTATGGAATCGGATACCACTTGAAGTACGTGAATCGCCATCGTTAGATGTCTTCAAGTCGCGGCTTAAGACCTATCTCTTTGAAAACTTAATTTAATTATCTTTACCATTGTTATTATTATATATTTTTAGTGAATAGATCATTTATTATAATTTTGTAAATTAACATTTGATAAATTGTAAAGCGCATCGAGAAATATTGGGATGCGCTTGACAAGAAATAAATTATTATTATTATTATTATTATTATTATTATTATTATTATTATTATTATTATTATTATTATTATTATTATTATTATTATTATTATTATTATTATTACAAAGAAATACATTTCTGATTAGTATCTCTCAGGAATTTAAAATTTTATTGGCCACACCCTTCTCACAGTACGTGTGTAAGGGGTATTTTTTAACATTTCCGACGAGCAATCACGACACATGTGATGTAGGTGATCCAGGTGATCTGTTTACTTGAAGGCTGATACAATGAACATTTTAGGTAGTGTAGTTAGTTAATCCAGACTTACATATCTAACATCACAAAATCTACAAAAAATAATTTCAAGGTATTATTTTACTTTCGCAAATTTGAGTTGTTGCCCTTTCCTCCCAATCTGGTGCAAGTGCACACCCTAGCCCCCTTTTCTCTAAACTCTGTGCCAATTGCCCTATTTCATTATGACGTCAAATGACAACAAATCTATTGTTTCCACGCTAAGAATCATGATCGCTAGAGAGGATACAGCATGTTTAATTCAATTACAAATAGGCTAAAAATCTATTTATAAGAAAAGAACAAATTATACGTTCAATGCAAGTGCAAAGCAAAATGTGCAAGAGGAAAACTTTTCATTCATAATTACAATACACGGCTGGCTTCAAAACTCAGCTATGCCTTGCCAAAAGCTAGAACCAATTATGGCAAATATAATATCAAATTTTCTGGTGCTCTAATTTGGAACAATATTAATGAAGAATCAAAGCAATTAAGCAAAGCAAAATTTAAAGATCAGCTTCGCAAAAATATCCTTTTATCACACACTTAATAATTTTTCACTGACATCAATATTTATAATCTATACACAATTTAAAAAGTGAATGGACTATATCAGTCCTTAATAGCTGATATCGTCCATTCAATTATCTATTATACTATTTGATACTTTAATATATATTTTACACCGTTGAAACACCACGACCAAAACACGACCAAAACACTTAACCTAGTTAAAATAAAATACGGCTACCTATCTCGATTAACCGAGAGGTTACTATAGGTAGCTTGTACCTATAATCTTGTTACGTATAATTATTATGTATTATTATCATTATCATATATATTTATATATATAGCTATTATTTATTATTATCATTGTCATATATACTATTTTGTTTTTCTATGTAACTATCTTTTTGTTGTTGTGAACTACGTACTGTATTTATTGTTTCCTTGTATAGAAATTGTGGTACTAAATAAAGTTATTGTTATTGTTATTATTGTTTAGCCCGAATTAGGCCTGTTCTTATTCATGTAAACAAACCATGACGTCATAGTGAAATAGAGCAATTGCAATACGGTAGTGCTTAAAGAAGTGTAAAATCCTTGAGAAGCAAAGTCATAATAGGTACCACTTGCACCGAATTGAAGATCGCGACAAAAATAATGCCACCTTTGCTCCTATGTTAGTTGACTTTGATAAATGATGTATGTTTTATCAAGAATATTATGTTTGCTTTTATCGCTTTATTGACTAAAAATTATTTCGTGTTTCGTTTTATCATATGTTTAACTTCGCACAAGCTTTGCTCGTTGAATTTTCAGTAGTCTGAGAATATAGCTATATCAATGTATAAAACAATATGATACTCACACATGAAAAAAACATTTAGAGTAAAACTGATTAAATAAAACCTGACATGATTTAACAAATGAAAGAATGACTAAATGAGTGAAGAAATTTATGAAGTAGCTATGTGATGTCTATTCCAATGAATCCCTTCTCCTTTTGATTGTATGAACACTGCTGTTTTCAACTATAGTTTATTAGTTTTATGCTAAATATATATATATATTTTTTTTGTGACTATTGTTTATCATATCAATTACTATATATTCACTATGAACCAATCACATTGTAGGTAAATCACGTGCTTTTATAGATATACGTGTTTATAGTTTTAAGCAAAATTTAACTTGTATTAGCCGATCCCATGATTCCATTAAAAAAACTTTCAAAAAAAATCCCCTATTACTCGACAGCAGTGCAGTTCAGACGTAACACTGGTCAGTATCAAAAACACCTGTGTAGAAATCTGTAATCCCAATATAAACATTTGCAATATGCATCGACATGGTTCAAAAGCAAAAAATACTCGACAAAGCTAAATGTTTTGGCAATTTTAATTCTTATTTTAATTTCTGGGCAATTCTTATTGCTAAATGTTTGAAATTTGATAAAAATGCCCAGGAAGTTTGAAAAAAAAAAAAAAAAAAACACAACTGAGCAATTTGAAAGTATTTTTCATTGAGTGGCGAGATAGATGAGCAATTTTTCACCATCGACGTGCACTTGCTCAAATTCTCAACCAAACATTTTTACCACTCGGAAAAATGATTTAACTTTTGCTGGTATATTAGTATAACGATATAAGGTGTTTCATTCAATTTGGATTAATTTGCACAGATTTAAGTTTACGTTGAAGATCAAGCCGTGCTAATAACTTCCAAATTGAACTCGAAACCATCGGACTTATTACCAATATCAACAATACAATACAATACTTTATTGATCACTCCCTACAAGGGCTTTTCAGTAATAATTACAATAATAAATATAAAATAACTATGTGTGACTATACGACTATAGATAACATTAAAATATATTAAATAAGTGTTATAAATATATATAAGAAATATGAATAGAAAATTAACTAATAAAGAACCATTATAATAATATTAGGCTCTACCAATTAGCCATTTAAAAATTGTTTTAAAACGTGTTTCCTTAAATCACATTTAAAAGTTTGTAGATTTCTACTTAACTTTATGTCGTTATTCAAATTGTTCCAAATTTTTACGACGCGATACGTAAGCGACCGCTGCCCAGTTTTTGTTTTAAGAAGTGGAATGTTCAATAATTGAGAGTTCCTAGTAGTTCTTTTGCTAACGTCTCCTCTCCAAATAAATTTACAACATAAATATTTTGGAGCTAGGCCAGTCATGCACTTAAAGGCGAGTACAGCATCCCTATAAAAGTGTCTTTGACTGGGAGCCATTTAAGCCTCTTGAGTACAGGTGTGATATGGTCGTACTTTCGTGTGTTACTTAAAATACGAGCTGCAAAATTTTGGACCTTTTGTAATTTTTTTATATTATAGATAGTTGTGTTAGACCACACCGTTGAACAATAGTATAGTTTACTAAAGACTAAAGCATTAATTATTGTGAACAATTCGTTTTTAAAAATGTGTTTAACTCGACTTATTTGAACAAGTGTAGATATACACGAAGACACTATACTTGTTGTATTTTCATTGAACGTCAAATTTTTATCAATTGTCACGCCAAGATCTTTAACAGCATTAGCAGGCGTAAGTTCTTTACCCAATAGCGACATATGGAATTCTGGTAGCTTTTCTGTCATCTGTCGGCTTCCGTACAGAATGTGTTTGGTCTTTTCTGGATTTAGTAACAAGCAGTTTTGGGAGCACCAATCACGAATTCTATAGAGATCTTCATTCATAACAGCTACGACACCATGACATTCTTTGACATTAAAAGACATATAAATTTTAGTATCGTCGACGTAGCATTCTGTAGAACAGTTTGTTGGGACAGTTGGAATGTCATTGATGTAAATTGTGAACAACATTGGTCTCATTATGCTCCCTTGTGGAATACCGCTGACCAGTGGTAGTGCATCAGAAAGGGTGGAATTAATACGCACCACTTGACTCCTATTAGACAAGTAACTAGTAAACCACTGAAGGGCGAGAGTCGAGACACCAACATCACATAGTTTGTCTAAGAGGATTCCATGGTGTATACTGTCGAAGGCTTTGCTCATGTCTAAAAGCACGACCGCGGTTGTTTTCTTTTTATCAATTGCCTCAAGAACAGCATCCATAGTATATACAAGATATGTTCGGTTGAATGATGTTGTTTATTCCCACTTTGTATTGTTGATAATCGTTTATTTGACTCCAGATATGGTATAAATTGATTTAAAGCCATGGATAAGTGGAGAATCGTGGGATCTTGTAAATCAACGAGAATTAATTAATAACAAAATACTAAGTGCAAAGTCAGTAAGGTTAAAGAACCAACAAAGATTGAAGTATGTCGAAAAGGACATGGAGGTAAAAAGGAGCATAAAAGCAGACAAAAAGAAATGGTTGGAAGAAATTGCAAAAAAGGCAGAGGAAGCAGCACGAAGTCAACATATGAGAACATTGTATGGACTAACGAAAACGATCTGTAATGAAAGACCTAGACAGAGTACTGCTGTTTTAGATAACGATGGCAATCTTGTTAGTGGTAAAAACAATGTTCAAGCAAGATGGACAGAGCATTTCAAAGAAGTTCTGAATAGGGAAGATCCATCAAACCCAATAACCGATGATGAAGGATACATAGTGGATGAAATAATAGAAGAAATAAAAACCAGCGAGCCCACAATACATGAAGTGCGTGCGGCAATTATGGGATTAAAAAGTGGGAAGTCTTCAGGAATTGATTCAATAACAGCCGAATTATTGAAAGATGATGTAGAAATTGCGACAGAGAAAATACACCAGTTAATGTGTAAAGTATGGAAGCTCGAGCAGATTCCTACAAGCTGGAGAAGAGGTCTGATTATAAAATTGCCAAAGAAGGGAAATATGAAGAACTGTAAGAACTGGAGAGGTATAACGTTATTATCTATTGTGGCAAAAATACTTGGTAAGATCATCATCGATCGGATCAGAGACGGTGTAGACTGTAAACTCAGAAAAGAACAGGCGGGTTACAGGAAAGGAAGAGGGACAACTGAGCAAGTGTTCATACTGAGAAATATTATTGAACAGGTCAATGAATGGCAAGCAACACTGTACCTTAATTTTATAGATTTTGAAAAGGCTTTTGACTCTATACATCGTGAGAGTATGTGGATAATTATGGACAAATACGGAATTCCTCAGAAAATTATCAGAATGGTCAAAATATTTTATGAGAATTGCGAGTGTGCAGTAGAAGATCAAGGAGAAATATGTAATTGGTTCAGCATAAAGACAGGAGTTAAACAAGGATGCAACATGTCAGGCTTCTTATTTTTGATTATCATGGACTGGATTATGAAAAGATCAGTTGGCCAAGGTGAGAACGGTATAAGGTGGAAATTCAATTCAAAATTGGACGACCTTGACTTTGCAGACGATATAGTGCTTCTGTCCTCTACTAGACAACATATGCAAAGTAAAACAACAAAAGTAGACTTAGAAGCTAAAAGAGTGGGTCTCAAGATAAGTATGGACAAAACCAAGATAATGAAGATCAATTCAAAGAGCAACGTGGGAATCAAGATAAATGGAAACAACGTTGAAGAAACTGAAGAGTTTACATATCTTGGAGCCAAGTTGTGCAAGGAAGGCGGAGGAATGAGAGATTTAAGAAACAGAATTTCTAAGGCAAGGGGTGCATTTATTAAGTTGAAGAAAATTTGGAGCTCAAAAAGTATCACAAGAAGAACAAAAATCAAGCTTTATAAGACCTTAGTAGTACCGGTTTTGCTCTATGGTTGTGAGACATGGAAAATGAACAAGGGTGATGATAAAGAAATTGATGTGTTCCAAAATAAATGTTTAAGGAAAATACTTAAGGTGCAATGGAAGGATCATGTTAGCACGGAAGAGTTACTCAAAAGGGCTGAGATGGAGCCATTAAGTCAAGAGGTAATGAGACGTAGATGGAAAATGATAGGGCACATTCTCAGAAAAGACAAGAACTGTGATGAAGGGATTGCCTTGACATGGGCCCTAGAGGGTAGAAGACGCAGAGGAAGACCAAAAACAACATGGCGTAGGACTGTTGAGAGGGAAAGAATGGAAGGTGGATGGAAATCCTGGGAGGAAGCAAGGACTGTTGCAGCGAACCGAGAGAGGTGGAAGTGCTTTACGGAGGCCTTATGTATCTCAAGATACGAAACAGAAAAGTAGTAGTAGTAGTAGTAGCTTGCACACCTTTGATAGAATAGGCAGTAGTGATATCGGTCGATTATTATCTGGCTTTTCGTGATCACCTTGTTTGAGAATAGGTGTTACCTCTGCAGTTTTCCTAATTTGTGGGAAGATACCTGATGTTAACGATGCATTGATGATAGATGTTAGAGTAGGAGCGATTGATGGTAAACAACACTTCAAAACTTTCGCTGTGATTTTATCGTTACCAGAAGCTTTACCAGAAGGCATTGAACCGAAAACCTTTTCAATTTCCTTGCATTTCACTTTTGTGAAAGAGAATTGATTTGTTAGTGTGTAGACCCGTGGAACAAAAGACGATTTGTTTAGGTCGTAATTGCATTGTTCGGCTAAAGTCTAAATTTTTTGAATAGCATTTTGTCCAACTGAAGTAAAAAAATTGTTGAAATCGTTAGCAACCACTTCTTCATCTTTGATATAAATCTTTTGATCAGCTGATTTCTTAGGAATACAAGATCTTATAGTCTTTCATATACATCTTGTATCTTTAGGGTTGTTTTTTATTTGAAGCTCAAGATAACCAATTTAGCGAGTCTGACCAATTATATTTTAGGTTTATTATGTAAAAGTTCAATTTATAACCAATTTAAAACCCTATTTAACGATTAGAATTAACCATTTGACACTCTATCAGCAAGTTGTCCTGCAAGTACATTCACTGGAACGCAAGCTCAGTAATGGCTGGGCAAAAAGCTGTAACACCAATGCAAAGAGGTGTAGAAAATTTCCTGAAAGGCCGGTCCACACCAGTGGAAAAATTAGCTAAACGCAAAAGCAAGCAAAGTGTATCCCCAGTACACGACGTTACCATGCGTGGCTCGACGCGCCTTTTGGCTATCTTTACGAGTCTCACAAACGTAAACATACAATTGAACAGATAATTAATCGCGCGCTAAGCAAAATGTGCGCTCATATCAAATTACAATGGAGATTTACTTCCACGTAAGATTCTACCAGCGTCTACATAACAGCACATTACGGCTAACATGAGCAATTAGCAAGATAAAATATACCTTCGATCGCAGTACACCATGATAGAAAATGAAATTGATTAAATGGTCGACTCAACAGCTGTGAACTAAAAGAAAGAAATGTTAAGAGAAAAATATCATACGCCCGTGACAGGATTTGAACCCACGTCTTCGGTATTCTAGTTCGATGTGTTAACCACTACACCACAAGGACAACCACGCTGGAAACGCAGCTGAATTGTGAAGTGTACGGCAACCGTGAGCATCCCAGAGCGATATTTTTCTCTATAGATAAGTTGAACACCGTAAATATGTACGCATAGAATGAACATGGTAAAGTTACAAAAAATACCGAAGACGTGGGTTCAAATCCTGCCGAGGGCGTACGATATTTTTCTCTTAACATTTCTTTCATTACTACACACCGAACGCATTCATAAATTACTACTTTAGCTGTGAACTAAAGCGTAGTCCACGCGCATTTTAGTTCTATACAATGGAGCATCTGAACCGTTTAATACCCCTTTTAATCATCCAAAAGGAATCTCAAAATTAAAATGTTGAAAATGCGCGGCCAAGGTTTGCATTTAATCTTGATGCTTTAAGAAGTTACGAAAACGAAAAACACTCGTTTTATAATGATTGAACTCGACAATATTTTTCTCACAAAATACACGTCAGTCTACGAGACTGTACACCTCTGTGGGAAAACAGCATTCTGGAGACTACGTCAATCAACCAAAGCTATTCAGTCACCTTCTCTCCGATCAGTACCAAAAGGCTTATTCTAAACACAGTTGCATGTTATATGTGTATAGCATATTTTTTAGGTAACTTGATTCCCTGATGAAACACGACTGAAACACGAGATTTTGAAATAACGTCTCAGTGCATATGCAGGGAAACCTTGAGATAAATAAAAACAAACTAAACTCTAAAACAAAATAGATTATGGGATCAAGTTCGCCGTTAACTTGGTTTTTGCACGTGAAAAGTACTTTATAGATGACAGATGAAATCGAAAATGTTTAGTCGATATAAGTTAAAATGATTTTTTTAAAGGGCAATTGAAGTCGATAACTTCCATCTTTTTCTCGCATAATTAGTCGGGCTAGCCGGCCCGACTTTAGTTCTACCTTTTCTTCAATCTATCTATCTATCTATCTATCTATCTGGCAACGTCGTGTATAGTCCCCCATAATGCTTTGGGAACTTGACCACAGGGATCCCAAATGAAGCTTTTGTCAACCATAATATCATAAATGTCTGATCCTTGATCAATGCAAAAATATCACAAATGACAACACAAATGACAGTGACAAAACGAATTATACTGAAGTGAAGTCCTTACAAGATATGGAAAGTAGCAAGGTATCATGCGATGAGATCAAGGTCTGAACTGACACAAGAACTGATCTCGAGTCCGCCATAAGGGAAAAAAGCAACTACGGTATTATGTAAGTCACGAATAACAAACTTGTTTTTATTTACTTGTCTTTTACTTATTGTAAGCGCATTGAGCCTATTGAATGGAGATATTTTTCTAATACTAGTGCTGTTAAATAAAAAGGCGATTTTATTTAGCCTGTTCAAAATCGCTACTCTTTCTTGGTCGAACTTGTATATGTTAGAATACAGGAGTTGTTGAACAATTTGTTAATGTCGTTAGAAAAGGATTGTAATTTGTTTGAAAAAGCTGTACAAACTGTCTGTTGATGTAAATACAATTAATAAAAGTTATAAGCCCACAGTAAAACGACTGATAACATATCAGGCACTTGAGTTGATTTTAGTTGATTTTAACCAAACCTGGATGGTGAATAAAGTTATCCACCGAATAAAATTATCCACTGCATGGATTTTTTTAGATTATATCTGTTGGAAAAAGCTTTATCAGCTGAGTATGCACCGTTTGGACAACTTCTCTGAAATTAGTTTGACGTCGCATGAAATTTTTAACGTTTTTTCCCGCCTGCTAGTTTCGACATAGAATGGTACTCAAATATGTAAGCCTTTTAAAACTCAGCGCAAACAAATCTTTACAAACTCAAAGATAGAAGTATAACGAACATTATTAGGGCATTATACACGCACAGTTATATGGTCATTTTCATTTTTCCCACAGAGTATGATTTTTTAATACACCATGTTTTACAAGTCAGATCATAAACAGTCAAATGAATAACAAATGTCATCAATGGCCCGATAACAAACAAAAAAATTTTACACGCAGAAACGAGCCATTAAAAATTGACAGAACGTAATGTGTTTCCTGAGACCTTGCAGAAAATCAAAAATACTTGAGTTTTAAAAAAAATTATAGTCATGAAAAAGTTTTTTGTGCATGAATGTGATTTTCTTAATTGACAGAAAAGACTTGTACAGCAAAAACTGATTGTGTTTAGAACATTAAAATTACTGTTTTAATCTTCAAATCAATAACATTAACTTTAGTTGAACAAAAAGGGATTTACCTTCTTGATGATAGATGTATTTAAAGATAAAGATGTCAGATTTTGAGCATTAAAAATGAAATATATTTTGAACACCATAAAAAAATTTTATCTCACATTTGCTGGACATTACCAATGTTTTCTCAACATAACCAGAAACTGATTTGTTATACCTAAACGCATTAAAAAAAGTTTTTGTATGCCAAACGTTTTATAATTAAGGCTTTTCTAAATGTTTTCTTGGCTATATAAAACGGTTGGAACGTACATCAAAAGGCAACCGAAAAAAAATCGCACCAAAAAGATTTTATTTTACTGCTGGAAAATATCTCACACACGTAATTTCGTGTAACTGCGGAAGAGTCTAATGCTGCGCTTAATTAACTGTCATAATAGAGCTGAATGTGTGTTTCAAATTCACTATCTTCCTCGTTTTGGGACAATGGAGCATCTAGTTATTTAATCCTTTTACTTAAGTTAAAAGCAGCTGTAGCACACACAACTTGCAAAATGCGTTTTAACTAAAAGTTGTATTGTTAATAAAACCATTTATAGCTGCAAATAAAATTCCGTAATCCAGGTAGACATAACGTTTTGTGTTTTGTGTGTGGGTGGGTGTGATAGGAGAATATAAAAAACCTGAACGTAGTAAAGCTCCATTAGAGATCTTCTCCGAGTCTGAGTCAATGTAAACTCGCTCCTCTGGTTTTTGAACTATAGTATCCGAATAATATATAAACTAGGTAAACCTAATAGCGGAGCTCCAATTTAATGAAATTAATTATTTATTCAATCATCCATTCTTTCATTTGTTCATTCACTACGAATTATGAAATTCTTGATCAATTTTTATTTTGATGTTATTTTCTTTTCCTGATCAAATAATCATATTATCAATTGAAACACACAAAGCTTTATGCATGCGACAACATTTTATTATACGCAAAAATGCGAAAAATATGTTGTTATACGTGGTAAAAATAGCACTTGTCAATCAAAATTGATTGTCCAATGAGAAGTTAGAAAAGCAGTAACATGGCTTCTTTGAGTTGTAAACAAATCCCCGCTCGCTTCTCGCTTCACGCTCTTTCACGTTTGAAAAAATGTTATTAAAATCGACAAAAATTTCACTGTTCTGGTTAAATGTGTAATGAATTACTTATTGGTAATCTAGCTATCTAAAACGTTTGTGAATTTTTAATTATCAAACGTGAATACTGCGTAACTCATTAAAAAATAGCCAGTATGAAGTTTTGAAATTTTAACTTGCAGATGAGAACACTGACGAATTCATACAAGCGTTTTATTTTCAATAACAAATCAAAGAATTACAAGAATCAAATTTAAAAAACCCACACACATAAAGATATCAACGACGCATAAATATCTTACAAAAACAAGTAAATATAATTATTGCAGACTGCTTTCATGTGGATGGTAAAAAAGAAATTCATTAAAGATCGGCAAAAAATGTAAACATACCGGCGCCACGTTTCTTGTCCTGTACTGTCACTTTTCCACTGAATCTTTTGTCCTCAGTTCTGATTACAATAAGCTTGTTCATGTTTTTAAAATTTAAAAAGTGGCAAAAAACATTCTAAAAAGTTTACACAGTTCAACTGAACGGCGATGGCAAGCTTGTGTTGCTTGATCACATATTGTACTAAATTTGCATTTCCATCCGCTCCATGAATTGGCAGTCATACTTTGTTGACGAACATCTTGTATGAAAAGTTATTTTTCGTTGTGAATAGTTGATAAATCTGCATTGATCCTAACGCTCTCCGTGTTCTGAATTGCCCGTAAAAATTGATGATCATCTTCGTGAATCGTGTTCGTCTTGCTGTTCACCTCTTTTGAAACTGCTGCAAATGTACGTTTTTTTTTTGTTTCTGTTTTTTTGAACTTTTGGTCACCGTCGACTTTTTGTACTTTAAAGGTAGATTAGTCGATAAGTAATTACTGAAAAACGCCATGAAGAATCGACGAAGAATACGGATTTTTTTACCAACTGACAAACTTGTCAAAATCCAGAAAATACATCTTGTAAAATCTCCCAGTTTTGAATGACTTTTAAGTATCAAATAAAATTTTAACAGGTCTGCATGACTCCACATTTTAATAGTTAAAAGCATCGGTACGTGTCTTTTATCCAGTTTGTCAGTGACTAAACTACTTTGAAGCTTTTCCAGCTTTGTCCATTGAATCGTAGTTCGATCTTTTTCATTTTCACGCGGCGGTCTTTGTTTCTCTTTCTCGTTCAAACTTCTTTTAGCCGGCAGCTTAGGCTTACCACTTTCTTGTTCTCTGTCCATTGTAGAAATATATTTTGTTGAAAGTTTTCAGTAAACTGTAAAAAAATTGATTGTGAATTTTGTTGTGCTCCTGGTTGTGCGAGATTAACAAATTTTGTCAAAGTTTTGGCGCCCATCTAAAATGGTCAGCGACTTTGCGTGCGATGGGCACGGACGGACGACGGACGGACAAAAAAAAAACGCACGTCGGTCTTCCTGTGTCGGTCGACGAAAAATCAGCTCCATGGTTTACCATATTTTCTTAATTATGGTGCTCCGCTTGCGCGGGCCTTCGGCCCGCGCGGAGCTCCGCTATAAATCAACGTCACATGGTTTTAGAGTTAGATATTCAATCGACTTAAAAGACATGCAATTATTGTTCTTAATAATCCAGTAATGATTGCTGACAATACCAGCAGTTCCAAGCACACTTCTTTTAACTGTATCCTCACTGAACTATTCGACAACTACAATATCACCGACTGGTCAGATTCTGTAAAATCAACATGGACTTCATTTGCTGTCATCAACACCATTGCATCTCCGCTAACCATCGTTATCAATTTCCTGATCATTTGGACAATTCTAAGCGATAACGAGTTAAGAAAAGAAAGTAAGAACATTTTGCTCGTAGCGTTAGCAGGGACTGATTTGTTAGAGGGATTGTTAGTTGAGCCACTGTTTTCATGGTATCTCGTATCATTCTTAAGGCGTCGCTTAATACCATGTCACTTTTCTGTTTATATAATACCTTCTCTTATACTCAGCTGTCTGACATTGAACACTTTAGCATGTACAAGCGTTGACGTGTACCTTGCAGTGGAACACCCTCAGTTCTATCTGGAGCATATTACAACAACAAAAGTTGTAGTTGGTGCTTCGATTTTCTGCTTTTTAAATGTATTCTTTAATTCGTTGGCCACATTTTTGTTGCACTCGAAAGAAAGCATCACAAAGATTCCGACTACGACACTTATGGCAATAAATGTCATGATCACTTTGTCCTGTACAATTAAAGTCCAACACACAGCTTATAGGCAAAGACGAGCCATTCATCTACAAGTAGAGGCTGTGCAACAGGAGAACACAGATGAACACATCAGGCGAAGACAACAATACAAGCAAGCAGTAACCGTTATCATGATCGTTCTTGCTACGTTTTTTTCCTACTGCCCTTTCATCATCACCAGCATCATACAAGTAACGCAAGGAAAAAATGTATCAGATGATTTCCAATTGATATCACTTCCGATAGAGTTGACATTCGTTCACCTGCAGTCCCTGGTAAACCCGATTCTTGTTTCTCTTCGGTTGTCTTACATACGCGAAGGAATCAAGAACAAGCTACTTTGTCGCAACTGATTTCTAGAGAACACTGTCTTTTTGTGATATATATACCAAGATAATAGATCGTTATTTATATATTGTCTCTAGGCAATCAGAGCGATTTCATATTTTCACCTATTTACAAGTAAGACGCTAATGGAAATATTTTGGACTTGACTCGAATTATTACGTATACGTTCATAAGTATGACTTCACGTATGGGTAAACTAATACGTCTAATGATAAGCCGCGCACCGTTTACTTCCCGTCTTTGAAAATAGATACATCCAATCAGAAGCGATTGTGTTAATTTTAAAACGTTGAACCACAAAAAGAAGAGCAAGTTATGACCCGGTGTATTTCTGAGAAATAAGGAAGACTTATCAGGGTGAGTTATTTGTGCTGTGCAGTATAGTATTTTTAACAAGAAGGGAGATATTTTCCTTAAGTCGTTTTTATTGCTACATTTGCATTTTAAGATTATTCTATCTATTTAAATTACGGTTTAATTGGTGAATCCAGTCTTTCGAAGTGCGTTTGAGTCTCTGTCACAGCTCATACTCGGTCATTCATATCTTCCCTACGCCAGCAGAAAATTAGAAAAGAAATTACAGCGAACCTTTAATGACGGCTGATTAGCATGTATTATAAAACAAAGATTTCGCTGGCACTATAAAATATTGTAAATTACAAATGTTATTGGAGTAATTTTTTCGAAAATTGGTTTGAAAGAGTCGTTTTTTAGGAAAACGGTGTTGTTACAATACAGCTTATATCAAAGAATTGCCTTAAAAATGTAGTCCTTCGTACAGTCATCGTTTCATATCCACAATTGTTCATGATTATTTGGAAGTACGTTTGACTTTAGTTGCTTTTAATTTCGTGGATTTAAAAAAAGCCTTAAATCATCGAAAACGTACAGGAATTGTAGTGAAAACAGTTGCATATGGTCTTAATGCATTATGGGAGCCAGATACCGAAAAACACAGGGTTCCCGCTAGAAAGACAATAATTCTTTCATATTAGATATGGCAGATGGTTCGACTTTTTTTCTTACAAACTACAGCTATACGATACGGTACGACACTGTTTCCCACTCATACGAAACATGTCATATGTTAAACAATAGATGTTCCAGCAAAATTATAGACCTGTATTTCACATGCTTTCAAAATCAAATTGATTTCAAATTGATTTCAAGTCTTACGATAATTATACATTAACTTTTACCAAAAACTGAAATTACTTTTAGCCGGAAATTAGACTAATTATTCTTAGGTCTCGAATAATATTTTTTTAAATCTCAGTTAGCTTTTGAATTTTTGAGTGTTAGTTAATTTGTAATAGGGTGCTTGAGATAGAAGTAAACGCTTTTAAAACAAGATAGAAAACGCCAAAACCCGCGAAAAGGCAACATAAGAACTGAACACAACGAGTTTTCGAAAACTATGCTTCAATCCCTCTTTTTGCGCGGGACTCTATTTTTTTTCTTCATTTTTTTATAAAAGATTTCGTAATAATCTTTCTTTTGGCGAGATTTGAAAAACTTCTGATGACTTTTCAACATAACACGCGATGGTAAGTGGTTTAGGGCTTCGCTTTTCAAAGACGAAAACAAAACTGTAATTTTTGACCAAATATTAAAACATATTCAGTTTATGTTCCCATATTTGAGTAAAATGATGTCTGGTTGAGATTGCCGGTAAAAACTACGTCAATAGATTTTGTTAATCATATCAAACTTATTGTCGCAAAAGCCCCTTTGAAGTCACGAGTGTCACGCTCCACTTCAGACTCCATATAAACACCGTGTAAATTCCATAAAATTTTCAGCATATTGCCGTTTTACTCAAAACCCTTTGAGATAACAACATTTTTACCACGGTGATCAAATATTACACTATTATAGCTGTCATATTGTATAGTTTTCAAGCCATTACGGCAAACTTTTCGTGGGGCAATTTAGATTTGCAAACAGAGAACTTTTAGTGCTTTTACAAGAGAAATTGACCTCTGTGACCCAGTTGCGTTACGAAAACGTCACTTTACGCCCTAATACGCATGCTCAGGCCATTTTTACCGCACAAATCGAATTCTACATAAAATTTCCTGTATTTTGACATATAATTTGTCTATTTTTCGACAAAATTCGATGGGGCAAATTGCAAGTGAAGATGGAGTTCTTTGCCGTATCATAACCGTCTTTCTTGTGTCGGTGTAGGCAATATCAGAGGACTTTGTAGCCGGCAATGGCGATTCTTCGCAGTCAAATCGCAAAATTCCAATGTTTACATGCAGTATCAACAAGTAACATCTATAACTTACTTATAATAACTTTTTGTGTTATAACTAATGTCCAAATAAGCTTCGACAGAATTGATATTGATAGTTTGAGCAAATATTCCACAATATGGGGAATAAGTTTGATATGTTTTGAGTAATAAATTTTCTGTGAAAAATGCATTTTTCGCCATTTGTTCTTCAAATATGAAAAAAACATGGTTCTGTTCAAAAAAATTTATCTCGAAAACGGGCGCGGGACCATATAGCTTTCTATCCATTTTTCGATTGATCGATAAATTCTCTGTAAAATATCTTTTTAAGAAAAAAATCGTGATGACTTTTTGGTTAAGTAGTCAGGACCCTTAAATCATACTTGAATTACAACTAACTAAATGAGTAATGTTAATATTAACTATTATTATATGACCGTGAATCTTGGAGTCTGGACACTAGCAAATGGAGCAATCTGATTGGTTATACGCGCTTCC
The DNA here is from genome assembly GCA_918843875.1 of Diadumene lineata. Lineage (NCBI taxonomy): Eukaryota > Metazoa > Cnidaria > Anthozoa > Actiniaria > Diadumenidae > Diadumene > Diadumene lineata. The sequence continues at coordinate 4,454,377 of OU974081.1, read as the reverse complement.
CGACCGGTTAATATCCCCCTGTATTAAGACCGCGGACCGATCGACTGAGTAGCTGGCCTTTTCACGATTGAACAGCTGATTGTTTTTTTACATTTTCAAAACATTTTCATGGGAGAAGAGGTCGTTGATGACAATAAAGACCACAGAAAATACCATTCGATGTGTTTTTTTATCGTTATTATTTTTTTACCACAATTTTTGTAGTTTTTCTCTACTTGATTTTTGTTTACTGGCGAAAAAACGGTCCTGTTCAATACAATCGACCGTCCAAACTTCACAATAAATCACACAATTTGCACACAAATATCCAGCTTTAGTCGAGAATGCCTATAACAAAAAAAAGATTCTTCGTTCTGTAAGCTTTCTTTCTTTCTTTGTTGAGAATTTGATGTTAGAGTGTTCAAATAGATCCAAAGCCGCCACAAAATAACTGCAAGTAATCGCTAAAACCAAACTCGTAAAACTAGACCAAAACGTTCTCATTTCAAAACAAACACAAGTTTAAATAATTACTCGTAATTGATAATCGAAAATAGATAGAAATGGCATTCATAAAGTTGATTTTTTGGTGTGTTATTGCGAGAAAACAATGAACAAACAAGTTTGCTTGATCAAAACTATGCCAATTTCAAGGTTTGGGCTTTTTGACGAAAACGAACAAAAACTATCAACAGAAACGATTTGTCAAATTATGAAAACATTTATTGCATTAAGCTACTTACATTTTCTTAATTTCCATTGATAATTTGTCTATTTACACATTTTTTCTTGAGAAAAACGTCTCGCTAACTTTAGCACACCGTCCGGCTCCAGCATCGACTGACAGCATTTTCAAGGGTTTGTCAAGGTTTTCAACCAATCACCGCGCGAAAAATATCGTGATTGATTGATTGATTGATTTTAGTTTTTTTGAAGAAAACAAATTGTTCTAGTTTTTTAATTAAAAAAGGTCATATAATAAATGCCTTATTAACCGAGCTTGGTCGGTCTGTACAGGAGAATCTTGACCTCGGTCGGGTACAGACCTCACTGCGTTCGCTCTGTACTTTTCGACCTCGGTCAAGATTCTCCTGTACAGACCTCCCGCTCGGTTAATAAGATCTAAATATGAAGTAGCTTTGTAGTGATTTCTATTACAATGAATCACTACTCCTTTTGATTGTATGCAGACAGCGGCTTTCAACTATAGTTTATTAGTTTTATGCTAAATATATTTTTTCTTGTGTGACTATTGTTTATCATATCAAATACTATATCATGGGCGGCGGAACAGTAACAGCCATGGGGGGGCACTATAATCCCCCTCCCCTCCCCATTCCCCACCCCAAATTTTTTTTAACTGTGTAAACTCATGCATTAATGGCTTTTAACCAATATTTTGTAAGGGGGGCGCCCCCCCTCAAATATTTTGTGGGGGCCCGTGCCCCCCCCCCCCCCCCCGGCCCCCCCGGTTCCGCCGCCCCTGTATATAATCACTATGAACCAATCACATTGTAGGTAAATCACGTGCTTTTATAGATATACGTATTTATAGTTTTAGGCAAAATCTAACTTGTATTAGCCGATCCCATTATTCCATTAATAAAACACTTTCAAAAAATATTTTTTACTCGATAGCAGTGAAGTTCAGACGTAGCACTGGTCAGTGTAAAAAAAAACACCTGTGCAAAAACATTGTGATACCAATATGAACATTTGTAATACCACTGCAAGCACATCGACATCCATGGTTCAAAAGTAGAAAATAAGCAATAAAGTTACATGTTTTGGAAAGTCTTCTTTAGTTCTAAAAGTAATTTTAATTTTCTCAACAATTCTTGTTATTAAATGTTTGAAATTTTATAAAAATGTCCAGGAAGTTTAAAAAAACCCTGATCAATTTCAAAGGTTTTTGCCTTGAGTGGCGTGATAGATGACCAATTCTTTCACGTCATCATCGACGTGCGCTTGCTCAAATTATCAACCAAACGTTTTCACCATTTGGGAAAATGATTTAACTTTTGCAAGTATATTTATATAGTGAAATAAGTTAAAAAAACTCAGAACTCTTTGAATATGAAGCTGTGCTAATTACTTCCAAATTGAACTCGAAATATTAACCAATATAGCGAGTCTGAATAAAAAACATTTAGACCAATTATATTCTAGGTTAATCACGTAAAGTTCAATTTGTATATAATTTATGCACATCTATAAGTTAACCCAATTTAACGATTAGAATTACCACTCTATGAGCAATTTATCCTGCAAGTTCATTCATCAGTAATGGCTGGGCAAAAAGCTGTAACAACGAGGCAAACAGATGAAGAAAAAGTAAGATTCTACCAGTGTCTAACTAACAGCACATTACAGCTAACATGAGCGATCAGCAAGATAAAATACACCTTCGATCACAGTACATCATGAAAATGAAATTAATTAAATTTTCGACTCAACAGCTGTCAACTAAAGCATAGCCCACGCGCATTTCAGTTTTATACAATTGAGGATCGGAACCGTTTAATACCCCTTTAAAATATTCAAGAAGATGATCAACTTTTAGATGCTGAAAATATTACGCGGCAAAGTTTTTTTAATGCATTGTCAATGTAAAAATGGAAAAGGTTTAGTACAAAGTGCTAGTGTACAGTGCTGTTTTTTTTAGTTTTCAGTGACTCTGTCCATAATGGTAGATCCGTGCATTTCGGCTTGGTCCTTAGATATTTGCAAGTAAAAAGTACATTATATAGATAATAAACGAAATCGAAAATATTTAGTCGATATATGTCAAAATGGTTTTTAAAGGGCTATGGAAGTTAATAATTTACTTGTTTATTTTTTCGCATAATTTTGAAAAAAAAATACTACACATATCTGTAGGCCTTTCAAAACCCATCGCAAGTTAATTTCACAAATTCAAAAATAGGGAAAAAAATTATATCATCGCATCATACAGGCGCATTTCTATATAGTAATTAGTATTTTTTCCACGGTCGTATGAATTTTTTAAATACACACTGTTTTCAGGGCTATATCATAAACGGTCAAAAGACTAAAATAATCATCATTGGCCCGAGAACTAACAAATTCAATTTTAAACGCAGAAACGAGCTAGAAAAAAATTGAAAAAAGAGAGTAAAAATATTTCTTAAGACCGTGGCTGATCATCGAAAAATCGGAAAATACTGGAGTTTATCATCCTTTGGGAGGCACTGTTTGTTTCCTTTGGAAATGCAAAAGTTTTTAGCTTGTAATAAAAAGACTTTCCATCAAAAATATTATGGTCACGAAAGAGTTTTTGTGCATGAATGGGATTTTCTTAATTGACTGAAAACACCTGTACAGCAAAAAAAATGACTGTGTTTAGCACATTAAAATTACTGTTTTAGTCTTCAAATCAATAACATCGACTTTAGCTGAGCAAAAAAGGGTTTTCTTACTTTATGATCAATGTATTTTAAGATAAAAGATGTCAGCATTTTAGCATTAAAAAACGAACTCGTTTAGACACCAGAAATGGTTTTTATCATATATTTTCTGGACATTACCGATGTTTTTTACTCATAACAAGAAACTGTTTTTTTATACCTAAACGCGTTAGAAAAAAGGCTTTTGGTATACTGCAAAAAGTTTATAATTAAGGTTTTTCTAAATGTTTCTCGTCTATGATTAACAGTCTGTACAAAAAGGGCAAATCGGGCCAAACATTTTTTTTTTCACTGCTTGAAAATATCTTACACAGATAATTTCGTGTAACTGCGAAAAAGTAAAATGCTGCGCTCAATTAACATGTCACAATTGAACTACAATGTATGAATTACATTCACGATATCTTCCTCGTTGTTGAACAATGGAGCATCTATATTTATTTAATCCTTTAACTTAAGTTAAAAGCAGCTCTAGCACACACAACTTGCTAAATGCGCTTTTAACTAAAAAATTGTATTGTTAATAAAACCATTTATAGCTGCAAATAAACTTTCGTAATCAAGCAAATACAAGTAACGTTTTGTGTGTGTTGTGTGTGCATGAGTGAGTGTGATTTGGAGAATATAAAGAGCTGGACATAGTGAAGATCCATCACATATCTTTTCCGAATCTGAGTAGTCAATGTAAATTCGCTCCTCTGGTTTTTTAACTGGTATCCGAATATAAACCTGCATGCTTTGAGAATTACAAATTCAATCAAGAAATGCAATTATTGTTTCTAATAATCCCGTAATGATTGCCGACAACACCAGTACTTCCAAGCAGACTTCTCTTAACTGTATCCTAACTGAACTATTCGACAACTACAATATCACCGACTGGTCAGATTCTGTAAAATCAACATGGACTACATTTGCTGTCATCAACGCCATTGCATCTCCTCTAACCATCGTCATCAATTTCCTGATCATTTGGACAATTCTAAGTGACAAAGAGTTAAGAAAAGAAATTAAGAACATTTTGCTGGTAGCGTTAGCAGGGACTGATTTGTTAGAGGGATTGATAGTTGAGCCACTGTTTACATGGTATCTCGTATCATTCTTAAGGCGTCGCTTAATACCATGTCACTTTTCTGTTTATGTAATACCTTCTCTTCTACTCGGCTGTCTGACATTGAACACTTTAGCATGTACAAGCGTTGACGTGTACCTTGCAGTGGAACACCCTCAGTTCTATCTGGAGCATATCACAACAACAAAAGTTGTGGTCGGAGCTTTGATTTTCTGCTTTCTAAATGCAGTATTCAGTTTGGTGAGCACATTTTTGTTACACTCAAAAGAAAGCCTCGTTAAGATTCCATCTGCGACACTTATGGTAATAAATATCTTGATTACTTTGTACTGTACAATTAAAGTCCAACACACAGCTTATAGGCAAAGACGAGCCATTCATCTCCAAGTAGAGGCTGTGCAACAGGAGAACACAGATGAAAACATCAGGCGAAGACAACAATACAAGCAAGCAGCAACCGTTATCATGATCGTTCTTGCTACGTTTTTTTCCTACTGCCCTTTCATCATCACCAGCATCATACAAGTAACGCATGGAAACAAAGTATCAGCTGATTTCCAATTGATATCATCTCCGTTAGAGTTAACATTCGTCCACCTGCAGTCCCTGGTAAACCCGATTCTTGTTTCTCTTCGGTTGTCTTACATACGCGAAGGAATCAAGAACAAGCTACTTTGTCGCAACTGATTTATAGAGAACACTGTCTTTTTGTGATATATATACCAAGATAATAGATCGTTATTTACATATTGACACTAGACAATCAGAGCGATTTCATATTTTCACCTATTTACAAGTAAGACGCTAATGGAAATATTTTGGACTTGACTCGAATTATTACGTATACGGTCATAAGTATGACTTCACGTATGGGTAAACTAATACGTCTAATGATAAGCCGCGCACCGTTTACTTCCCGTTTTTGAAAATAGATACATCCAATCAGAAGCAATTGTGTTAATTTTAAAACCTACGTTTAACCACAAAAAGAAGCGCAAGTTTTGACATGCTAGCACCCGGTGTATTTCAGAGAAATAAGACAGACTAATCAGGGTGTATTATTTGTGTTTTGCAGTATAATAGTTTTTATCGAGAAAGGACATGTTTTCCTTAAGTCGTTTTTATTACTACATTTAAATTACAGTTTAATTGATGAATCCAGTCTTTTGAAGTGCGTTTGAGTCTCTGTCACAGCTCATACTCGGTCATTCATCTCTTCCCTAAGCCAGTAGAAAATAAGAAAAGAAATTACAGCGAACCTTTGATGATGGCTGATTAGCATGTATTATAAAACAAAGATTTCGCTGGCACTATAAAATAATGTAAATTACAAATGTTATCGGAATAATTTTTAATCGAAAATTGGTTGTAAAGAGTCGTTTTTTGGGGAACGGTGTTGTTACAATACAGCTTATATCAAAGAATTGCCTTAAAAATGTAGTCCTTCGTACAGTCATCGTTTCATATCCACAATAGGCGATTTACATTATGCCGTCATATACAATGCTTTGCTGCCTTTTCGTACCGCAAATAGCTTTAATTCTTTTGATATCTCCGGAGGGATTAACAATTTGAATATGAAAGCAAATTTGCAAAGAATGGTGGTCTTGGTAGTAAAATGACGCTATAATGAAAGTCACCAATCGGTAATGATTATTTGGAAGTAGGATTGACTTCTGTTGCTTTTAATTTCGTGGATTTCAAAATCTTTAATCACCGAAAACGTACAAGAATTGTAGTGAAAACAGTTGCAAATGGTCTAATTGCATTATGGGAGATAGATACTGAAAAACACAGGGCTCCCACTAGAAAAACAACAATTCTTTCATATTAAATCGATGTGCCAGATGGTTCGATTTTTTTCTTACGAACTATGGCTATACGATACGTTACGACACTGTTTCCCACTCATACGAAACATGTCATATGTTAAACAATAGATGTTCCAATAAACAATAAAATTATATACCTTAAGAACGCTGTATTTCACGTGCTTTCAAAGCCAAATTGATTTCAAATTGATTTTAAATCTTACGATAATTAATCATTAACTTTTATCGAAAACTGAAATTACTTTTAGCCTGAAATTAAATTAATTATTCTTAGGTCTCGAATAATATTTTTTTAATATTATTTTTTTTTTAATCTCAGTTAGCTTTTTGAATTTTCGAGCGTTAGTTAATTTGTAATAGGGTGCTCTATCAGCAAGCTATCCTGCAAGTACATTTACTGGAACGCAAGATCAGTAATGCCTTTGCAAAAAGCTAGGCAAAAAGGTGTAGAAAAAGTTCTAAAAGGTCAATCCACACCAGTGCAAAAAATAACTATAAGTACAATAAACGCAAATGCAGACGCTACAATGCGTGGCGCGGTGCGCCTTTTGGCTATCCTTACGAGTCTAACAAACGTAAACCTACAATTGAACAGCGCGTGCAAATAGATAGTTAATCGCGCAATAAGAAAAAAATGTGCGCTTATACCAAATTACAATGGAGATTTACAACTTTCATGTAAGATTCTAGCGGTGTCTACATAACAGCACATTACAGCTAACATGAACGATCAGCAAGGTAAAATTGACCTTTGATCACAGTACATCATGATAGAAAATAAAATTAATTAAATGTTCGAATCAACAGCTGTGAACTAAAACATAGCCCACGCGCATTTCAGTTTTATACAATGGAGGATCTGAACCGTTTAATTACCCCTTTAAATTTTCCAAAAGGATTCCCATCTTTAGGATGTTGAAAATACGCGGCAAAGTCTTTTAATGCATTGCATTACATCGAAAAGCTTGTTAATGTAAAAATCGAAACTGTTTAATACAAAGTGCTAGTGCACATGCGCTTCCACTTCTGCTTGCATCAAATCGAATCGAATCATAGATGCGAACGCTCTGATTGACTAATAATATCCTCAACTTTAAAAAGTCACGCGCGAAAACCAAAAATACTCGTTTTATATTGCATCAACTCAACAATTTTTTTTTCACAAAATACAGGCTGCAAGACTGTACACCTTTCTGACAAAATAGCATTCTGGACATTACGTCAATCAACCAAAGCTACCAACAAGGCGTATTCAGTCACCTTCTCTCCAATCAGCACCAAACGGCTTATTCTTGACACACACAATTGCATATCATATATACATTCCATATTATTCTTAGGTATCCTTATTCCTTGATGAAACACGACTGAAACACGAGATTTCGATTTAATGTCTTAGTGAAAATACCGGGAAACCTTTTATTATAAACAAACTAAACACTAAAAAACGTCCGACGTCCTCGGCATGATATTTTTAAGTTTTAAGTGAATATTTCCATAATGGTGGACCAGTACGTGCATTTGAGCTTGGTCATTAGATATTTGAACGTAAAAGGTACATTATAGATAACAAACGAAATCGAAAATATTTCTTAGTCGATATATGTTAAAATAATTTTTAAAGGGCTATTGAAGTTGATAATTTACTTGTTTATTTTTACGCATAATTTCGACAAAAAATGCTTGTCATATCTGTAAGTCTTTCAAAACGCATCGCAAATAAATTTTACAAATTCAAAAAAGTAGAAAAATTATATCATCGCATCACACAGTCGCATTTCTATATAGTAATTGGTATCTTTTCCACGGTCGTTTGAATTTTTTCAATACACAATGTTTTACAGGGCTATATCATAAACGGTCAAAAGACTAAAAAAATCATCATTGGCCCGAGAACTAACAAATTCAATTTTAAACGCAGAAACGAGCTAGCAAAAATTGAAAAAAGATAGTAAACGTGTTTCTTAAGACCGTGAGTGATCATCGAAAAATCGGAAAATACTGGAGTTTATCATCTTTTGGGAGGGACTGTTTGTTTCCTTTGGAAATGAAAAGGTTTTTAGTTTGTACTAAAAGACTTTCCATCAAAAATATTATGGTCACAAAAACGTTTTTGTGCATGAATGGGATTTTCTTAATTGACTGAAAAGACCTGTACAGCAAAAAAATGATTGTGTTTAGAACATTAAAATTACTGTTTTAGTCTTCAAATCAATAACATCAACTTTAGCTGAGCAAAAAAAGATTTTCTTACTTTATGATCAATGTATTTTAAGATAAAAAAGATGTCCGCTTTTTAGCATTAAAAAATGAATTTTTTTAGACACCAAAAACGCTTTTGATCTCACATTTGCTGGACATTACCGTTGTTTTTTCATCATAACCAGAAACTGATTTTTCTACCTAAACGCATTAGAAAAAAAGCTTTTTGTATGCCAAACGTTTTATAATTAAGGCTTTTCTAAATGTTTCTCGGCTATATCAAACAGTTGGTACGTACATGAAAAGACAATCGAAAAAGAATGGCACCAAAAAAATTTATTTTACTGATTGAAAATATCTCACACACAGAATTTCGTGTAACTGCGGAAAAGTCAAATGCTGCACTTAATTAACTGTCACAATGGAACTAAATGTATGTTCCAAATTCACTATCTTCCTCGTTTATGGACAATGGAGCATCTATCTATTTAATCCTTGTACTTAAGTTAAAAATCAGCTCTAGCACACACAACTTGCCAAATGCACTTTTGATTAAAAATTGTATTGTTAAAAAAAACATTTACAGCTGCAAATAAACTTTCGTAATCAAGCTAATTATTGCAAGTAACGTTTTGTGTTTTGTGTGTGAGTGGGTGTGATTTGTAGAATATAAATAGCTACACGTAGCAAAGCTCCATTACTGATCTTCTCTGAATCTGAGTCAATATAAACTTGCTCGTCTGGTTTTTAAACTGGTATCTGAATATACACCTAAATACCTTGAGAATTACAAATTCATTCGACTTAAAAGAATTGCAATTATTGTTTCTAATAATCCAGTAATGATTGCTGACAATACCAGCAGTTCCAAGCACACTTCTTTTAACTGAATCCTAACTGAACTATTCGACAACTACAATATCACCGACTGGTCAGATTCTGTAAAATTAACATGGACTATATTTACTGTCATGAACGCCATTGCATCTCCTCTAACCATCGTCATCAATTTCCTGATCATTTGGACAATTCTTAGTGACAAAGAGTTAAGAAAAGAAAGTAAGAACATTTTGCCCGTAGCGTTAGCAGTGACTGACTTGTTAGAGGGATTGATAGTTGAGCCACTGTTTTCATGGTATCTCGTATCATTCTTAAGGAGACGCTTAATACCATGTCACTTTTCTGTTTATATAATACCTTCTCTTATACTCAGCTGTCTGACATTGAACACTTTAGCATGCACAAGCGTTGACGTGTACCTTGCAGTGGAACACCCTCAGTTCTATCTGGAACATATTACAACCAACAAAAGTTGTAGTTGGTGCTTCTATTTTCTGCTTTTTAAATGTATTCTTTAATTCGTTGGCCACATTTTTGTTGCACTCGAAAGAAAGCCTCACAAAGATTCCAACTACGACACTTATGGCAATAAATGTCATGATCACTTTGTGCTGTACAATTAAAGTCCAACACACAGCTTATAGGCAAAGACGAGCCATTCATCTACAAGTAGAGGCTGTGCAACAGGAGAACACAGATGAAAACATCAGGCGAAGACAACAATACAAGCAAGCAGTAACCGTTATCATGATCGTTCTTGCTACGTTTTTTTCCTACTGCCCTTTCATCATCACCAGCATCATACAAGTAACGCAAGGAAAAAATGTATCAGATGATTTCCAATTGATATCACTTCCGATAGAGTTGACATTCGTTCACCTGCAGTCCCTGGTAAACCCGATTCTTGTTTCTCTTCGGTTGTCTTACATACGCGAAGGAATCAAGAACAAGCTACTTTGTCGCAACTGATTTATTAGAGAACACTGTCTTTTTGTGATATATATACCAAGATAATAGATCGTTACTTATATATTGACTCTAGCCGATCAGAGCGATTTCATATTTTCACCTATTTACAAGTAAGACGCTAATGGGAATATTTTGGACTTGACTCGAATTATTACGTATACGGTCATAAGTATGACTTCACGTATGGGTAAACTAATACGTCTAAGGATAAGCCGCGCACCGTTTACTTCCCGTCTTTGAAAATAGATACATCCAATCAGAAGCGATTGTGTTAATTTTAAAACGTTGAACCACAAAAAGAAGCGCAAGTTTTGACATGCTAGCACCCGGTGTATTTCAGAGAAATAAGACAGACTAATCAGGGTGTATTATTTGTGTTTTGCAGTATAATAGTTTTTATCGAGAAAGGACATGTTTTCCTTAAGTCGTTTTTATTACTACATTTAAATTACAGTTTAATTGATGAATCCAGTCTTTTGAAGTGCGTTTGAGTCTCTGTCACAGCTCATACTCGGTCATTCATCTCTTCCCTAAGCCAGTAGAAAATAAGAAAAGAAATTACAGCGAACCTTTGATGATGGCTGATTAGCATGTATTATAAAACAAAGATTTCGCTGGCACTATAAAATAATGTAAATTACAAATGTTATCGGAATAATTTTTAATCGAAAATTGGTTGTAAAGAGTCGTTTTTTGGGGAACGGTGTTGTTACAATACAGCTTATATCAAAGAATTGCCTTAAAAATGTAGTCCTTCGTACAGTCATCGTTTCATATCCACAATAGGCGATTTACATTATGCCGTCATATACAATGCTTTGCTGCCTTTTCGTACCGCAAATAGCTTTAATTCTTTTGATATCTCCGGAGGGATTAACAATTTGAATATGAAAGCAAATTTGCAAAGAATGGTGGTCTTGGTAGTAAAATGACGCTATAATGAAAGTCACCAATCGGTAATGATTATTTGGAAGTAGGATTGACTTCTGTTGCTTTTAATTTCGTGGATTTCAAAATCTTTAATCACCGAAAACGTACAAGAATTGTAGTGAAAACAGTTGCAAATGGTCTAATTGCATTATGGGAGATAGATACTGAAAAACACAGGGCTCCCACTAGAAAAACAACAATTCTTTCATATTAAATCGATGTGCCAGATGGTTCGATTTTTTTCTTACGAACTATGGCTATACGATACGTTACGACACTGTTTCCCACTCATACGAAACATGTCATATGTTAAACAATAGATGTTCCAATAAACAATAAAATTATATACCTTAAGAACGCTGTATTTCACGTGCTTTCAAAGCCAAATTGATTTCAAATTGATTTTAAATCTTACGATAATTAATCATTAACTTTTATCGAAAACTGAAATTACTTTTAGCCTGAAATTAAATTAATTATTCTTAGGTCTCGAATAATATTTTTTTAATATTATTTTTTTTTTAATCTCAGTTAGCTTTTTGAATTTTCGAGCGTTAGTTAATTTGTAATAGGGTGCTCTATCAGCAAGCTATCCTGCAAGTACATTTACTGGAACGCAAGATCAGTAATGCCTTTGCAAAAAGCTAGGCAAAAAGGTGTAGAAAAAGTTCTAAAAGGTCAATCCACACCAGTGCAAAAAATAACTATAAGTACAATAAACGCAAATGCAGACGCTACAATGCGTGGCGCGGTGCGCCTTTTGGCTATCCTTACGAGTCTAACAAACGTAAACCTACAATTGAACAGCGCGTGCAAATAGATAGTTAATCGCGCAATAAGAAAAAAATGTGCGCTTATACCAAATTACAATGGAGATTTACAACTTTCATGTAAGATTCTAGCGGTGTCTACATAACAGCACATTACAGCTAACATGAACGATCAGCAAGGTAAAATTGACCTTTGATCACAGTACATCATGATAGAAAATAAAATTAATTAAATGTTCGAATCAACAGCTGTGAACTAAAACATAGCCCACGCGCATTTCAGTTTTATACAATGGAGGATCTGAACCGTTTAATTACCCCTTTAAATTTTCCAAAAGGATTCCCATCTTTAGGATGTTGAAAATACGCGGCAAAGTCTTTTAATGCATTGCATTACATCGAAAAGCTTGTTAATGTAAAAATCGAAACTGTTTAATACAAAGTGCTAGTGCACATGCGCTTCCACTTCTGCTTGCATCAAATCGAATCGAATCATAGATGCGAACGCTCTGATTGACTAATAATATCCTCAACTTTAAAAAGTCACGCGCGAAAACCAAAAATACTCGTTTTATATTGCATCAACTCAACAATTTTTTTTTCACAAAATACAGGCTGCAAGACTGTACACCTTTCTGACAAAATAGCATTCTGGACATTACGTCAATCAACCAAAGCTACCAACAAGGCGTATTCAGTCACCTTCTCTCCAATCAGCACCAAACGGCTTATTCTTGACACACACAATTGCATATCATATATACATTCCATATTATTCTTAGGTATCCTTATTCCTTGATGAAACACGACTGAAACACGAGATTTCGATTTAATGTCTTAGTGAAAATACCGGGAAACCTTTTATTATAAACAAACTAAACACTAAAAAACGTCCGACGTCCTCGGCATGATATTTTTAAGTTTTAAGTGAATATTTCCATAATGGTGGACCAGTACGTGCATTTGAGCTTGGTCATTAGATATTTGAACGTAAAAGGTACATTATAGATAACAAACGAAATCGAAAATATTTCTTAGTCGATATATGTTAAAATAATTTTTAAAGGGCTATTGAAGTTGATAATTTACTTGTTTATTTTTACGCATAATTTCGACAAAAAATGCTTGTCATATCTGTAAGTCTTTCAAAACGCATCGCAAATAAATTTTACAAATTCAAAAAAGTAGAAAAATTATATCATCGCATCACACAGTCGCATTTCTATATAGTAATTGGTATCTTTTCCACGGTCGTTTGAATTTTTTCAATACACAATGTTTTACAGGGCTATATCATAAACGGTCAAAAGACTAAAAAAATCATCATTGGCCCGAGAACTAACAAATTCAATTTTAAACGCAGAAACGAGCTAGCAAAAATTGAAAAAAGATAGTAAACGTGTTTCTTAAGACCGTGAGTGATCATCGAAAAATCGGAAAATACTGGAGTTTATCATCTTTTGGGAGGGACTGTTTGTTTCCTTTGGAAATGAAAAGGTTTTTAGTTTGTACTAAAAGACTTTCCATCAAAAATATTATGGTCACAAAAACGTTTTTGTGCATGAATGGGATTTTCTTAATTGACTGAAAAGACCTGTACAGCAAAAAAATGATTGTGTTTAGAACATTAAAATTACTGTTTTAGTCTTCAAATCAATAACATCAACTTTAGCTGAGCAAAAAAAGATTTTCTTACTTTATGATCAATGTATTTTAAGATAAAAAAGATGTCCGCTTTTTAGCATTAAAAAATGAATTTTTTTAGACACCAAAAACGCTTTTGATCTCACATTTGCTGGACATTACCGTTGTTTTTTCATCATAACCAGAAACTGATTTTTCTACCTAAACGCATTAGAAAAAAAGCTTTTTGTATGCCAAACGTTTTATAATTAAGGCTTTTCTAAATGTTTCTCGGCTATATCAAACAGTTGGTACGTACATGAAAAGACAATCGAAAAAGAATGGCACCAAAAAAATTTATTTTACTGATTGAAAATATCTCACACACAGAATTTCGTGTAACTGCGGAAAAGTCAAATGCTGCACTTAATTAACTGTCACAATGGAACTAAATGTATGTTCCAAATTCACTATCTTCCTCGTTTATGGACAATGGAGCATCTATCTATTTAATCCTTGTACTTAAGTTAAAAATCAGCTCTAGCACACACAACTTGCCAAATGCACTTTTGATTAAAAATTGTATTGTTAAAAAAAACATTTACAGCTGCAAATAAACTTTCGTAATCAAGCTAATTATTGCAAGTAACGTTTTGTGTTTTGTGTGTGAGTGGGTGTGATTTGTAGAATATAAATAGCTACACGTAGCAAAGCTCCATTACTGATCTTCTCTGAATCTGAGTCAATATAAACTTGCTCGTCTGGTTTTTAAACTGGTATCTGAATATACACCTAAATACCTTGAGAATTACAAATTCATTCGACTTAAAAGAATTGCAATTATTGTTTCTAATAATCCAGTAATGATTGCTGACAATACCAGCAGTTCCAAGCACACTTCTTTTAACTGAATCCTAACTGAACTATTCGACAACTACAATATCACCGACTGGTCAGATTCTGTAAAATTAACATGGACTATATTTACTGTCATGAACGCCATTGCATCTCCTCTAACCATCGTCATCAATTTCCTGATCATTTGGACAATTCTTAGTGACAAAGAGTTAAGAAAAGAAAGTAAGAACATTTTGCCCGTAGCGTTAGCAGTGACTGACTTGTTAGAGGGATTGATAGTTGAGCCACTGTTTTCATGGTATCTCGTATCATTCTTAAGGAGACGCTTAATACCATGTCACTTTTCTGTTTATATAATACCTTCTCTTATACTCAGCTGTCTGACATTGAACACTTTAGCATGCACAAGCGTTGACGTGTACCTTGCAGTGGAACACCCTCAGTTCTATCTGGAACATATTACAACCAACAAAAGTTGTAGTTGGTGCTTCTATTTTCTGCTTTTTAAATGTATTCTTTAATTCGTTGGCCACATTTTTGTTGCACTCGAAAGAAAGCCTCACAAAGATTCCAACTACGACACTTATGGCAATAAATGTCATGATCACTTTGTGCTGTACAATTAAAGTCCAACACACAGCTTATAGGCAAAGACGAGCCATTCATCTACAAGTAGAGGCTGTGCAACAGGAGAACACAGATGAAAACATCAGGCGAAGACAACAATACAAGCAAGCAGTAACCGTTATCATGATCGTTCTTGCTACGTTTTTTTCCTACTGCCCTTTCATCATCACCAGCATCATACAAGTAACGCAAGGAAAAAATGTATCAGATGATTTCCAATTGATATCACTTCCGATAGAGTTGACATTCGTTCACCTGCAGTCCCTGGTAAACCCGATTCTTGTTTCTCTTCGGTTGTCTTACATACGCGAAGGAATCAAGAACAAGCTACTTTGTCGCAACTGATTTATTAGAGAACACTGTCTTTTTGTGATATATATACCAAGATAATAGATCGTTACTTATATATTGACTCTAGCCGATCAGAGCGATTTCATATTTTCACCTATTTACAAGTAAGACGCTAATGGGAATATTTTGGACTTGACTCGAATTATTACGTATACGGTCATAAGTATGACTTCACGTATGGGTAAACTAATACGTCTAAGGATAAGCCGCGCACCGTTTACTTCCCGTCTTTGAAAATAGATACATCCAATCAGAAGCGATTGTGTTAATTTTAAAACGTTGAACCACAAAAAGAAGCGCAAGTTTTGACATGCTAGCACCCGGTGTATTTCAGAGAAATAAGACAGACTAATCAGGGTGTATTATTTGTGTTTTGCAGTATAATAGTTTTTATCGAGAAAGGACATGTTTTCCTTAAGTCGTTTTTATTACTACATTTAAATTACAGTTTAATTGATGAATCCAGTCTTTTGAAGTGCGTTTGAGTCTCTGTCACAGCTCATACTCGGTCATTCATCTCTTCCCTAAGCCAGTAGAAAATAAGAAAAGAAATTACAGCGAACCTTTGATGATGGCTGATTAGCATGTATTATAAAACAAAGATTTCGCTGGCACTATAAAATAATGTAAATTACAAATGTTATTGGAATAATTTTTAATCGAAAATTGGTTCTAAAGAGTCGTTTTTTGGGGAACGGTGTTGTTACAATACAGCTTATATCAAAGAATTGCCTTAAAAATGTAGTCCTTCTCACAGTCATCGTTTCATATCCACAATAGGCGATTTACATTATGCCGTCATATACTACCAATACCACAATGCTTTGCTGACTTTTTGTTTCTACCGCAATTAGCACTAATTGTTCTTTTGATCTCCAAAGGGATTTGAATATGAAAGAAAATTTGCAAAGAATGCTGGTCTTGGTAGTAAAATGACGCTATAATGAAAATCACCAATTGGTAATGATTATTTGGTAGTATGTTTGACTTCTGTTGCTTTTAATTTCGTGGATTTTAAAGCCTTAAATCATCGATAACGTACAGTAATTGTAGTGAAAACAGTTGCATATGGTCTAAATGCATTAAGGGAGCCAGATACTGAAAAATACAGGGCTCCCGCTAGAAAGACAACAATTCTTTCATATTAGATGTGCCAGATGGTTCGATTTTTTTCTTACGAAACTATGGCTATACGATACGGTACGACACTGTTTCCCACTCATACGAAACATGTCATATGTTAAACAATAGATGTTCCAATAAACAATAAAATTATATGCCTTAAGAACGCTGTATTTCACGTGCTTTCAAAGCCAAATTGATTTCAAATTGATTTCAAATCTTACGTTAATTAATCATTAACTTTTATCGAAAACTGAAATTACTTTTAGCCTGAAATTAAATTAATTATTCTTAGGTCTCGAATAATATTTTTTTAATATTATTTTTTTTAAATCTCAGTTAGCTTTTTGAATTTTCGAGCGTTAGTTAATTTGTAATAGGGTGCTCTATCAGCAAGCTATCCTGCAAGTACATTTACTGGAACGCAAGATCAGTAATGCCTTTGCAAAAAGCTAGGAAAAAGGTGTAGAAAAAGTTCTAAAAGGTCAATCTACACCAGTGCTAAAAATAACTATAAGTACAATAAACGCAAATGCAGACGCTACAATGCGTGGCGCGGTGCGCCCTTTGGCTATCTTTACGAGTCTAACAAACGTAAACCTACAATTGAACAGCGCGTGCAAATAGATAGTTAATCGCGCGATAAGAAAAATATCAAATTACAATGGAGATTTACAACTTTCATGTAAGATTCTAGCGGTGTCTACATAACAGCACATTACAGCTAACATGAACGATCAGCAAGGTAAAATATACCTTCGATCACAGTACATCATGATAGAAAATGAAATTATTTAAATGTTCGAATCAACAGCTGTGAACTAAAACATAGCCCACGCGCATTTCAGTTTTATACAATGGAGGATCTGAACCGTTTAATTACCCCTTTAAATTTTCCAAAATGATTCCCATCTTTAGGATGTTGAAAATACGCGGCAAAGTGTTTTAATGCATTGCATACATCGAAAAGCTTGTTAATGTAAAAATCGAAACTGTTTAATACAAAGTGCTAGGTGCACATGCACTTCCACTTCTGCTTGCATCAAATCGAATCGAATCATAGATGCGAACGCTCTGATTGACTAATAATATCCTCAACTTTAAAAAGTCACGCGCGAAAACCAAAAATACTCGTTTTATATTGCATCAACTCAACAATTTTTTTTTTTCACAAAATACAGGCTGCAAGACTGTACACCTTTCTGACAAAATAGCATTCTGGACATTACGTCAATCAACCAAAGCTACCAACAAGGCGTATTCAGTCACCTTCTCTCCAATCAGCACCAAACGGCTTATTCTTGACACATACACAATTGCATATCATATATACATTCCATATTATTCTTAGGTATCCTTATTCCTTGATGAAACACGACTGAAACACGAGATTTCGATTTAATGTCTTAGTGAAAATACCGGGAAACCTTTTATTATAAACAAACTAAACACTAAAAAACGTCCGACGTCCTCGGCATGATATTTTTAAGTTTTAAGTGAATATTTCCATAATTGTGGACCAGTGCATTTGGGCTTGGTCCTTAGATATTTGAACGTAAAAGGTACATTATAGATAACAAACGAAATCGAAAATATTTCTTAGTCGATATATGTTAAAATAATTTTTAAAGGGCTATTGAAGTTGATAATTTACTTGTTTATTTTTACGCATAATTTCGACAAAAAATGCTTGTCATATTTGTAAGCCTTTCAAAACGCAGCATAAATAAATTTTACAAATTCAAAAAAAGGAGAAAAATTACATCATCGCATCACACAGTCGCATTTCTATATAGTAATTGGTATCTTTTCCACGGTCGTATGAATTTTTTCAATACACAATGTTTTACAGGGTTATATCATAAACGTTCAAAACACTAAAAAAATCATCATTGGCCCGAGAACTAACAAATTCAATTTTAAACGCAGAAACGATCTAGCAAAAATTGAAAAAAGATAGTAAACGTGTTTCTTAAGACCGTGACTGATCGTCGAAAAATCGGAAAATACTGTAGTTTATCATCTTTTGGGAGGGACTGTTTGTTTCCTTTGGAAATGCAAAAGTTTTTTGCTTGTACTAAAAAGACAAAAATCATCAAAAATATTATGGTCACCAAAAAGCTTTTTGTGCATGAATGGGATTTTCTTAATTGACTGAAAAGACCTGTACAGCAAAGAAATGATTGTGTTTAGCACATTAAAATTACTGTTTTAGTCTTCAAACCAATAACATCAACTTTAGCTGAGCAAAAAAAGATTTTCTTACTTTATGATCAATGTATTTTAAGATAAAAAAGATGTCAGCATTAAAAAATGAACTGTTTTAGACACCAGAAACGCTTTTGATCTCACATTTGCTGGACATTACCGTTGTTTTTTCATCATAACCTGAAACTGATTTTTCTACCCAAACGCATTAGAAAAGAAGTTTTTTGTATGCCAAACGTTTTATAATTAAGGCTTTTCTAAACGTTTCTCGGCTATATCAAACAGTTGGAACGTACATGAAAAGACAATCGAAAAAGGATGGCACCAAAAAGATTTTATTTTACTGATTGAAAATATCTCACACACAAAATTCGTGTAACTGCGAAAAAGTCAAGTGCTGCGTTTAATTAACTGTCACAATGGAACTTAATGTATGTTTCAAATTCACTATCTTCCTTGTTTTTGGAAAATGGAGTATCTATCTATTTAATCCCTGTACTTTTAGTTAAAAACTTAAAAGTTAAAAGCAGCTGCAGCACACACAACTTGCCAAATGCGTTTTTAACTAAAAATTGTATTGTTAAAAAAAATATTTATAGCTGCAAATAAACTTTCGTAATCAAACTAATTATTGCAAGTAACGTTTTGTGTTGCATGTGTGTGGGTGGGTGTGCTTTGGAGAATATAAACATCTACACGTAGTAAAGCTCCATTACTGATCTTCTCTGACTCTGAGTCAATATAAACTTGCTCGTCTGGTTTTTAAACTGGTATCTGAATATACACCTAAATACCTTGAGAATTACAAATTCAATCGACTTAATAGAATTGCAATTATTGTTTCTAATAATCCAGTAATGATTGCTGACAATACCAGCAGTTCCAAGCACACTTCTTTTAACTGTATCCTAACTGAACTATTCGACAACTACAATATCACCGACTGGTCAGATTCTGTAAAATCAACATGGACTACATTTGCTGTCATCAACGCCATTGTATCTCCTCTAACCATCGTCATCAATTTCCTGATCATTTGGACAATTTTAAGTGACAAAGAGTTAAGAAAAGAAAGTAAGAACATTTTGCTGGTAGCGTTAGCAGGGACTGATTTGTTAGAGGGATTGATAGTTGAGCCACTGTTTACATGGTATCTCGCATCATTCTTAAGGAGTAGCTTAATACCATGTCACTTTTCTGTTTATGTAATACCTTCTCTTATACTCAGCTGTCTGACATTGAACACTTTAGCATGTAAAAGCGTTGACGTGTACCTTGCAGTGGAACACCCTCAGTTCTATCTGGAGCATATTACAACAACAAAAGTTGTAGTTGGTGCTTCGATGTTCTGCTTTTTAAATGTAGTACTCAATTCGGTGGCCACATTTTTGTTGCACTCGAAAGAGAGCCTCGTAAAGATTCCAACTACGACACTTATGGCAATAAATGTCATGATCACTTTGTGCTGTACAATTAAAGTCCAACACACAGCTTATAGGCAAAGACGAGCCATTCATCTACAAGTAGAGGCTGTGCAACAGGAGAACACAGATGAAAACATCAGGCAAAGACAACAATACAAGCAAGCAGTAACCGTTATCATGATCGTTCTTGCTACGTTTTTTTCCTACTGCCCTTTTATCATCACCAGCATCATACAAGTAACGCAAGGAAACAAAGTATCAGCTGATTTCCAATTGATATCATCTCCGATAGAGTTGACATTCGTTCACCTGCAGTCCCTGGTAAACCCGATTCTTGTTTATCTTCGCTTGTCTTACATACGCGAAGGAATAAAGAACAAGCTACTTTGTCGCAACTGATTTATAGAGAACGCTGTCTTTTTGTGACATATATACCAAGTAGATCTTTACTTATATATAGACTCTAGCCGATCAGAGCGATTTGTCATATTTTCACCTATTTACAAGTAAGACGCTAATGGAAATATTTTGGACTTGACTCGTATTATTACATATACGATCATAAGTATGACTTCATGTATGGGTAAACTAATACGTCTAAGGATAAGCCGCGCACCGTTTTTGAAAATCGATGCATCCAATCAGAAGCGATTGTGTTAATTTTAAAACTTTGAACCACAAAAGACGCGCAAGTTATGACCTGTCTAATGATAAGCCGTGCACCGTTTAATTCCCGTCTTTGAAAATAGATACATCCAATCAGAAGTGATTGTGTTAATTCTAAAACGCTTAACCACAAATTTCAGAGAAATAAGGCAGACTAATCAGTGTGAGTAATTTGTGCTTTGCAGTATAGTATTTTTAACAAGACGGGAAATATTTTCCTTAAGTCGTTTTTATTGCTACATTTAATGTTAAGATTATTCTCTCCATTTAAATTACGGTTTAATTGGTGAATCCAGTCTTTCGAAGTGAGTTTGCTTTTGTCACAGTTCATGCTCGGCCATTTATCTCTTTCCTACGTCAGTAGAATAAGAAAAGAAATTACAGCGAACCTTTGATGATGGCTGATTAGCATGTATTATAAAACAAAGATTTCGGTGGCACTATGAAATATTGTAAATTACAAATGTTATCGGAATAATTTTTAATCGAAAATTGGTTCTAAAGAGTCGCATTTTTTGGGGGAACGGTGTTGTTACAATACAGCTTATATCAAAGAATTGCCTTAAAAATGTAGTCCTTCTCACAGTCATCGTTTCATATCCACAATAAGCGATTTACATTATGCCGTCACATACTACCAATACCACAATGCTTTGCTGACTTTTTTTCTACCGCAATTAGTGCAAATTGTTTTACTAATCTCCAAAGGGATTAAAAATTTGAGTATGAAAGACAATTTGCAAAGAATGTTGGTCTTGGTAGTAAAATGACGCTATAATGAAAGTCACCAATTGGTAATGATTATTTGGAAGTACGATTCTGTTGCTTTTAATTTCGTGGATTTCAAAATCTTTAATCACCGAAAACGTACAAGAATTGTAGTGAAAACAGTTGCAAATGGTCTAAATGCATTATAGGAGATAGATACTGAAAAACGCAGGGTTCCCGCTAGAAAGACAACAATTCTTTCATATTTGATATGGCAGATGGTTCGATTTTTTTCTTACAAACTATGGCTAAACGATACAATACGACACTGTTTCCCACTCATACGAAACATGTCATATGTTAAACAATAGATGTTCCAGTAAGCAATAAAATTATATACCTTCAGAACGCTGTATTTCACGTGCTTTCAAAGCCAAATTGATTTCAGATTGATTTTAAATCTTACGATAATTAATCATTAACTTTTACCGTAAACTGAAATTACTTTTAGCCTGAAATTGAATGAATTATTCTTAGGTCTCGAATAATATTTTTTTAATCTCAGTTAGCTTTGGAATTTTCGAGTGCTAGTTAATTTGTAATAGGGTGCTTAAAATAAAAATAAACGCTTTTAAACCAAGATAGAAAACGCTAAAACCCGCGAAAAGGCAACATAAAAATAACACAACGAGTTTTCGAAAACTATGCTTCAACCTGCCAAAGCCCTCATTTTTTGCGCGGGACTCTATTTTTTTCTTCATTTTTTTATTATTGATTTCGTAACAATCTTTCTTTTGGCGAGATTTGAAAAACTTCTGATGACTTTTCAACATAACACGCGATGGTAAGTGGTTTAGGGTTTCTCTTTGCAAAGTGATTTCACGTCAAACACGAAAACAAAACTGTAACTTTTGACAAAATATTAAAACATATACAGTTTATATTTCCATATTTGAGTAAAATAATGTCTGGTTGAGATTGCCGGTAAAAACTACGTCAATAGATTTTGTTAATTTTTGAGTAATAAATTTTCTGTGAAAAATGCATTTTTCGCAATTTGTTCTTCAAAAATGAAAAAAACATGGTTCCGTTCAAAAAATTTTATCTCGAAAACGAGCGCGGGACCATATAGTTTATTAGTTTTGTGCTAAATATTTTTTTTCTTGTGTGACTATTGTTTATCATATCAAATACTATATAATCACTATGAACCAATCACATTGTAGGTAAATCACGTGCTTTTATAGATATACGTATTAGTTTTAGGCAAAATCTAACTTGTATTAGCCGATATCATTATTCCATTAATAAAGTACTTTCAAAAAAATATATTTTACTCGATAGCAGTGAGGTTCAGACGTAGCACTGGTCAGTGTAAAAACATCTGTGCAAAAACATTGTGATACCAATATGAACATTTGTAATACCACTGCAAGTACAACGACATTCATGGTTCAAAAGTAGAAAATACGCAATAAAGTTACATGTTTTGGAAAGTCTTCTGTAGTTCTAAAAGTAATTTTAATTTTCTAAACAATTCTTGCTACTAAATGTTTGAAGTTTTATAAAAATGTCCAGGAAGTTTGAAAATCGTCGTGCGCTTGCTCAAATTATCAATCAAACGCTTTCACCATTTGGGAAAATGATTTAACTTTTGCAAGAATATTGATATAGTGAAATAAGTTAAAAAAAACTCAGAACTCTTTCAATATCAAGCCGTGCTAATTACTTCCAAATTCATTTCGAAATATTAACCAATATAGCGACTCTGAATAAAAAAAAAATTAGACCAATTATATTCTAGGTTAATCACGTACAAGTCCAATTTGTATATAATTCATGTACATCTATAAGTTAACCCAATTTAACGATTAGAATTACCACTCTATGAGCAATTTATCCTGCAAGTTCATTCATCAGTAATGGCTGGGGCGGGCAAAAAGCTGTAACACCGAGGCAAAAAGGTGAAGAAAAAGTAAGATTCTACCAGTGTCTAACTAACAGCACATTACAGCTAACATGAGCGATCAGCAAGATAAAATACACCTTCGATCACAGTACATCATGAAAATGAAATTAATTAAATTTTCGACTCAACAGCTGTCAACTAAAGCATAGCCCACGCGCATTTCAGTTTTATACAATTGAGGATCGGAACCGTTTAATACCCCTTTAAAATATTCAAGAAGATGATCAACTTTTAGATGCTGAAAATATTACGCGGCAAAGTTTTTTTAATGCATTGTCAATGTAAAAATGGAAAAGGTTTAGTACAAAGTGCTAGTGTACAGTGCTGTTTTTTTTAGTTTTCAGTGACTCTGTCCATAATGGTAGATCCGTGCATTTCGGCTTGGTCCTTAGATATTTGCAAGTAAAAAGTACATTATATAGATAATAAACGAAGTCGAAAATATTTAGTCGATATATGTCAAAATGGTTTTTAAAGGGCTATGGAAGTTAATAATTTACTTGTTTATTTTTTCGCATAATTTTGAAAAAAAAATACTACACATATCTGTAGGCCTTTCAAAACCCATCGCAAGTTAATTTCACAAATTCAAAAATAGGGAAAAAAATTATATCATCGCATCATACAGGCGCATTTCTATATAGTAATTAGTATTTTTTCCACGGTCGTATGAATTTTTTAAATACACACTGTTTTCAGGGCTATATCATAAACGGTCAAAAGACTAAAATAATCATCATTGGCCCGAGAACTAACAAATTCAATTTTAAACGCAGAAACGAGCTAGAAAAAAATTGAAAAAAGAGAGTAAAAATATTTCTTAAGACCGTGGCTGATCATCGAAAAATCGGAAAATACTGGAGTTTATCATCCTTTGGGAGGCACTGTTTGTTTCCTTTGGAAATGCAAAAGTTTTTAGCTTGTAATAAAAAGACTTTCCATCAAAAATATTATGGTCACGAAAGAGTTTTTGTGCATGAATGGGATTTTCTTAATTGACTGAAAAGACCTGTACAGCAAAAAAAATGACTGTGTTTAGCACATTAAAATTACTGTTTTAGTCTTCAAATCAATAACATCGACTTTAGCTGAGCAAAAAAGGGTTTTCTTACTTTATGATCAATGTATTTTAAGATAAAAGATGTCAGCATTTTAGCATTAAAAAACGAACTCGTTTAGACACCAGAAATGGTTTTTATCATATATTTTCTGGACATTACCGATGTTTTTTACTCATAACAAGAAACTGTTTTTTTATACCTAAACGCGTTAGAAAAAAGGCTTTTGGTATACTGCAAAAAGTTTATAATTAAGGTTTTTCTAAATGTTTCTCGTCTATGATTAACAGTCTGTACAAAAAGGGCAAATCGGGCCAAACATTTTTTTTTTCACTGCTTGAAAATATCTTACACAGATAATTTCGTGTAACTGCGAAAAAGTAAAATGCTGCGCTCAATTAACATGTCACAATTGAACTACAATGTATGAATTACATTCACGATATCTTCCTCGTTGTTGAACAATGGAGCATCTATATTTATTTAATCCTTTAACTTAAGTTAAAAGCAGCTCTAGCACACACAACTTGCTAAATGCGCTTTTAACTAAAAAATTGTATTGTTAATAAAACCATTTATAGCTGCAAATAAACTTTCGTAATCAAGCAAATACAAGTAACGTTTTGTGTGTGTTGTGTGTGCATGAGTGAGTGTGATTTGGAGAATATAAAGAGCTGGACATAGTGAAGATCCATCACATATCTTTTCCGAATCTGAGTAGTCAATGTAAATTCGCTCCTCTGGTTTTTTAACTGGTATCCGAATATAAACCTGCATGCTTTGAGAATTACAAATTCAATCAAGAAATGCAATTATTGTTTCTAATAATCCCGTAATGATTGCCGACAACACCAGTACTTCCAAGCAGACTTCTCTTAACTGTATCCTAACTGAACTATTCGACAACTACAATATCACCGACTGGTCAGATTCTGTAAAATCAACATGGACTACATTTGCTGTCATCAACGCCATTGCATCTCCTCTAACCATCGTCATCAATTTCCTGATCATTTGGACAATTCTAAGTGACAAAGAGTTAAGAAAAGAAATTAAGAACATTTTGCTGGTAGCGTTAGCAGGGACTGATTTGTTAGAGGGATTGATAGTTGAGCCACTGTTTACATGGTATCTCGTATCATTCTTAAGGCGTCGCTTAATACCATGTCACTTTTCTGTTTATGTAATACCTTCTCTTCTACTCGGCTGTCTGACATTGAACACTTTAGCATGTACAAGCGTTGACGTGTACCTTGCAGTGGAACACCCTCAGTTCTATCTGGAGCATATCACAACAACAAAAGTTGTGGTCGGAGCTTTGATTTTCTGCTTTCTAAATGCAGTATTCAGTTTGGTGAGCACATTTTTGTTACACTCAAAAGAAAGCCTCGTTAAGATTCCATCTGCGACACTTATGGTAATAAATATCTTGATTACTTTGTACTGTACAATTAAAGTCCAACACACAGCTTATAGGCAAAGACGAGCCATTCATCTCCAAGTAGAGGCTGTGCAACAGGAGAACACAGATGAAAACATCAGGCGAAGACAACAATACAAGCAAGCAGCAACCGTTATCATGATCGTTCTTGCTACGTTTTTTTCCTACTGCCCTTTCATCATCACCAGCATCATACAAGTAACGCATGGAAACAAAGTATCAGCTGATTTCCAATTGATATCATCTCCGTTAGAGT
Organism: Diadumene lineata; assembly: GCA_918843875.1. Lineage (NCBI taxonomy): Eukaryota > Metazoa > Cnidaria > Anthozoa > Actiniaria > Diadumenidae > Diadumene > Diadumene lineata. The sequence continues at coordinate 4,428,044 of OU974081.1, read as the reverse complement.
TAACATTCGTCCACCTGCAGTCCCTGGTAAACCCGATTCTTGTTTCTCTTCGGTTGTCTTACATACGCGAAGGAATCAAGAACAAGCTACTTTGTCGCAACTGATTTATAGAGAACACTGTCTTTTTGTGATATATATACCAAGATAATAGATCGTTATTTACATATTGACACTAGACAATCAGAGCGATTTCATATTTTCACCTATTTACAAGTAAGACGCTAATGGAAATATTTTGGACTTGACTCGAATTATTACGTATACGGTCATAAGTATGACTTCACGTATGGGTAAACTAATACGTCTAATGATAAGCCGCGCACCGTTTACTTCCCGTTTTTGAAAATAGATACATCCAATCAGAAGCAATTGTGTTAATTTTAAAACCTACGTTTAACCACAAAAAGAAGCGCAAGTTTTGACATGCTAGCACCCGGTGTATTTCAGAGAAATAAGACAGACTAATCAGGGTGTATTATTTGTGTTTTGCAGTATAATAGTTTTTATCGAGAAAGGACATGTTTTCCTTAAGTCGTTTTTATTACTACATTTAAATTACAGTTTAATTGATGAATCCAGTCTTTTGAAGTGCGTTTGAGTCTCTGTCACAGCTCATACTCGGTCATTCATCTCTTCCCTAAGCCAGTAGAAAATAAGAAAAGAAATTACAGCGAACCTTTGATGATGGCTGATTAGCATGTATTATAAAACAAAGATTTCGCTGGCACTATAAAATAATGTAAATTACAAATGTTATCGGAATAATTTTTAATCGAAAATTGGTTGTAAAGAGTCGTTTTTTGGGGAACGGTGTTGTTACAATACAGCTTATATCAAAGAATTGCCTTAAAAATGTAGTCCTTCGTACAGTCATCGTTTCATATCCACAATAGGCGATTTACATTATGCCGTCATATACAATGCTTTGCTGCCTTTTCGTACCGCAAATAGCTTTAATTCTTTTGATATCTCCGGAGGGATTAACAATTTGAATATGAAAGCAAATTTGCAAAGAATGGTGGTCTTGGTAGTAAAATGACGCTATAATGAAAGTCACCAATCGGTAATGATTATTTGGAAGTAGGATTGACTTCTGTTGCTTTTAATTTCGTGGATTTCAAAATCTTTAATCACCGAAAACGTACAAGAATTGTAGTGAAAACAGTTGCAAATGGTCTAATTGCATTATGGGAGATAGATACTGAAAAACACAGGGCTCCCACTAGAAAAACAACAATTCTTTCATATTAAATCGATGTGCCAGATGGTTCGATTTTTTTCTTACGAACTATGGCTATACGATACGTTACGACACTGTTTCCCACTCATACGAAACATGTCATATGTTAAACAATAGATGTTCCAATAAACAATAAAATTATATACCTTAAGAACGCTGTATTTCACGTGCTTTCAAAGCCAAATTGATTTCAAATTGATTTTAAATCTTACGATAATTAATCATTAACTTTTATCGAAAACTGAAATTACTTTTAGCCTGAAATTAAATTAATTATTCTTAGGTCTCGAATAATATTTTTTTAATATTATTTTTTTTTTAATCTCAGTTAGCTTTTTGAATTTTCGAGCGTTAGTTAATTTGTAATAGGGTGCTCTATCAGCAAGCTATCCTGCAAGTACATTTACTGGAACGCAAGATCAGTAATGCCTTTGCAAAAAGCTAGGCAAAAAGGTGTAGAAAAAGTTCTAAAAGGTCAATCCACACCAGTGCAAAAAATAACTATAAGTACAATAAACGCAAATGCAGACGCTACAATGCGTGGCGCGGTGCGCCTTTTGGCTATCCTTACGAGTCTAACAAACGTAAACCTACAATTGAACAGCGCGTGCAAATAGATAGTTAATCGCGCAATAAGAAAAAAATGTGCGCTTATACCAAATTACAATGGAGATTTACAACTTTCATGTAAGATTCTAGCGGTGTCTACATAACAGCACATTACAGCTAACATGAACGATCAGCAAGGTAAAATTGACCTTTGATCACAGTACATCATGATAGAAAATAAAATTAATTAAATGTTCGAATCAACAGCTGTGAACTAAAACATAGCCCACGCGCATTTCAGTTTTATACAATGGAGGATCTGAACCGTTTAATTACCCCTTTAAATTTTCCAAAAGGATTCCCATCTTTAGGATGTTGAAAATACGCGGCAAAGTCTTTTAATGCATTGCATTACATCGAAAAGCTTGTTAATGTAAAAATCGAAACTGTTTAATACAAAGTGCTAGTGCACATGCGCTTCCACTTCTGCTTGCATCAAATCGAATCGAATCATAGATGCGAACGCTCTGATTGACTAATAATATCCTCAACTTTAAAAAGTCACGCGCGAAAACCAAAAATACTCGTTTTATATTGCATCAACTCAACAATTTTTTTTTCACAAAATACAGGCTGCAAGACTGTACACCTTTCTGACAAAATAGCATTCTGGACATTACGTCAATCAACCAAAGCTACCAACAAGGCGTATTCAGTCACCTTCTCTCCAATCAGCACCAAACGGCTTATTCTTGACACACACAATTGCATATCATATATACATTCCATATTATTCTTAGGTATCCTTATTCCTTGATGAAACACGACTGAAACACGAGATTTCGATTTAATGTCTTAGTGAAAATACCGGGAAACCTTTTATTATAAACAAACTAAACACTAAAAAACGTCCGACGTCCTCGGCATGATATTTTTAAGTTTTAAGTGAATATTTCCATAATGGTGGACCAGTACGTGCATTTGAGCTTGGTCATTAGATATTTGAACGTAAAAGGTACATTATAGATAACAAACGAAATCGAAAATATTTCTTAGTCGATATATGTTAAAATAATTTTTAAAGGGCTATTGAAGTTGATAATTTACTTGTTTATTTTTACGCATAATTTCGACAAAAAATGCTTGTCATATCTGTAAGTCTTTCAAAACGCATCGCAAATAAATTTTACAAATTCAAAAAAGTAGAAAAATTATATCATCGCATCACACAGTCGCATTTCTATATAGTAATTGGTATCTTTTCCACGGTCGTTTGAATTTTTTCAATACACAATGTTTTACAGGGCTATATCATAAACGGTCAAAAGACTAAAAAAATCATCATTGGCCCGAGAACTAACAAATTCAATTTTAAACGCAGAAACGAGCTAGCAAAAATTGAAAAAAGATAGTAAACGTGTTTCTTAAGACCGTGAGTGATCATCGAAAAATCGGAAAATACTGGAGTTTATCATCTTTTGGGAGGGACTGTTTGTTTCCTTTGGAAATGAAAAGGTTTTTAGTTTGTACTAAAAGACTTTCCATCAAAAATATTATGGTCACAAAAACGTTTTTGTGCATGAATGGGATTTTCTTAATTGACTGAAAAGACCTGTACAGCAAAAAAATGATTGTGTTTAGAACATTAAAATTACTGTTTTAGTCTTCAAATCAATAACATCAACTTTAGCTGAGCAAAAAAAGATTTTCTTACTTTATGATCAATGTATTTTAAGATAAAAAAGATGTCCGCTTTTTAGCATTAAAAAATGAATTTTTTTAGACACCAAAAACGCTTTTGATCTCACATTTGCTGGACATTACCGTTGTTTTTTCATCATAACCAGAAACTGATTTTTCTACCTAAACGCATTAGAAAAAAAGCTTTTTGTATGCCAAACGTTTTATAATTAAGGCTTTTCTAAATGTTTCTCGGCTATATCAAACAGTTGGTACGTACATGAAAAGACAATCGAAAAAGAATGGCACCAAAAAAATTTATTTTACTGATTGAAAATATCTCACACACAGAATTTCGTGTAACTGCGGAAAAGTCAAATGCTGCACTTAATTAACTGTCACAATGGAACTAAATGTATGTTCCAAATTCACTATCTTCCTCGTTTATGGACAATGGAGCATCTATCTATTTAATCCTTGTACTTAAGTTAAAAATCAGCTCTAGCACACACAACTTGCCAAATGCACTTTTGATTAAAAATTGTATTGTTAAAAAAAACATTTACAGCTGCAAATAAACTTTCGTAATCAAGCTAATTATTGCAAGTAACGTTTTGTGTTTTGTGTGTGAGTGGGTGTGATTTGTAGAATATAAATAGCTACACGTAGCAAAGCTCCATTACTGATCTTCTCTGAATCTGAGTCAATATAAACTTGCTCGTCTGGTTTTTAAACTGGTATCTGAATATACACCTAAATACCTTGAGAATTACAAATTCATTCGACTTAAAAGAATTGCAATTATTGTTTCTAATAATCCAGTAATGATTGCTGACAATACCAGCAGTTCCAAGCACACTTCTTTTAACTGAATCCTAACTGAACTATTCGACAACTACAATATCACCGACTGGTCAGATTCTGTAAAATTAACATGGACTATATTTACTGTCATGAACGCCATTGCATCTCCTCTAACCATCGTCATCAATTTCCTGATCATTTGGACAATTCTTAGTGACAAAGAGTTAAGAAAAGAAAGTAAGAACATTTTGCCCGTAGCGTTAGCAGTGACTGACTTGTTAGAGGGATTGATAGTTGAGCCACTGTTTTCATGGTATCTCGTATCATTCTTAAGGAGACGCTTAATACCATGTCACTTTTCTGTTTATATAATACCTTCTCTTATACTCAGCTGTCTGACATTGAACACTTTAGCATGCACAAGCGTTGACGTGTACCTTGCAGTGGAACACCCTCAGTTCTATCTGGAACATATTACAACCAACAAAAGTTGTAGTTGGTGCTTCTATTTTCTGCTTTTTAAATGTATTCTTTAATTCGTTGGCCACATTTTTGTTGCACTCGAAAGAAAGCCTCACAAAGATTCCAACTACGACACTTATGGCAATAAATGTCATGATCACTTTGTGCTGTACAATTAAAGTCCAACACACAGCTTATAGGCAAAGACGAGCCATTCATCTACAAGTAGAGGCTGTGCAACAGGAGAACACAGATGAAAACATCAGGCGAAGACAACAATACAAGCAAGCAGTAACCGTTATCATGATCGTTCTTGCTACGTTTTTTTCCTACTGCCCTTTCATCATCACCAGCATCATACAAGTAACGCAAGGAAAAAATGTATCAGATGATTTCCAATTGATATCACTTCCGATAGAGTTGACATTCGTTCACCTGCAGTCCCTGGTAAACCCGATTCTTGTTTCTCTTCGGTTGTCTTACATACGCGAAGGAATCAAGAACAAGCTACTTTGTCGCAACTGATTTATTAGAGAACACTGTCTTTTTGTGATATATATACCAAGATAATAGATCGTTACTTATATATTGACTCTAGCCGATCAGAGCGATTTCATATTTTCACCTATTTACAAGTAAGACGCTAATGGGAATATTTTGGACTTGACTCGAATTATTACGTATACGGTCATAAGTATGACTTCACGTATGGGTAAACTAATACGTCTAAGGATAAGCCGCGCACCGTTTACTTCCCGTCTTTGAAAATAGATACATCCAATCAGAAGCGATTGTGTTAATTTTAAAACGTTGAACCACAAAAAGAAGCGCAAGTTTTGACATGCTAGCACCCGGTGTATTTCAGAGAAATAAGACAGACTAATCAGGGTGTATTATTTGTGTTTTGCAGTATAATAGTTTTTATCGAGAAAGGACATGTTTTCCTTAAGTCGTTTTTATTACTACATTTAAATTACAGTTTAATTGATGAATCCAGTCTTTTGAAGTGCGTTTGAGTCTCTGTCACAGCTCATACTCGGTCATTCATCTCTTCCCTAAGCCAGTAGAAAATAAGAAAAGAAATTACAGCGAACCTTTGATGATGGCTGATTAGCATGTATTATAAAACAAAGATTTCGCTGGCACTATAAAATAATGTAAATTACAAATGTTATCGGAATAATTTTTAATCGAAAATTGGTTGTAAAGAGTCGTTTTTTGGGGAACGGTGTTGTTACAATACAGCTTATATCAAAGAATTGCCTTAAAAATGTAGTCCTTCGTACAGTCATCGTTTCATATCCACAATAGGCGATTTACATTATGCCGTCATATACAATGCTTTGCTGCCTTTTCGTACCGCAAATAGCTTTAATTCTTTTGATATCTCCGGAGGGATTAACAATTTGAATATGAAAGCAAATTTGCAAAGAATGGTGGTCTTGGTAGTAAAATGACGCTATAATGAAAGTCACCAATCGGTAATGATTATTTGGAAGTAGGATTGACTTCTGTTGCTTTTAATTTCGTGGATTTCAAAATCTTTAATCACCGAAAACGTACAAGAATTGTAGTGAAAACAGTTGCAAATGGTCTAATTGCATTATGGGAGATAGATACTGAAAAACACAGGGCTCCCACTAGAAAAACAACAATTCTTTCATATTAAATCGATGTGCCAGATGGTTCGATTTTTTTCTTACGAACTATGGCTATACGATACGTTACGACACTGTTTCCCACTCATACGAAACATGTCATATGTTAAACAATAGATGTTCCAATAAACAATAAAATTATATACCTTAAGAACGCTGTATTTCACGTGCTTTCAAAGCCAAATTGATTTCAAATTGATTTTAAATCTTACGATAATTAATCATTAACTTTTATCGAAAACTGAAATTACTTTTAGCCTGAAATTAAATTAATTATTCTTAGGTCTCGAATAATATTTTTTTAATATTATTTTTTTTTTAATCTCAGTTAGCTTTTTGAATTTTCGAGCGTTAGTTAATTTGTAATAGGGTGCTCTATCAGCAAGCTATCCTGCAAGTACATTTACTGGAACGCAAGATCAGTAATGCCTTTGCAAAAAGCTAGGCAAAAAGGTGTAGAAAAAGTTCTAAAAGGTCAATCCACACCAGTGCAAAAAATAACTATAAGTACAATAAACGCAAATGCAGACGCTACAATGCGTGGCGCGGTGCGCCTTTTGGCTATCCTTACGAGTCTAACAAACGTAAACCTACAATTGAACAGCGCGTGCAAATAGATAGTTAATCGCGCAATAAGAAAAAAATGTGCGCTTATACCAAATTACAATGGAGATTTACAACTTTCATGTAAGATTCTAGCGGTGTCTACATAACAGCACATTACAGCTAACATGAACGATCAGCAAGGTAAAATTGACCTTTGATCACAGTACATCATGATAGAAAATAAAATTAATTAAATGTTCGAATCAACAGCTGTGAACTAAAACATAGCCCACGCGCATTTCAGTTTTATACAATGGAGGATCTGAACCGTTTAATTACCCCTTTAAATTTTCCAAAAGGATTCCCATCTTTAGGATGTTGAAAATACGCGGCAAAGTCTTTTAATGCATTGCATTACATCGAAAAGCTTGTTAATGTAAAAATCGAAACTGTTTAATACAAAGTGCTAGTGCACATGCGCTTCCACTTCTGCTTGCATCAAATCGAATCGAATCATAGATGCGAACGCTCTGATTGACTAATAATATCCTCAACTTTAAAAAGTCACGCGCGAAAACCAAAAATACTCGTTTTATATTGCATCAACTCAACAATTTTTTTTTCACAAAATACAGGCTGCAAGACTGTACACCTTTCTGACAAAATAGCATTCTGGACATTACGTCAATCAACCAAAGCTACCAACAAGGCGTATTCAGTCACCTTCTCTCCAATCAGCACCAAACGGCTTATTCTTGACACACACAATTGCATATCATATATACATTCCATATTATTCTTAGGTATCCTTATTCCTTGATGAAACACGACTGAAACACGAGATTTCGATTTAATGTCTTAGTGAAAATACCGGGAAACCTTTTATTATAAACAAACTAAACACTAAAAAACGTCCGACGTCCTCGGCATGATATTTTTAAGTTTTAAGTGAATATTTCCATAATGGTGGACCAGTACGTGCATTTGAGCTTGGTCATTAGATATTTGAACGTAAAAGGTACATTATAGATAACAAACGAAATCGAAAATATTTCTTAGTCGATATATGTTAAAATAATTTTTAAAGGGCTATTGAAGTTGATAATTTACTTGTTTATTTTTACGCATAATTTCGACAAAAAATGCTTGTCATATCTGTAAGTCTTTCAAAACGCATCGCAAATAAATTTTACAAATTCAAAAAAGTAGAAAAATTATATCATCGCATCACACAGTCGCATTTCTATATAGTAATTGGTATCTTTTCCACGGTCGTTTGAATTTTTTCAATACACAATGTTTTACAGGGCTATATCATAAACGGTCAAAAGACTAAAAAAATCATCATTGGCCCGAGAACTAACAAATTCAATTTTAAACGCAGAAACGAGCTAGCAAAAATTGAAAAAAGATAGTAAACGTGTTTCTTAAGACCGTGAGTGATCATCGAAAAATCGGAAAATACTGGAGTTTATCATCTTTTGGGAGGGACTGTTTGTTTCCTTTGGAAATGAAAAGGTTTTTAGTTTGTACTAAAAGACTTTCCATCAAAAATATTATGGTCACAAAAACGTTTTTGTGCATGAATGGGATTTTCTTAATTGACTGAAAAGACCTGTACAGCAAAAAAATGATTGTGTTTAGAACATTAAAATTACTGTTTTAGTCTTCAAATCAATAACATCAACTTTAGCTGAGCAAAAAAAGATTTTCTTACTTTATGATCAATGTATTTTAAGATAAAAAAGATGTCCGCTTTTTAGCATTAAAAAATGAATTTTTTTAGACACCAAAAACGCTTTTGATCTCACATTTGCTGGACATTACCGTTGTTTTTTCATCATAACCAGAAACTGATTTTTCTACCTAAACGCATTAGAAAAAAAGCTTTTTGTATGCCAAACGTTTTATAATTAAGGCTTTTCTAAATGTTTCTCGGCTATATCAAACAGTTGGTACGTACATGAAAAGACAATCGAAAAAGAATGGCACCAAAAAAATTTATTTTACTGATTGAAAATATCTCACACACAGAATTTCGTGTAACTGCGGAAAAGTCAAATGCTGCACTTAATTAACTGTCACAATGGAACTAAATGTATGTTCCAAATTCACTATCTTCCTCGTTTATGGACAATGGAGCATCTATCTATTTAATCCTTGTACTTAAGTTAAAAATCAGCTCTAGCACACACAACTTGCCAAATGCACTTTTGATTAAAAATTGTATTGTTAAAAAAAACATTTACAGCTGCAAATAAACTTTCGTAATCAAGCTAATTATTGCAAGTAACGTTTTGTGTTTTGTGTGTGAGTGGGTGTGATTTGTAGAATATAAATAGCTACACGTAGCAAAGCTCCATTACTGATCTTCTCTGAATCTGAGTCAATATAAACTTGCTCGTCTGGTTTTTAAACTGGTATCTGAATATACACCTAAATACCTTGAGAATTACAAATTCATTCGACTTAAAAGAATTGCAATTATTGTTTCTAATAATCCAGTAATGATTGCTGACAATACCAGCAGTTCCAAGCACACTTCTTTTAACTGAATCCTAACTGAACTATTCGACAACTACAATATCACCGACTGGTCAGATTCTGTAAAATTAACATGGACTATATTTACTGTCATGAACGCCATTGCATCTCCTCTAACCATCGTCATCAATTTCCTGATCATTTGGACAATTCTTAGTGACAAAGAGTTAAGAAAAGAAAGTAAGAACATTTTGCCCGTAGCGTTAGCAGTGACTGACTTGTTAGAGGGATTGATAGTTGAGCCACTGTTTTCATGGTATCTCGTATCATTCTTAAGGAGACGCTTAATACCATGTCACTTTTCTGTTTATATAATACCTTCTCTTATACTCAGCTGTCTGACATTGAACACTTTAGCATGCACAAGCGTTGACGTGTACCTTGCAGTGGAACACCCTCAGTTCTATCTGGAACATATTACAACCAACAAAAGTTGTAGTTGGTGCTTCTATTTTCTGCTTTTTAAATGTATTCTTTAATTCGTTGGCCACATTTTTGTTGCACTCGAAAGAAAGCCTCACAAAGATTCCAACTACGACACTTATGGCAATAAATGTCATGATCACTTTGTGCTGTACAATTAAAGTCCAACACACAGCTTATAGGCAAAGACGAGCCATTCATCTACAAGTAGAGGCTGTGCAACAGGAGAACACAGATGAAAACATCAGGCGAAGACAACAATACAAGCAAGCAGTAACCGTTATCATGATCGTTCTTGCTACGTTTTTTTCCTACTGCCCTTTCATCATCACCAGCATCATACAAGTAACGCAAGGAAAAAATGTATCAGATGATTTCCAATTGATATCACTTCCGATAGAGTTGACATTCGTTCACCTGCAGTCCCTGGTAAACCCGATTCTTGTTTCTCTTCGGTTGTCTTACATACGCGAAGGAATCAAGAACAAGCTACTTTGTCGCAACTGATTTATTAGAGAACACTGTCTTTTTGTGATATATATACCAAGATAATAGATCGTTACTTATATATTGACTCTAGCCGATCAGAGCGATTTCATATTTTCACCTATTTACAAGTAAGACGCTAATGGGAATATTTTGGACTTGACTCGAATTATTACGTATACGGTCATAAGTATGACTTCACGTATGGGTAAACTAATACGTCTAAGGATAAGCCGCGCACCGTTTACTTCCCGTCTTTGAAAATAGATACATCCAATCAGAAGCGATTGTGTTAATTTTAAAACGTTGAACCACAAAAAGAAGCGCAAGTTTTGACATGCTAGCACCCGGTGTATTTCAGAGAAATAAGACAGACTAATCAGGGTGTATTATTTGTGTTTTGCAGTATAATAGTTTTTATCGAGAAAGGACATGTTTTCCTTAAGTCGTTTTTATTACTACATTTAAATTACAGTTTAATTGATGAATCCAGTCTTTTGAAGTGCGTTTGAGTCTCTGTCACAGCTCATACTCGGTCATTCATCTCTTCCCTAAGCCAGTAGAAAATAAGAAAAGAAATTACAGCGAACCTTTGATGATGGCTGATTAGCATGTATTATAAAACAAAGATTTCGCTGGCACTATAAAATAATGTAAATTACAAATGTTATTGGAATAATTTTTAATCGAAAATTGGTTCTAAAGAGTCGTTTTTTGGGGAACGGTGTTGTTACAATACAGCTTATATCAAAGAATTGCCTTAAAAATGTAGTCCTTCTCACAGTCATCGTTTCATATCCACAATAGGCGATTTACATTATGCCGTCATATACTACCAATACCACAATGCTTTGCTGACTTTTTGTTTCTACCGCAATTAGCACTAATTGTTCTTTTGATCTCCAAAGGGATTTGAATATGAAAGAAAATTTGCAAAGAATGCTGGTCTTGGTAGTAAAATGACGCTATAATGAAAATCACCAATTGGTAATGATTATTTGGTAGTATGTTTGACTTCTGTTGCTTTTAATTTCGTGGATTTTAAAGCCTTAAATCATCGATAACGTACAGTAATTGTAGTGAAAACAGTTGCATATGGTCTAAATGCATTAAGGGAGCCAGATACTGAAAAATACAGGGCTCCCGCTAGAAAGACAACAATTCTTTCATATTAGATGTGCCAGATGGTTCGATTTTTTTCTTACGAAACTATGGCTATACGATACGGTACGACACTGTTTCCCACTCATACGAAACATGTCATATGTTAAACAATAGATGTTCCAATAAACAATAAAATTATATGCCTTAAGAACGCTGTATTTCACGTGCTTTCAAAGCCAAATTGATTTCAAATTGATTTCAAATCTTACGTTAATTAATCATTAACTTTTATCGAAAACTGAAATTACTTTTAGCCTGAAATTAAATTAATTATTCTTAGGTCTCGAATAATATTTTTTTAATATTATTTTTTTTAAATCTCAGTTAGCTTTTTGAATTTTCGAGCGTTAGTTAATTTGTAATAGGGTGCTCTATCAGCAAGCTATCCTGCAAGTACATTTACTGGAACGCAAGATCAGTAATGCCTTTGCAAAAAGCTAGGAAAAAGGTGTAGAAAAAGTTCTAAAAGGTCAATCTACACCAGTGCTAAAAATAACTATAAGTACAATAAACGCAAATGCAGACGCTACAATGCGTGGCGCGGTGCGCCCTTTGGCTATCTTTACGAGTCTAACAAACGTAAACCTACAATTGAACAGCGCGTGCAAATAGATAGTTAATCGCGCGATAAGAAAAATATCAAATTACAATGGAGATTTACAACTTTCATGTAAGATTCTAGCGGTGTCTACATAACAGCACATTACAGCTAACATGAACGATCAGCAAGGTAAAATATACCTTCGATCACAGTACATCATGATAGAAAATGAAATTAATTAAATGTTCGAATCAACAGCTGTGAACTAAAACATAGCCCACGCGCATTTCAGTTTTATACAATGGAGGATCTGAACCGTTTAATTACCCCTTTAAATTTTCCAAAATGATTCCCATCTTTAGGATGTTGAAAATACGCGGCAAAGTGTTTTAATGCATTGCATACATCGAAAAGCTTGTTAATGTAAAAATCGAAACTGTTTAATACAAAGTGCTAGGTGCACATGCACTTCCACTTCTGCTTGCATCAAATCGAATCGAATCATAGATGCGAACGCTCTGATTGACTAATAATATCCTCAACTTTAAAAAGTCACGCGCGAAAACCAAAAATACTCGTTTTATATTGCATCAACTCAACAATTTTTTTTTTTCACAAAATACAGGCTGCAAGACTGTACACCTTTCTGACAAAATAGCATTCTGGACATTACGTCAATCAACCAAAGCTACCAACAAGGCGTATTCAGTCACCTTCTCTCCAATCAGCACCAAACGGCTTATTCTTGACACATACACAATTGCATATCATATATACATTCCATATTATTCTTAGGTATCCTTATTCCTTGATGAAACACGACTGAAACACGAGATTTCGATTTAATGTCTTAGTGAAAATACCGGGAAACCTTTTATTATAAACAAACTAAACACTAAAAAACGTCCGACGTCCTCGGCATGATATTTTTAAGTTTTAAGTGAATATTTCCATAATTGTGGACCAGTGCATTTGGGCTTGGTCCTTAGATATTTGAACGTAAAAGGTACATTATAGATAACAAACGAAATCGAAAATATTTCTTAGTCGATATATGTTAAAATAATTTTTAAAGGGCTATTGAAGTTGATAATTTACTTGTTTATTTTTACGCATAATTTCGACAAAAAATGCTTGTCATATTTGTAAGCCTTTCAAAACGCAGCATAAATAAATTTTACAAATTCAAAAAAAGGAGAAAAATTACATCATCGCATCACACAGTCGCATTTCTATATAGTAATTGGTATCTTTTCCACGGTCGTATGAATTTTTTCAATACACAATGTTTTACAGGGTTATATCATAAACGTTCAAAACACTAAAAAAATCATCATTGGCCCGAGAACTAACAAATTCAATTTTAAACGCAGAAACGATCTAGCAAAAATTGAAAAAAGATAGTAAACGTGTTTCTTAAGACCGTGACTGATCGTCGAAAAATCGGAAAATACTGTAGTTTATCATCTTTTGGGAGGGACTGTTTGTTTCCTTTGGAAATGCAAAAGTTTTTTGCTTGTACTAAAAAGACAAAAATCATCAAAAATATTATGGTCACCAAAAAGCTTTTTGTGCATGAATGGGATTTTCTTAATTGACTGAAAAGACCTGTACAGCAAAGAAATGATTGTGTTTAGCACATTAAAATTACTGTTTTAGTCTTCAAACCAATAACATCAACTTTAGCTGAGCAAAAAAAGATTTTCTTACTTTATGATCAATGTATTTTAAGATAAAAAAGATGTCAGCATTAAAAAATGAACTGTTTTAGACACCAGAAACGCTTTTGATCTCACATTTGCTGGACATTACCGTTGTTTTTTCATCATAACCTGAAACTGATTTTTCTACCCAAACGCATTAGAAAAGAAGTTTTTTGTATGCCAAACGTTTTATAATTAAGGCTTTTCTAAACGTTTCTCGGCTATATCAAACAGTTGGAACGTACATGAAAAGACAATCGAAAAAGGATGGCACCAAAAAGATTTTATTTTACTGATTGAAAATATCTCACACACAAAATTCGTGTAACTGCGAAAAAGTCAAGTGCTGCGTTTAATTAACTGTCACAATGGAACTTAATGTATGTTTCAAATTCACTATCTTCCTTGTTTTTGGAAAATGGAGTATCTATCTATTTAATCCCTGTACTTTTAGTTAAAAACTTAAAAGTTAAAAGCAGCTGCAGCACACACAACTTGCCAAATGCGTTTTTAACTAAAAATTGTATTGTTAAAAAAAATATTTATAGCTGCAAATAAACTTTCGTAATCAAACTAATTATTGCAAGTAACGTTTTGTGTTGCATGTGTGTGGGTGGGTGTGCTTTGGAGAATATAAACATCTACACGTAGTAAAGCTCCATTACTGATCTTCTCTGACTCTGAGTCAATATAAACTTGCTCGTCTGGTTTTTAAACTGGTATCTGAATATACACCTAAATACCTTGAGAATTACAAATTCAATCGACTTAATAGAATTGCAATTATTGTTTCTAATAATCCAGTAATGATTGCTGACAATACCAGCAGTTCCAAGCACACTTCTTTTAACTGTATCCTAACTGAACTATTCGACAACTACAATATCACCGACTGGTCAGATTCTGTAAAATCAACATGGACTACATTTGCTGTCATCAACGCCATTGTATCTCCTCTAACCATCGTCATCAATTTCCTGATCATTTGGACAATTTTAAGTGACAAAGAGTTAAGAAAAGAAAGTAAGAACATTTTGCTGGTAGCGTTAGCAGGGACTGATTTGTTAGAGGGATTGATAGTTGAGCCACTGTTTACATGGTATCTCGCATCATTCTTAAGGAGTAGCTTAATACCATGTCACTTTTCTGTTTATGTAATACCTTCTCTTATACTCAGCTGTCTGACATTGAACACTTTAGCATGTAAAAGCGTTGACGTGTACCTTGCAGTGGAACACCCTCAGTTCTATCTGGAGCATATTACAACAACAAAAGTTGTAGTTGGTGCTTCGATGTTCTGCTTTTTAAATGTAGTACTCAATTCGGTGGCCACATTTTTGTTGCACTCGAAAGAGAGCCTCGTAAAGATTCCGACTACGACACTTATGGCAATAAATGTCATGATCACTTTGTGCTGTACAATTAAAGTCCAACACACAGCTTATAGGCAAAGACGAGCCATTCATCTACAAGTAGAGGCTGTGCAACAGGAGAACACAGATGAAAACATCAGGCAAAGACAACAATACAAGCAAGCAGTAACCGTTATCATGATCGTTCTTGCTACGTTTTTTTCCTACTGCCCTTTTATCATCACCAGCATCATACAAGTAACGCAAGGAAACAAAGTATCAGCTGATTTCCAATTGATATCATCTCCGATAGAGTTGACATTCGTTCACCTGCAGTCCCTGGTAAACCCGATTCTTGTTTATCTTCGCTTGTCTTACATACGCGAAGGAATAAAGAACAAGCTACTTTGTCGCAACTGATTTATAGAGAACGCTGTCTTTTTGTGACATATATACCAAGTAGATCTTTACTTATATATAGACTCTAGCCGATCAGAGCGATTTGTCATATTTTCACCTATTTACAAGTAAGACGCTAATGGAAATATTTTGGACTTGACTCGTATTATTACATATACGATCATAAGTATGACTTCATGTATGGGTAAACTAATACGTCTAAGGATAAGCCGCGCACCGTTTTTGAAAATCGATGCATCCAATCAGAAGCGATTGTGTTAATTTTAAAACTTTGAACCACAAAAGACGCGCAAGTTATGACCTGTCTAATGATAAGCCGTGCACCGTTTAATTCCCGTCTTTGAAAATAGATACATCCAATCAGAAGTGATTGTGTTAATTCTAAAACGCTTAACCACAAATTTCAGAGAAATAAGGCAGACTAATCAGTGTGAGTAATTTGTGCTTTGCAGTATAGTATTTTTAACAAGACGGGAAATATTTTCCTTAAGTCGTTTTTATTGCTACATTTAATGTTAAGATTATTCTCTCCATTTAAATTACGGTTTAATTGGTGAATCCAGTCTTTCGAAGTGAGTTTGCTTTTGTCACAGTTCATGCTCGGCCATTCATCTCTTTCCTACGTCAGTAGAATAAGAAAAGAAATTACAGCGAACCTTTGATGATGGCTGATTAGCATGTATTATAAAACAAAGATTTCGGTGGCACTATGAAATATTGTAAATTACAAATGTTATCGGAATAATTTTTAATCGAAAATTGGTTCTAAAGAGTCGCATTTTTTGGGGGAACGGTGTTGTTACAATACAGCTTATATCAAAGAATTGCCTTAAAAATGTAGTCCTTCTCACAGTCATCGTTTCATATCCACAATAAGCGATTTACATTATGCCGTCACATACTACCAATACCACAATGCTTTGCTGACTTTTTTTCTACCGCAATTAGTGCAAATTGTTTTACTAATCTCCAAAGGGATTAAAAATTTGAGTATGAAAGACAATTTGCAAAGAATGTTGGTCTTGGTAGTAAAATGACGCTATAATGAAAGTCACCAATTGGTAATGATTATTTGGAAGTACGATTCTGTTGCTTTTAATTTCGTGGATTTCAAAATCTTTAATCACCGAAAACGTACAAGAATTGTAGTGAAAACAGTTGCAAATGGTCTAAATGCATTATAGGAGATAGATACTGAAAAACGCAGGGTTCCCGCTAGAAAGACAACAATTCTTTCATATTTGATATGGCAGATGGTTCGATTTTTTTCTTACAAACTATGGCTAAACGATACAATACGACACTGTTTCCCACTCATACGAAACATGTCATATGTTAAACAATAGATGTTCCAGTAAGCAATAAAATTATATACCTTCAGAACGCTGTATTTCACGTGCTTTCAAAGCCAAATTGATTTCAGATTGATTTTAAATCTTACGATAATTAATCATTAACTTTTACCGTAAACTGAAATTACTTTTAGCCTGAAATTGAATGAATTATTCTTAGGTCTCGAATAATATTTTTTTAATCTCAGTTAGCTTTGGAATTTTCGAGTGCTAGTTAATTTGTAATAGGGTGCTTAAAATAAAAATAAACGCTTTTAAACCAAGATAGAAAACGCTAAAACCCGCGAAAAGGCAACATAAAAATAACACAACGAGTTTTCGAAAACTATGCTTCAACCTGCCAAAGCCCTCATTTTTTGCGCGGGACTCTATTTTTTTCTTCATTTTTTTATTATTGATTTCGTAACAATCTTTCTTTTGGCGAGATTTGAAAAACTTCTGATGACTTTTCAACATAACACGCGATGGTAAGTGGTTTAGGGTTTCTCTTTGCAAAGTGATTTCACGTCAAACACGAAAACAAAACTGTAACTTTTGACAAAATATTAAAACATATACAGTTTATATTTCCATATTTGAGTAAAATAATGTCTGGTTGAGATTGCCGGTAAAAACTACGTCAATAGATTTTGTTAATTTTTGAGTAATAAATTTTCTGTGAAAAATGCATTTTTCGCAATTTGTTCTTCAAAAATGAAAAAAACATGGTTCCGTTCAAAAAATTTTATCTCGAAAACGAGCGCGGGACCATATAGTTTATTAGTTTTGTGCTAAATATTTTTTTTCTTGTGTGACTATTGTTTATCATATCAAATACTATATAATCACTATGAACCAATCACATTGTAGGTAAATCACGTGCTTTTATAGATATACGTATTAGTTTTAGGCAAAATCTAACTTGTATTAGCCGATATCATTATTCCATTAATAAAGTACTTTCAAAAAAATATATTTTACTCGATAGCAGTGAGGTTCAGACGTAGCACTGGTCAGTGTAAAAACATCTGTGCAAAAACATTGTGATACCAATATGAACATTTGTAATACCACTGCAAGTACAACGACATTCATGGTTCAAAAGTAGAAAATACGCAATAAAGTTACATGTTTTGGAAAGTCTTCTGTAGTTCTAAAAGTAATTTTAATTTTCTAAACAATTCTTGCTACTAAATGTTTGAAGTTTTATAAAAATGTCCAGGAAGTTTGAAAATCGTCGTGCGCTTGCTCAAATTATCAATCAAACGCTTTCACCATTTGGGAAAATGATTTAACTTTTGCAAGAATATTGATATAGTGAAATAAGTTAAAAAAAACTCAGAACTCTTTCAATATCAAGCCGTGCTAATTACTTCCAAATTCATTTCGAAATATTAACCAATATAGCGACTCTGAATAAAAAAAAAATTAGACCAATTATATTCTAGGTTAATCACGTACAAGTCCAATTTGTATATAATTCATGTACATCTATAAGTTAACCCAATTTAACGATTAGAATTACCACTCTATGAGCAATTTATCCTGCAAGTTCATTCATCAGTAATGGCTGGGGCGGGCAAAAAGCTGTAACACCGAGGCAAAAAGGTGAAGAAAAAGTAAGATTCTAGCGGTGTCTACATAACAGCACATTACAGCTAACATGAACGATCAGCAAGGTAAAATTGACCTTTGATCACAGTACATCATGATAGAAAATAAAATTATTTAAATGTTCGAATCAACAGCTGTGAACTAAAACATAGCCCACGCGCATTTCAGTTTTATACAATGGAGGATCTGAACCGTTTAATACCCCTTTAAATTATTCAAGAAGATGATCAACTTTAAAAGATTGAAAATAGTATGCGTCAAAGTGTTTAAATGCATTGTCAATGTAAAAATGGAAAAGGTTTAATACAAACTGCTAGTGTACAGTGCTGTTTTTTTCAGTTTTCAGTGACTCTGTCCATAATGGTAGACCCGTGCATTTGGGATTGGTCCTTAGATATTTGCAAGTAAAAAGTACATTATAGATAACAAACGAAGTCGAAAATATTTTGTCAATATATGTTAAAATGGTTTTTAAAACGCTATTGAAGTTCGTGATAATTTACTTGTTTATTTTTTCGCATAATTTAGACAAAAAAATGCTTCTCATATCTGTAAGCCTTTCAAAACGCATCACAAGTTAATTTCACAAATTCAAAAATAGGAGAAAAAATTGTATCATCTCATCATACAGGCGCATTTCTATATAGTAATTAGTTGTTTTTTTTTTTCACGGTCGTATGAATTTTTTAAATACACAATGTTTTCAGGGTTATATCATAAACGGTCAAAAGACTAAAATAATCATCATTGGCCCGAGAACTAACAAAGTCAATTTTAAAAGCAGAAACGAGCTAGAAAAAATTGAAAAAAGAGAGTAAAAGTATTTCTTAAGACCGTGGCTGATCATCGAAAAATCGGAAAATACTGGAGTTTATCATCCTTTGGGAGGTACTGTTTGTTTCCTTTGGAAATGCAAAAGTTTTTAGCTTGTAATAAAAAGACTTTCCATCAAAAATGTTATGGTCACGAAAGAGTTTTTGTGCATGAATGGGATTTTCTTAATTGACTGAAAATACCTGTACAGCAAAAAAAAAAATGACTGTGTTTAGCACATAAAAATTACTGTTTTAGTCTTCAAATCAATAACATCGACTTTAGCTGAGCAAAAAAGGATTTTCTTACTTTATGATCAATGTATTTTAAGATAAAAGATGTCAGCATTTTAGCATTAAAAAACGAACTGCTTTAGACACCAGAAATGGTTTTTATCATATATTTTCTGGACATTACCGATGTTTTTTACTCATAACAAGAAACTGATTTTTTATACCTAAACGCGTTAGAAAAAAGGCTTTTGGTATACTGCAAAAAGTTTATAATTAAGGCTTTTCTAAATGTTTCTCGTCTATGATTAACAGTCTGTACAAAAAAGGCAAATCGGGCCAAACATTTTTTTTTTCACTGCTTGAAAATAACTTACACAGATAATTTCGTGTAACTGCGAAAAATTAAAATGCTGCGCTCAATTAACATGTCACAATGGAACTACAATGTATGAATTACATTCGCGATCTTCCTCGTTGTTGAGCAATGGAGCATCTATTTATTTAATCCTTTAACTTAAGTTAAAAGCAGCTCTAGCATACACAACTTGCTAAATGCGCTTTTAACTAAAAAAATGTATTGTTATTAAAACCATTTATAGCTGCAAATAAACTTTCGTAATCAAGCAAATACATGTAACGTTTTGTGTGTGTTGTGTGTGCATGAGTGAGTGTGATTTGGAGAATATAAAGAGCTGCACATAGTGAAGATCCATCACAGATCTTTTCCGAATCTGAGTAGTCAATGTAAATTCGCTCCTCTGGTTTTTTAACTGGTATCCGAATATAAACCTACATGCTTTGAGAATTACAAATTCAATCGACTTAAAAGAAATGCAATTATTGTTTCTAATAATCCCGTAATGATTGCCGACAACACCAGTACTTCCAAGCAGACTTCTCTTAACTGTATCCTAACTGAACTATTCGACAACTACAATATCACCGACTGGTCAGATTCTGTAAAATCAACATGGACTACATTTGCTTTCATCAACGCCATTGCATCTCCTCTAACCATCGTCATCAATTTCCTGATCATTTGGACAATTCTAAGTGACAAAGAGTTAAGAAAAGAAATTAAGAACATTTTGCTCGTAGCGTTAGCAGGGACTGATTTGTTAGAGGGATTGATAGTTGAGCCACTGTTTACATGGTATCTCGCATCATTCTTAAGGAGTCGCTTAATAGCATGTCACTTTTCTGTTTATGCAATACCTTCTCTTATACTCGGCTGTCTGACATTGAACACTTTAGCATGTAAAAGCGTTGACGTGTACCTTGCAGTGGAACACCCTCAGTTCTATCTGGAGCATATTACAACAACAAAAGTTGTAGTTGGTGCTTCGATGTTCTGCTTTTTAAATGTAGTACTCAATTCGGTGGCCACATTTTTGTTGCACTCGAAAGAAAGCCTCGTAAAGATTCCGACTACGACACTTATAGCAATAAATATCTTGATCACTTTGTACTGTACAATTAAAGTCCAACACACAGCTTATAGGCAAAGACGAGCCATTCATCTCCAAGTAGAGGCTGTGCAACAGGAGAACACAGATGAAAACATCAGGCGAAGACAACAATACAAGCAAGCAGCAACCGTTATCATGATCGTTCTTGCTACGTTTTTTTCCTACTGCCCTTTCATCATCACTAGCATCATACAAGTAACGCATGGAAACAAAGTATCAGCTGATTTCCAATTGATATCATCTCCGATAGAGTTGACATTCGTTCACCTGCAGTCCCTGGTAAACCCGATTCTTGTTTCTCTTCGGTTGTCTTACATACGCGAAGGAATCAAGAAGAAGCTACTTTGTCGCTACTGATTCATAGAGAACACTGTCTTTTTGTGATATATATAGCAAGATAATAGATCGTTACTTATATATTGACTCTAGACAATCAGAGCGATTTCATATTTTCACCTATTTACAAGTAAGACGCTAATGGAAATATTTTGGACTTGACTCGAATCATTACGTATACGGTCATAAGTATGACTTCACGTATGGGTAAACTAATACGTCTAAGGATAAGCCGCGCACCGTTTAATTCCCATCTTTGAAAATAGATACATCCAATCAGAAGCGATTGTGTTAATTTTAAAACCTACGTTTAACCACAAAAAGAAGCGCAAGTTTTGACATGCTAGCACCCGGTGTATTTCTGAGAAATAAGACATACTAATCAGGGGGTATTATTTGTGCTTTGCAGTATAATAGTTTTTTATCGAGAAAGGAAATGTTTTCCTTAAGTCGTTTTTATTACTACATTTGCATTTAAAGATTTTTTTTATTATTTAAATTACAGTGTAATTGGTGAATCCAGTCTTTTGAAGTGCGTTTGAGTCTCTGTCACAGCTCATACTCGGTCGTTCATCCTACGTCAGTAGAAAATAAGAAAAGATATTACAGCAAACCTTTAATAACGGCTGATTAGCATGTATTATAAAACGAAGATTTCGGTGGCACTATAAAATAATGTAAATTACAAATGTTATCGGAACAATTTTTAATCGAAAATTGGTTGTAAAGAGTCGTTTTTTGGAAAACGGTGTTGTTACAATACAGCTTATATCAAAGAATTGCCTTAAAAATGTAGTCCTTCGTACAGTCATCGTTTCATATCCACAATAAGCGATTTACATTATGCCGTCATATACTACCAATACCACAATGCTTTGCTGACTTTTTGTTTCTACCGCAATCAGCACTAATTGTTCTTTTGATCTCCAAAGGGATTTGAATATGAAAGAAAATTTGCAAAGAATGCTGGTCTTGGTAGTAATGACGCTATAATGAAAGTCACCAATTGGTAATGATTATTTGGTAGTATGTTTGACTTCTGTTGCTTTTAATTTCGTGGATTTTAAAGCCTTAAATCATCGATAACGTACAGTAATTGTAGTGAAAACAGTTGCATATGGTCTAAATGCATTATGGGAGATAGATACTGAAAAACGCAGGGTTCCCACTAGAAAGACAACAATTCTTTCATATTAGATATGGCAGATGATTCGCTTTTTTTTCTTGCAAATTACGGCTACGATAATATTCGACACTATATCTTAGTTAAATTGTAATAGGTCAGCCGAATCTCAGATAACATCTGGGTTTTTTTACCAGAATTCTGTTACTACTATTGTTCAGAAGGAGAACATCGATCATTTTTAGGATGGGGTAAACTAAACCAAAAGTATATACATATTTCAAAAAAGATTGTCCTTGATTTTTTTGTATTCAGCATAATGAATACCAAACACTGCATTCCAAAACCGAAATGAATTGTTGGCGATATATAGGTGCTTAGTTATATAATCATCTTGATTTGCAAGCATGTCGGCTTCATATTCCAAACATTTACGTTCAGCCGACTCCGTTTTCGCAGTTCACATGGCACACTTCTGTTAAATGTATTTTATTGTCATGCATTTCGGTCTTGAAATGCAGCGGATGGAATTCAATAAAATCCAAACCCTTTAAGACCATCATGTGTAAATACCTTTGTTGACAGTTGGGGGCTGAGTAGGAATTGTTCTGCATGAGAGGGGACACAGTTGTCTGATCAACTCCTCGTATTCCTTCTTGGTATCGCAGTCTCCACGCCTCTTCCATTGTTTGCAGAAGTGATGATTATCACGTGTCTCTGGATATGAAGATGCAATAAGAATGAGATTTATTTATTTATTCATTTATTCATTTACTATTTTTTACACTTATTATAATTATAGTACGCTAATTAATTTATTAATTGAAATTCTGCCGATCTTTTTCATTTCAGTCTTTATATCAATTCAGTAGCTCCAAAGTCTGGGAAACACTACCCAGCTTATTCAAATGCCTTCCTTATGCATCCTTGAAACGGACGTATAAGGACTATTTGATAAACAATGAACAGTAATGAAATTTACTACGAATAGATACATTACATTTTTGTTATTATTGTTTTCTTATTAAATTTATTTATTATTTTTGGTTTTTTCTTTTTTACTTCGTCTAGTTTTTCTTTTGACTCTTGAATGAAAATTACGGCAGCCAGCTCGAAAGCATTGCTCCTTTGACTGCCGTATACTTATGTAATTTAATATCATTGCAAACAAATTTTTTATCTTTATATATTAAACATTAACAAAAATATTGTAAATTACTGTAAATAGTGTGAATAAAATTGAAATTGAATTGAATAAACAATTAAATGCTGTAAATATCTGCAAAGAAAGCATGGTAACTAGTTTGATTTTAGCTTGGTATTCTGGTCGAACAGCATTAAAACTTTGATATGTGCTTCATTTTAAATTTGCCATGTTGTAATTATTTACAACCCTTTTCGATGAAGTGTGAGCCCTGAAGCTAAGAGTCTTGTCTAAAATCTAGCATTTGGTGGACGTTAATCCAAAAAAGCCAACAAAGTGTTCGCTATGAAACAAACCCGATTGACTTCCAACATGCAAGATCGAGACGATCGAGACGTTTAGCTTTAAGGATGGCACTTCAACTAAATGATTATAAGGGGCGGACCATTAGATTTTTTTTTTTTTGGGGGGGGGGGAAGTTGGGCAAATACCAAAACAATATCGAGCAAAGCCTTAAACAGAGAACAAAAATCCTTCACGGAAGATGTACCAACAAAATAACATAGTGCAGGGAGGAAAAAATCATCCTGCACAACTATCATATGGTGAAAAAAATACTCTGAAAAAAAAGCCCAACCCAACCCAAACCCCTCAAATATCTAACAGTCCATCCCTAACTTTCATTAGTTGATTAGCTGTTTTGCAAAATTTATTGATAAGCTTTTTATTTCAATATTGGACATTTAGACTTTTGTAATTATTGTAAGAATGTTATTCTAATTTAGCTTATATCTTTCATCTGTCTAAGTTGACGCTATAACTAATATTTTTAATTGTGCATCTAGCGCTTGCAAGATGAAGTCAAACTTACTTGAAAGAGGTGGAGGCAGTGGCGACGTCATTGCTTTGTTGATCCAATCAACAACTGCAGTAATTTTTGTGCAAACATTGTAGGAGTTTTTAAACCCTCCCCAGCTACCAATACCTCTGAACACATCCCTGAAATACAATTAGATTTTAAGTAAAATCGTTTACCTCCGGAAAGTTCCGGTATCAAATAAATCAAAAATTAAGACTTCACAAACGCATTTTCAATCAAAATTGTCCTTTTATACTGTTGGGTAAAGGTACTCCGGGAATTAATCACCGGGGATGCTCGTCGGATTTTTTAAAAAAATTACCGATACGGGACGTCTTTCAAAAGGACGTGACTTTACAAATTTTTGCCCCTAAGAGATACTGAAAAGGAATACAATTATATAAGTTCTATTTAGTCTCAATGCTATAAATAAATGGGCTATCTCATATTTTAAACCCTTTAAAAAGACCAAATCGCTGATTTTTACAACTAAAAGTTGCGACGGCCGTTTATCTCAGAATCCCCCACCCCCTCCCTTCCAGGGTGCTCATATCAAACAATCATCTTAAACAAAATTTAGTTCGAATCTAATCTTATCTTATTTGGAAGATTGGAAGTGACTATGGATTCCTTTTTGGTGATTTTGTTTATCTACGCCCTCAGTTCTCGAAAAAAATTGAGCAGCTGTACCAAACTTGCAGTCATTTTCAATTTTGTTTGAAAGGACAGGGAACCCAAAAATTGAAAATTACACGAGAACTCCAATGAAACGACAGTAATTGTTTGATATGGAGGAAGATGAGGTATGTGAAGTACCAACGCGCACTTTTGATTGAAATTTGTTCTTCTTTTGTGAAGGAGGGGGGATTATCAAGACATAAATTGTTAACTTATAACTTATAAATTTATCAAACAATGCATGGATGATGAATTTAAAAAATCAAGGTGATCTTACTTTCCATTTTCGTTGCACACTGGAGGTGCGCCACCATCTCCAGCAGACCCACTGTACTTCGACCTGGATTGAGTGTACCCAGCACAAACGGGTCAACGTCGAACTTTAATTGTAGTTTATTTACTCGTTGACACTCAGCATAGTCAACAATTGGAATAACTACGCTTCGAGGAACATTACTTCTAGCCTTTGTTTTTTGGGTTGGTGTTAGTTGTTGACCCCCAGCCTAAATAGGATTGAAATAACTATAAGAATATGGTTTAGAAAGATGAAAGAGCAACGGCATGAAAACGATTAAACAGTAAAAGCCCCTCCCCCCCAGAGGACATGTAGTTACTGGC
The DNA here is from genome assembly GCA_918843875.1 of Diadumene lineata. Classification (NCBI taxonomy): domain Eukaryota; kingdom Metazoa; phylum Cnidaria; class Anthozoa; order Actiniaria; family Diadumenidae; genus Diadumene; species Diadumene lineata. The sequence continues at coordinate 4,402,254 of OU974081.1, read as the reverse complement.
CGTGATCTTTGAAAATGTGACTAAAACTCGCCTTTTAACTTCTATATATAAAGTATATGTTCAGATCATATTTATGAGACCTCAGTATTTGTATATATTTAAATGGTTTTTATGGCTACTGTTTGTAGCAATCTCTTTTTTTTTCCCGCAGTCCGGTGCACGGGTAGAAGAGCAAACTAGAAATTATGGATATGTAAAACATGCATGCCGGCTACGATGGCCGATAAGATACTTTGGACTTCAGACCTCCGAGATAACTATCTGATCATTTGTATTTAAATGTATTTTCATATCAAAGAATTTCATTTATTCACGATTGATTGATTGATTGATTGATTGATTGATCGATCGATCGATCGATCGATGGATCGATTGATTGATTGATTGATTGATTGATTGATTGATTGATTGATTCCATGTATAGAATTCGTAAAAATTAGGAGTAGCATATATATGAAAAAGAATCTTCACGTTCGTAGTTGGTAGTCCTACATATTATTATAGATATCATGTATGTTGGTATGTAGAAATTAAAGATTAAATGAAAATTTTAAAGATTGAATAAAATTGAAAGATTAAATCAAAATTACAAAGATTAAATGACATGGAAATATTGCAGAAATAATAAAGGATTGAATTAATCAATTTATATGTTAAGACTGGATTGAATGGTTTTCAAAAGGTTTAAATTAAACCAATATTTTTTTGGTTTGAATAAATAATTGAAGGATTGAATATTGCTACACACGGCTTGCCATACTTTAGCGCACTCATTAGCTCACTCGCTTATCAATGCTAAAAAAATATATATTTTATGGTTTTCCTTCGTTTACTCTAACGGTAAGCAATCATGATGGTTGATGCTTGCATTGTAACACAGTTGGTTGCCTAGCGATTTATATCTACTTTGGAGCACAAGAGTTCAGGCAGCGATCCAAGGACAATTGTTGTTTCAAAACAACTGAGACAGAATAAAGTAATAATATATGAATGCATTCGCTAACATTACTTGCCAACGTTTCATAAAATCTACGAAACAAATCACAAATGTCCATGGAATTACCCAGAATTTTTGCAAATTAAGTGTATATTAAACATGCAAATTTCCTCAAGGCTGAAACAAACGTCACGAGATTTAGAAACAATATGAAACATCAATCTAATATCTAAAATATATGTGTTGGTCATTGGGAAATAAACTTAAACGTTTCTGCAGTAATCACAGATAATTCAACGCGTTATTTACCAAGTCGATAATACTTCGTTTACAAATAGCAAAATCAAAAGTCAAAAAACTGAAAAAAGAACAAGGAACTGTTTATAAAGTATAACTTGGCGGAAAAGATGTAATAGCTGGTTCTGGTTTTGGGAAAGCAGAATTTACTAAACCTTCGCATGTATTAACATAGCAATAATAACGAAGCAGTAGTTCTAGTTATATCTCCGTCGCTTCAACTTTATCTACTTTCACAAATCGACGATTTGGAGTCTTCCCAAGCTAAAGTGCTTTTCAGTTCAGCTGCTGAAAGAACATTGGAGCCAAACTGCTCACTGCTGAGCGAGGGGATTCTTCAAAACTGCTGACAAGGAGCTTGCTCGAAGAACATTCTTTCGGAGATTGTGTTCGTTAGATCAAAGCAACAGTTGATTCGAAAAAAAAGACAAGTAAATAAACAATGAATATCTTCAATTCACTAGATAAATGATCTATTTTTAACAAAGTATTATCGACTGTCTTTGAAATGTAATAATTAACCAATTATAGAGGTCAAATTCGATTGTACGTGTTGTGTGAGTTTGTTCTGTCAAGAAATACCTCGGTAAACCATTTTATCTTTGTTATTATTTTCGGTGAAAGAAATTCTGGTCCCGTTTTGGTATGCGCAGTATGCCAAAATTTCGATTTTTCAAAGCCCTTTTGATAAAAAGCAGTAGGAAGTGTGGAAAGTTCATTGTCTCCCGCGCGATTTTGATGTGGAGTGAGCAGATTTAAATTAAATTGTGCTTCAAACGGCATATATTGCGGCAAAATTTGAGGGAAAAAAATTATAGAACCGAAATGTGCGTTAACGCTCGAAAGAAGCGAATTTAATTATTTTTTCGAACAACTTAGCTTGCGGACCGAATACGGACATTTTTTTAAACAAAGACACAAAGTGTTTGATCACAAACAAGTATAATCAAATAGTTTTGTTGTGAAACCCAAACATTATCATGAAAAAATTAGTACTTTCTCAGCGATTGCAGCGATTTTATGGAAATCAATTCGATTGCTATGGTTGTTGGAGTGGCGTTGAGATCACTGAATTCTTTTTTTTTTCGGAGATCCTCAAAACCTCAGCGATTGCGTTACGGAAATTCACGATCATGTGAAAACCTGTTTTCAAATCTTGTAAGTCGGCATTTTTGAGATTCTTTGCGTTCCATTTGGAGGTAGAAAACGATGTCAAAAAGCGTCTTCTCGACACTCGTGCTCAGGCTCCTTGTCGGTGTTCCCTCAATATTATGTGTGCGCTCCTTTTATAGACCGCAACTACTAAATAAAATGGTAAATAATCATTTCTGCAAATTGTTCTCTTCATGCTCAAGCTTCCATATTGTTTATTTTTAAAATGTTTTTGTGTATACTGTAAAAACTGCCTGGCATGGCCAAAACAACCAAAAACAATATTTATTACCATCTCTTACGGTTAATTCCATCAATTTAATTTTGGTTATCTTACATGTTCAGTCTAAATAAGTTGGTTGTAATAAAAACTAAATGTTAACTAAATGTTATGGTTATTATAGCCATGATTTTATTACTTCAACCAATTTATTTAGTTTCAGATTTAACCCACAATTAAATGTTTGTGTTTAAGGTCCCTATAACGTACCCCACAACCATTTTACTATTTCAGGAAGAGTACTGACTATACAGAACATTTTTACCATAAAATAGGAAGTAAATCGTTTTTTTCTCTGCGAGAAAAAGCGAGCTAAAGTTCATTAAAAAATCAATCAAAACTTATATCATTTTAACCAAACTACAAATGATTCGGCTATCAGATGCATTTATTTAACGGATTTTTGTTGTTGTTTAAACCAGACCATTTTTACATGTACCTGTAAGAGCGCATTGAATTTATGCCATGATTGTTGTTTCTGATGTTATTCTCAATAATTGCGAGCAGTCAAAAAAGGAGAGGGAAATAATCTTTCAGCTGCGGTTTTAGATAAATAATCCAGTCCAACTAAATACTTTCATAATAACTTATATAGTTCAATTTATAAATGCTCTTTTATTTTAATTTTATAATAATAAACGGACACGCGCGTTGAAATAAAATTCGAAACCTTTGTTCTATATTCTTCCAACGTTAACAGGCAATGATCAGGCGACAATAAAAATGTCAGATAAATAGATGACACTGGAGCTGCCCGGCTGTGAGTTTGGATATTTAAGAACAATAATTCTCTCTCAGCCGTAAAACATTCCTTATTAGATTAATTTCCATGTAAAAACGTAAAGGTTGAGGTATTATTCTACGTTGAAAACGGGCAAATAATTGCACAGTTCTCTCGAGCCTGATGCGCGTGTTCGAGGATACTTTCCGAGGTGTACGCTTTTACCACAATCTCTCTGTCAATGCTGCTTTTACGGGTACTTTTAAAAAGCTACTTCAAGCTACAGTGAACAGAAAGAAGTCAAAACAAAGAAATTGCCGGAGTCACCGTGATCGAATTCAGCTTATGATCACTTGCACAAAACACGTGCACAGCTTGATACACTGACTGGTCAACTAAAAAAACTATGCCAACTAATCTCATTATCATTTTCAGTAAAAAAACATCTTTCTATATAAAACATCCCTCTATAGAATCAATTACATTGCCTTTTTTCTCGTTGGAAACTAGAAAATCTGAATGCGTTTTTATGGTAAAGTTTCACTTTTTAGAGCACAACGAATGTCAAATCAAAATATCTTCCTTAAAATTTAAACAATTAGATCATTTTTAGGTCATAGCTTGTCCAACCTGTTGTTAAGCTCTTTTTAAACTTGATCGGCTTAAACACATGTTGGCCACGTAATTCACAACAGATATATTATCTCCATTACTTCTTTAGCCAAATCATTACAGCTGAGATTTCACACCATAAACTAGTCAATTTGAAAAAGGTGTTTTTATCTGAGGTGAGTCAACTTATTTCAAGGTAACAGTGGTAAATACATCTATTAATTGGACACCGTAATTTCTTTGCTATAGCTTCAGTTTAATATTGTAGAAGTCAAAGTTTTTATAACTGTTGTTTAATGTTTAATGTGTCAATATAACAAAAACAATGCATGACTCCACACCCTTATTTCGACTTCATTTTGTTCTTTGTATATATATCTGTCGCAGACAACCTTGAATATCTGTAAAACATATTATCAAGGAGTACTTATATATAGTTCACCTTTGAAAGAATCTTTTTTCATGAGATACTGACTTATAGAGACCTTATTTTTAGTGATTTTCGTGGGTCTCAATTTTAGCAAATTTCATAGCTGAATCGCGAGATTAAAGACCCGCGACAAAATGTTCTGCGAAACGTTTTGCGAACTGAATTTAGTTCATACTAAGGTAATTCCGTAGTTTTGCACTGCGCACAGTTCTGCGCATATTTCGAATTTTAGAGTTCTACATTTCTTATAGTCAATAAATACAGAGTTATGTCTGAGAAACATTTTTACGTAAAAATACGAACAGTTTTCACATTTTCAAGTGAAAAATAACGAATTTCTTTAAACTCGCCCCAGTCCATACTCGGAAAAGCCTTGATATTATTGAATTTTGAGGATATTTCTCAAAATATCTCGCAAACCAATACGGGCACCTATCTTTTTTATTTCATAATATCATTTGAAATCATGTTTTTTAAAACATGTATGATCGATGACAAAATTCTATGGCTCGATTTTTCGATTTTACGAAAAGTGTTTCGTTCAAAGCATTAAATTTTTGCTTTATTTCTCTTCGCTGTTGAATTTTAGTGGAAATCTTTTGCTTTACATCGGTAGCCCGATTTATAAGGAGCATACTAAAGCACATTGAAAATATTTGGTATTGGCCAAGCTCAGTCAAGAGATACTTTTATGAATGATGCCCATTTTCGAATGTTAGACGCTAAATTGACAAAAGTGGGTATACTTTAAAACATTTTCCCGCGAAATCCAATACGGTGACCCCATTTTTTTATTTTATATTTTTGATGAAAATTTCAAAATGTTTTACTGTAGAAAGTTTTATCAAAATTCTATGGCTAGTTCTATTAAATACGGAATTACCTTAAACAATTGCGCTACAATCTTGGACAAAATGACTTGAGACTGCGTGCGCAAAAACGACTATTTTTTATTTAACGCATTTCACTCATTTATGCGCATTTTTCAGACATGTGACCCCCCTCCCCCGTCTCAATGTTGTTGCCCGGATAGCAACTATCTCATGCGTCATTTCTAGACCGAAACAACATTGTTGAACAGGGTATGGATTTTCGACCTTGGTGTCATGAACAGGGTATCTAATTCTACTCTATTTCCGATTTAATCTACAAAAACTATCCCAACTAATCTCATCATCATTTTCAGTAAAAAAAAAAACATCATTCTCCCTCTATATAAAGAATCAATTACATTGCCTTTTTTCTCGTTGGAAACTAGAAAATCTGAATACGTTTTTATGGTAAGGTTTCACTTTTAGAGCACAACGAATTTCAAAATATCGTCCTTAAAATTGAAACACTTATTTCATTTTGGGGTCATAGCTTGTCCAACCTGTTGTTAAGCTCTTTCTAAACTTGGTCGGCTTAAACACATGTTGGCCACGTAATTCATAACAGATATACTATCTCCATTACTTCTTTAGCCAAATCATTTAAGGCTGAGATTTTTTACCAAGCCAATATTTTTGAAAAAAATCCTAGCACTTTGAATGAATGAATGAATTTATTTTGATTTTCAGAATTACACATAATTGAAACAGTTACAAAAATTTACAGAGGGCAGAACTGTAGATATATCGGATGGTGGGATCCTGGTCGTACCTTTTAGGGATCAAATTAATATCGAAGCTCTCGTGCCTTTTAAGTTCTCTTAGAGGTTTTCAGACTCAAAATTAGAGTTGATACCTTTTATGGTATTCATCTATGTTCAAAAACAAGGTCTAGATTTTACGTCCATATATCCAATTGTTCGTATTTGAGTTGGTACCTTTTAGGGGTAAAAATCAAGTATTGCCACGCCATTCTGGATATAACTTTGGCACCTCTTAGGGGTCATTTGCAGACATTCCGAGCATCCTCATTCTATTCCGATCAGAGTTCCCTCCCGGGAATTGCAACAAGAACAAGAAACAAATTAAACTGTGACCATTTTGATGGTTTCCATAGTACTGAGATGCCTAGCAAGACGTTGCCGTAAAATCCAATTTGATTTCAATTATTTGATAATCAATAATAATTTGAATCTTGAAAACGGTTCAAATATGTCAATTCATTAGGACAATTCTTAGGAATTCCAAACTTATGTTATCGAAATAGACGTACATGCAAAATAATCTATATTCAGGTGAGGAACTTATCATGTTACTGTTTTTATTTTTTATTTCAGTCGATTTTCTTGCAGTACTATGCAGTGTCTTTTTGGAGGTGCGATTTTGATTGTGTTGTTGGCACTTGGACTTGCAGATGTATCCGGTAAGTAATTAATACCAAGAGAAAATGAACTAAGAGAACCTATCCCCATATTAAGCGTTGCACACATCATCAGCCCCGTTAAGTCTATTATTTGCTGCCCTGTTTTTTTAAGAACGAAACGTGGTTGGTCAGATTGACCAGAGAGAAAATAGATAAATTCCGTGTGCTTGGGTCGAAGATAAAATAGGTCGGAGCTCTCCGATAAAATTTGCAAGAAAATCTTAACAATGCTGGACATATTAACATGTTCTCAGTCGTCTTTCTCTTATATGAAGATAAGGTTTAACCTGGATTGATAGCAGACCAAATATAGCCTGGTTTCTAAAAATAGCACAAGCGGGGTTCCTGATGGGGTCCGGGGATAGGTTCTCTTAGCCGGCTTACTTGGCAAAACTCAGCAATTCTACAGTTTCGCTTCAAGCATTCTTCTATTTCAATTGACCATTTTCTCCTATAAATAATAGATCGTGTACTTTTTCAGAGGCGGATTGTAGGGGGGGGGGGGGGGGACCAAGAGAGCCGGTGCCCCCCTTAGCTTTTTGGGAAAACCTGATTCACTTTCATTGATAGTTGAATTTTTTATTGATAACCAGTAATTTTTTTCAATATGTCTTGGTCATTTTTTATTCGTGCAGCCCCCGTTCAACATTTCTAGATCCGCCTCTGTTTTTGTTCATCGTATCGTAACCGTTGTTTTCAAGAAAGCATTGGAATTATCTGCTTTATCATCTAGTCCCACTCGAAAACGACTCTTCATCCCCCTCCTAAAACATGGCAATTGACTAGTGAATAACTATCTTGGACTGCGTTTGCAGCAGTGTTTCTACGGAAACAGTTCAATCAATCAATCAATCAATCAATCAATCAGTCAATCAATCAATCAATCAATCAGTCAATCAATCAATCAGTCAATCAATCAATCAACCAACCCATCAATATTTACCAGTAATTATTCAGTATTAAATTGACTGATTCTGTTTAACCATCCATTTTCTAGTATCCACTCCGTAATCCAGATATTTATCCGATTTTATCTATCTATTTGTTTGTTAATTTATTCATTAGCCCATGAATTCATTTCTGCAGATAAAAAGGACCACGCAGTGTTCAAGAGAGTGGTCGGCGGAACCAAGGTGTCACGTGGCAGCAATCCATGGATGGCAGCAGTTTTTGCCGTTCGAGGTTCAAGCGAGTCTATGGAGTGTCCTGGAATATTGATAGACAGACAATGGGTTCTGACATCCGTAATCTGTACCTTCTTTGCCCGAAAGCCAATCGATAAATATAAAGTTATCCTAGGTAAATCAGTCCTGTTCGCTTCATTCTCATCCCGGAAAAATTCGATTTTTCAAATTAATTATAAAAAAAAAATCATATCTTTATGCATTTTAACTTTATAAACTAGGACACATGTCCATTCAAATTTCGTGGTTTCCTTTTCAAGTTGTCAACGATTTTGATTAGCTTATTAGTTAGGTATCAAGCAGCAGAAAGCCCAAAACACACAGGAACCACAACGAAATGGTTCCGAACATTTTGAGTCGAGCTCAGTATGGGTCCCAAACATGACCAAATATGGTGTCTAAATTATGCTAATTATTCTCAGGAAGTTGCCATTTAGGAGCACGTTGTATAGACTCATATCAATCGATAGCCCGCTTACTGGACTTTCTACTTTACTTCTTTAGTTTGACAAAAAGCATGTCAGACTGAGCCTTCGACGCGCATTCTACAGCATCATCACAGTGGGAGCATGGAACCGTGCTACACGTAATTTGAATCCACTTGAGAGTTTCTGTTGAAATATCTCAGAAATTAGAAATACTTTTCGTAAAGACATTTGTAACATTTGTTAAAATAACTTGTCAATTCTCACTGTCGTTGATTTATTTATGCTGTTTTAGGAGACCATGATATAACGAAAAAAGAAAGCGGAGAGCAAGTGTTTGATGTGACTACGATGGACGAGGAGGGCCACTTCAAACTTCAAACTTCCGACTTTTACTTTTTCCTGTTTTCTTGTACATTTGCAGTTGTAAATTACCCAAATGTATGTTTTAGATTGCTACAACTTGTTTTGTAAAGGAAAACTGGCGAGAGTCACGATATTTCGTAAAAAAAATCAAACTTCAAACTTCAGAAACTTCAAACTTCGAACTTCAAACTTCGAACTTCAAACTTCAAACTTCAAACTTCAAACTTCAAACTTCAAACTTCAAACTTCAAACTTCAAACTTCAAACTTCAAACTTCAAACTTCAAACTTCAAACTTCGAACTTCAAACTTCAAACATCGAACTTCAAACTTCAAACTTCAAACTTCGGAAATGTTTTGACCAGCGGTTAAGTTTCTCAAAACATTTATAATATTAGGGAGATTTTGTGATACAGCAGCTCTGGACTGCATGCAAACAAGGCATGGAAATTGAGGACACTATACGGACATACTTCAACCAAGGTTTCAGTAATCCAGAAATTCTTGGATTACTTGTTTCTGTTCATAACTATACTATAGGTATGCGTACATTGAAACGCTGGCTCAAAAGGATGGGGCTTAAAAGAGCAAAATGGAACTCTGAGTCACCTTTAGAGGAGATTGTAGGTGCCATTTTTCAAGAAATAGAGGGTTCTGTCGGTTCATTTTCTGGATACCGAGACATGTTAATGCGTTTAAGAGTAAAGCACAAGCTATCAGTCAGAAGAGACACCGTGATGGTAGCAATGAGGGAGATCGACCCAGAGGGTGTTAGTCTTCGCAGACGCCACAGGCTGAAAAGACGGAGATATACAACACCTGGACCAAATTTTTTATGGCACATTGACGGTTGGGACAAACTTAAACCGTATGGTTTCTGTGTGCATGGATGTACAGATGGATTTTCACGGAAAATACTTTGGCTCGAGGTTGCAAGCACAAACAAAAATCCAGCTGTCTGTTTGACCTTTTTCCTGGAAACAGTAAGTCAACTCAAAGGTGTCCCTAAAATGGTACGAATGGATAAAGGGACCGAGAATGTCCTTATGGCGGATATACAAACTCTTTTGCGAATGCTGAATTCAGATGCAGCAAATGAGACATGCGTCATCATGGGAAAAAGCAGTGCAAACCAACGAATTGAGGCCTACTGGTCCAAACTTAGAAGAGGTGGTGGGGGCTGGTGGATGAATTATTTCAAAGATCTCAGGGACTCGGGAATATTTGATGACACTGATCCAGTCCAATGTGAATGTCTGCGGTTTTGCTTTATGCCTGTACTCAGAAAGGAACTTGCCCAAATTGCACAAATGTACGGAACACAAAGAACATTCATGTTGGAAAAAATTCCGAATTGAATGGTGGTAAACCGGACATCATGTTCTTGTTGCCAGAGGCTTATGGTGCCAAAAACAACCTCGTCAGTGTCAACGAAGAGGAAGTGGTGAACTGCAAACAGATTTATGTGCAACAAGCACCAGATTATTCACCAGAATTCGCTGAGATCATACAATTACTCAATATTTCTATGGAAGCGCCAGCCGATACACAGCAAGCACTGGACAAGTTTAAAAGAATAACTCAACTGCTGAAACACGTGTAGATCATATGCATTTACTTCAAACTGTTTTTGACTCGCGTAAAAGAACAACCAATTTTAGGGTTCACAGCGATACTAACAAGCCTGGTTTCCATAAAGTCTTCTCTGTCGTATCTGTTGTTTGGCCAAACGACAGAAGAGACAGAAGCGACAGATAAGACACTGTCGCCTGAGATAGATTTAAGGCGCTTGAGTGAGAGTTTCGTCTATAAAGTTGCTTCTGTCTTTTCAAGCTAAAAGACAGATACGACAGAAAAGACTAGACCTAACCGCCTCTGAAAAATAATACATCAACTACTGACAGTATTTCAAATAACATTTATTTAAACGATGCTTGTCAATTCATACATGAAAAAAAAGATATATTAAAATCTTAGTATAACATAAGTACAGGTAACATGCACCATAAATCAGGGCATAAGTAAAATAACGAAACAGCAGTGCAACCTACTATAGCAGGGGTCGGTTGTACGAAGGGTGGTTAACGCTATCCAGCGGATAAATCCTTATCCGGCGGATAACTTTATCCACCTTTCATACAACCGGCCCCAGAAGTTATCAAATTACGTTTGTCTACCATATTATCATTATTATCTGGTATCATAGAAAATATTGTAATGTCAATCAAAATACAGGTGTTTGATTTTTGCTTCCCTGTCCGCAACTTGTGATTAGATATTAACAATAATAATCATTGTAAATTTGAACGCAATTAAAAGAAATCAAATTTAAACAGTAACACTAGTAACGTGATTCCTATCATAAGCTAGAAACAAACGAGTCCTTTGACTCAGTTCTACTTCCAGGTTACATGTATACAAAACAATAACAATGTCACCACATGCTGGTCAGCTAATGATAAAAACTCTAAATTTTAAACAAGTTTTTGGATTTGTTGTATGCATACAGTGAAAATCAAATGTAAGCCGTTATATTAGCAATAATGAAATTAAACCCAAATAGGTTGAGATGAATCAAAGTTGGTTGAAATGCATTGCTGTCAATATCCATTCAGCCAGGTTACATTATAGCCAAATAGTTTGAATCAGAATACCTATAAAACTAAACAATATCATAATGAAAAACAAATTCTTTTTTCATGATGGCTGTACCCCATATACATAAGTCTAATATCTAGTTAATAAAATGTGCAACAATGTCTTTGGCCTGGACTCTCTCAGAGGGTGAATATTTCAAACAACCATCAATCAGCTGTTTCCACCTAGCAGGTAGCTTTTGGCAAAGGGATGGTAGCTTACATGCCATCATTGCACTCTTTAACTTGTTAAGCTCACTCTCATCAGACGATTGATCTGAGAAAATCTCCTCCCATGCAGCTCCGAGGGTTAGGAATTCTAGCAGTGTAATACCAAGGGACCAGATGTCAGACTGGAAGTTGGTATGCTTGTTGGAAAGAAGACATTCAGGTGGAAGGAAGGTGATGGTTCCATGCAATGACCCATTGACAGAGACACTTGCTGTCACAGACAATTTCTGCCTTAGCTTTCCAATTCCAAAATCACATATCTTTGCATTCATCTCCTTGCTCACTAAAATGTTTGCTGGCTTAACATCTCCATGCACTACCTTTACTTCATGAAGGTATGCCATTCCTTTGATGATTCCAGCTAGCACTTTAGTGACAGTCTCTTCTGACAGGTTGACCTCTTCGTCAATGAAATACTGGAGTGAGCTCCCATTAACATATTCAGTTACAAAGGCAATATCTTTCTTACGTGATGAGACACCCATCAAGGTGACAATATTTGGATGCCGTAAAGTTGCATGAAGTTCTGCCTCTTGTAGAACTTCTTTCTTGTATGTCATTGCTCTTTTTATCAATTTAACGGCTACTTCAGTACCAACCCACTTCCCTTTATAGACTGTGCCATATGCCCCTTGCCCAAGTACATCTTTAAAGTCAACATTGAGACTCTCAAATTGAATCTCATGGACTGGATTGACTATTTTCATCAATTTATCACTGAAATTTAAAAACAATTGTTATTTTACTGTAATTGATGTTATTGTGTTGGATATGTTCTATATAGACAGCATTCAATCAAGGGATGTCATTGATATTCATCAAAACAAAAATTCACATTTAATCATTTTTGATAGACACTTTCAGCTGTACATACCACTGAATCTCATCGTCAGGGTCAACATCATGTTTAGGCGCCATAGGTTGACTGACTCTCTGTGAGGTCTCTCCTACAATTGCTGGTTGACTTTCATGCTTCCTAGGTTCGCTGCCTGGTATATCCTGCATCACAATTATAACTTGTTCTGTACTTAATAGCTCATCACCATATTGTACCTGAGCAAAATATGTACCTGCTTCTGACACTTCAATAAGACACAGGTTGTGTCCATTACAAATCTTCTGATTGTCTTTGAACCAGGAATACATGACACCCAGCTCATTATGAAAATTTACAATAACACCAATTAATAAATGGTTTTCATTATACCCATTTATAACTTCTGGTCCATGTAGTATAGCTGGTACTGGTTTGTTTGTTTCTTGCGCAGGATAACTAAAAAATGTGTCTTCTGTGGGTGGATCCCATTCTCGAGTGAGGTAATTCTTGTTGTCTACACTTATATCTGAGACAAAGTATTTGTCCTTTAAAGGGTTGTAATCCTCCTTAGTTTCATCCAAACATTCAATAGAGCGTGTATCATAAGCATTGTTCCATCCTGTGACAATTAAAGAACTTGGTAGTCCTGAGTACATTGATATTACTATAGAAACAAACCTCACATCAAGTGAGTGCTGGATCTGTCCAGCTACATGTAATTTCTGCAAGGTATTAACAACCTCTTCCTCATCCTCTATCTCTTTTTCTTCATCTTCATCGTCAGTGTTATCACCATGTTTTGATTCTGCTTTAACATCATCAAAGTCCATTTTCTCAGTAAGCAGGTAAAACCTTACCCTTGAGGCAAATAATCCGTGTTTTTTCAAGTATTCGTGTAAAATGAATGGTTCAGGCCCATCAACAATTTCCTCTCCCTTGAAGTTTCCAACTTTAGTGGTTTTATAATCTTTTTCATTCAGACCAAATGTTGTCAAGAACAATGTTTTTAAAGTATCCAGTGTCATTGCCTCATCATAGACATGACGTCTAAGTCCACCTCCATCTTGAAGCCTTACTTGCTTATACTTTCCATTCCCTTGTCTTTCTTTCCATCCAAAGTAAACATGTAAGGGCTTTCTTCCCTGAAAAAGAATCAACAGTTAGCAAAGAACAAGCTTTACAACCACCCAGTAGCTACTAATATATACAATATCATATTGAATATGAATATACATGCAACATATACATACACAGTGCAATATTTATACTTAAAACTTCAAAGTAGGAGTAAATTATACTTTACATTAATAGTATACTTTTTACTACAATGCTTACAATAATTATAAGCATATCGGTTTTTATACTGTGTATATGAGCCTATAGCTTAAGAAAGTATAGGCTAAAATTTTCCTTTTATTGAAGGACTTCTCAATAAGCCATAATATTCATGGTTCTATACCGAGCTCAAGTTCTCAAATGTCATTTCTTTTATATTTAACTGCAGGACTATGAAGATAATAATTATTCGATGCAATATTTAGCATGTTAAACGCATGGTGCTGAATTAGCTTTATACAATACAAACAATATACTGCACATATATAATATATTCAGTAGATATTCAGTATTATGTTACAAAGAAACCTCGAACAATCCATGATAAATGTGCAATTGATATTCAGTACCGACAATGATCCACGTGTATGCAGATCAAATGATTCTCAATAACTGCTCTATGCACTTTGTAAGCTCAAGCTTACCTACCTTACTCGTCCTGGAAGAAGAAATTGTTGTAGTTGATGTTGTAGATGATGCTGTTGTTGCTGTTTCACTTGAATTTCTCTTCTCTTTTATAAGATGAACCAATTCTCGAATTTTTTGAGCATTACTAGCGTTGGACTTTTCCGCCATGATGGCTTTGGTCCTTCGATCTGTTGAAAAACCGCTGACCATATGCAATCTCACGAAGTTTGAAGTTTGAAGTTTGAAGTTCGAAGTTTGAAGTTTGAAGTTTGAAGTTCGAAGTTTGAAGTTTGAAGTTCGAAGTTTGAAGTTTGAAGTTTGAAGTTTGAAGTTTGAAGTTTGAAGTTTGAAGTTTGAAGTTTGAAGTGGCCCTCCTCGTCCATCGTATGTGACGGAAACTATCCTTCACCCTAATTTTAGCACAACTGTCAGACTAGGCAATGACGTCATGTTATTGAAGCTTGACAGGAAGGCTACTCTTAACGATAAGGTTAAACTGCTCCCCCTAATACCCTCAAGTACTGCAAAAGTCCCCGTTGGAACGAAGTGTACATTGACAGGTGAGTACTAAGCAAGACCAAATGAGGTAAGAGAACCAGTCCTCATACTGCGATTTGCACACGTTAAGTCTATTCACTGTAGCCGAGTTATTTTAAGAGCAGAACGTGATTGGTCATATTGACGAAAGGGCAAATAGACGAATTTTGTGATGGCGTCGAAGATAAAAAAGAAGAGCTCTTCTAATTTGCAAAATGCAGGATATATTAACATGTTGCCCAATCGTCTTTCTCTTAAGAATAAGGTTCTAGTGGGATTGGTATCAGACTAAAAATAGCCTTATCACTAAAAATAAAACTAGCAGGGTTCCTGTTGATAGGTCCAGGGATAGGTTCTCATTGCTAATTTTCTCTTGATGGTAAGGTATTACAGTCATCACCATCATCATCACCGACATTATCGTCATGATCACCTTCATCATCATCATCATCATCATCATCATCCTAGCATCATCGATTATTGTCATCATGTTATCTGTTGTATGCTGTAAAAAATGTAGGTTATACAGCGTAAAAATAAGAGAGAAATATTACTGGCGTTTGGGAAATTAGTCATCCGACGAAGTCCGAAACGTCAGTAATACTTTTGTCTTAGTTTTAACGGTATAGAACTAACATTTTCACAACGACCGTTTCATTAGAAACACACGCGCAGCTCACACAGTCTATAGTTTTATGGGTAGTTACTTATGACATGTCATCTGATTAGGTTGGGGATCGACAGCCCACGACAAGCCCTCTACGGATAGAAGTGCAATACTTCGCACCATAACAATTCCCATTGTAGACCACGATGAATGTCAACGAGTTAACATAAAGAATATGGGTTTTGATGTAGACCCTTCCAGCAATCTGTGTGCTGGTTACAAACATGCTAGGGCAAATTTCTCTGGTGCATCAGGTGATGGCGGCGCACCCCTGATCTGCAAAGAAAACGGAAAGTAGGTCAAAATGAGCGATTTGCTATCTTTTAGGGTATCTTAGAGTTTATGATATTATTCATGTTTCTTAGAAATAGTAATTGATGAATGCGTTCTGTGTGTTGTAATGATAAAGTTTAAGAGAAAAAATATTATGATATGCTTTTGGCGAGACTTGAACACACGTGTTCGGTATTTCTAGTCCAGCGTGTTAGCCACTACACAACGACGGTTGCCGTAAACTTGTGGTGTAGTGCCTAACACGTCGGACTATAAATACCGAGGACGTGAGTTCAAGTCCCGCCAGGCTAGGGCATGGTTAGGCATGGTATTTTTGTGGTATTTTTACTCGTGCCCAGGCCTCTGGCCAGCACGAGTCTTAAAATGCAGAGAGTTTCTTTTTTTCGCTGTTAGAAGTTGCGGCAAGTTCAGTTACGTTCCATCAGGTCTGATCAAATTAAATTAACTAACAAAGAAATAAATTTCAATAGACTCCACCTCCCGGACTCGATCCTCGGACATTAGCATCATTGTCAAACTGCGCCAACAGGCAGCCCAAACTCATTATCTGTCAATATATCTATAAAAATCATTTCAGTGTTAAACTTGAAATAAGTTAAGAATACAAATCAAGGTAATTAAAGACGTCTTAATAAATACAAAAAATGCTTTTTTCATTTTTACCCTCCCCCCATACATATTTTTAGTATGGGGGGAGGGTAAAAATAAAAAAAAGGCTTTTTTTGTATTTATTGAGACTTCTTTAATGACCTTGATTTGTATACTTGATTTATTTCAAGTTTAACACTGAAATGATGTTTTAATAATATTGACAGATAATGAGATTGGGCTGCCTGTGATGCGCCTTACCGATGTTGCCATCGGGCCAAACATGTTGTTGGCAAGACTCATTAAGCTATATATACGTAGTACGAGGTTCAAGTCTCCGAACGGCTAATCTTTTTTTTGGTTCTTTATTTTTATTTTTTTTATTTTTTTATTTTTTTATTGTCAAGTAATCTTTCTTTTGCAATTTTATCAGTTATTTTTTTAGTAAACATTTTTTTAATAATTCAAACGAATGCTTCCATGTCGCATCAAAACAGCTTAATAAAACTTAATTGAAGGAAAAACAAATCGTGGAATTGTTAAGAAGAATCATTAGAAGTGATCAAGATCAAAAAGTAGCAAAAAATCCATTGGAGAAGTGAGAATTTTCGAGCTTGTAGGTATACATCGAAGTTCGCTCACTCGACTTGAAGAACGATTGCTTAGCGATGTGTATTAACAAAAGCGAAAAAAGACAAATATTTGAAAAGGATGTTTTGGTATCTTACCCAAAGGAAACTATTTGGTCACTTTTCAAGTCTAAAGTATCTCTTTTTTGACTGAACTTCTGTGTATACATTTTCGACTAAATATCATTGAAAATCTATGTCATGGTTTGTTTCTTTTCGCACATTTATCGATGTTGCTGACTCGCACATAAAACACTTGGATCGGTAAAGGACAAAGAAAAAAAATTAAATTAAAAGAACAGCTCATTTTTATGCACGAAACATTTGATGGATAAAAAACATCGGTTCGTAATATTTTATTTTGTTTTTTGGCTTTCATATTAACATGAATATTACATGTCAAAATAATAGAATAGAATAATAGATATAATGTGCAATTGATATAATTCAATGTATTTTCCGATTCCTTCTATAATTATAATAATCAAGAAGTGTTTTGAAATATCATTCAAGAATTGCACACTAGCCAACACATAACATGAGAATGACAAGAATGACCCGTCAATACTCGACAATGAATACCCGCAAGTCATATCAAGGCCATCAAGGGCACAAGTAAACACTGCACTCCAGAGTGTCCGAGTTCTCTTAAACTTTCTTTCTTAAAAAGAGTCTAACACGTTTCATGGCAATGTCCTCGGAAACTTTACCAGTTTATTACTGTACCGGTTCAGCTACGATGCAGTGTTTGAATATATACATCTCTATCTATATTTTAGGGATGTATTCAGAGGTGTCGGTAGTTGGGGTGGCTATGCAGACACATACACCGTTTCCACAAATGTGACTGCCGTTGTTAATTGGATCAAGAAGGCAATGAAGTCGCCACCACCGCCACCCCTTTCAAGTAAGTTAAGCACTTATCAAGAAATAATCTCAAAAATAAAAATAACTATCTATAAAATAAATCAAAAGCGTGGGTGGGTGGGGGGGGGGGGGGGGGGGGGGCTGCCGATGCCCCATTTGCCTGCATCCACCTGGCTGATCAAGATGTCTTATTATATATTATTTTCCTTTTCAGCTTCTCGCGACAATCATCACTTTTGCAAACAATGGTTGAAACGCGATGATTGTGATTACTACTTTAAAGACCTTATCAGAAGCTACTGTCCAATCTGCTGTAAATCAGCAGCTTCTAAAAAAGGTTTGTTTATAAATACACCCAGGAGGGAGGGGGTGACTCTTTTGTATGCAAATGAGCCGCTCTCCAGACTCATCGCTACCAAGCTCGCTACCACCGTACTGATATCAACGCTACGCTTGACTGGCTTCTAGTAAATTATCGTGTAGTCGCCATCGTCGCTCAGCTTTATACCTTTACAAAAAAGCTCAAAAATGAGGTCGAGGAAGCTTATGTGTCTTTTTTGTATATTCTAGTGTTAGTAGAGTGCAATTATTTTGAAACTATTTCTTGTGATTTTTAGTCTGTTTTACTTTCGCGGGACGTTCTCGGGATCAAACGTTTTTGTTCTGGACGCGCAAAATATCTTCAGAAGTTCTTTGTCAAAAACTAAACAGATATACTTCCAAGTAGGAGTTTTTATAAAGCATTTTCTAAGCTTGCATTTGATGTATATTTTACCTACTGACATGGTCTCGTACTTCTCATCAATCCTTTTATTTGCGGTTAGTTCATTTTCTGGCAGCTCACTTAACATGTTTACTCACTATATTTCTTTATCGACATTTCCTCTCCACGATAATTATAGATTTATTCTTAATGAAAAATTGAGGGAAAATGTTAACGGTATGTTTATGTATGATTATGTACATGATTTATCGTACATGACTGACTGATGTCAAAAAAATGATTTAAAATAATTCACATTTTAGTGATTAGCCTGCAAGCATATATTTTTGCTGGTATTAAATGCTGAGTTATATCGTATCTTGTGTTTAAAAAGATTGATGAGACGAACCAAGGGACCAACGCCATCCAAATTTTACAATCAGATAGATAAACATATTAGCAACCTTGTTTGTGCAAAACTGTGTCGCCGGTCAGATCGACGGCCGACATCAATATTCAAGCACACGAATCACGAATCACGAACTTCTGCATTTGCTTTATTTTCTTCTATGTCTATTCATTCGTCTTTTAGACTTGTTTCAAGGCTGAATTTACAGACCTGCTTATCTCTACAAATACAAATGAAATGTTTTAACTGAAATATACATTGTATATATGTGTAAATTAATTATAAGTTGTTTGCCCTTGTCCCAGAGGTTCGATTTCACTCACCCTGTCTCGACCCTGTCCCTCCCCCTTCCTCGGTTGAGGCGCGAAGCGCCAGTTAATTATACCCACTCTACGTATATGGGATCCCACAACGGTTTTACTCTTATGCCGCCTAGAAACCACTAATATATATAACATCAAAAAATGAATCAGGTCGATTTTTGTTGAATATTTGAGAAAATAAGAGAATTCGGAATCTTCCGTGCACCAATAAAAATAAAACATTTACGTGATTGTATTTCGTAAGATACAGAGGACCCTCTACAATAGATCGAAATCAATTCCTGAGCCTGTCTAAATTGTCCTTTAATTCATTCCATTCGCAGGGCAGACAAGAGCAAATTTTAGAGATCTCATATGGTAGTGACCTTCAGGAGATGGAAAGAAGAAATAGACGTGAAGAATACAAATTGTAGAGTTATTCAAAAATAAAGTAACACTACTGCAAAAACTGTCCAATTGAATTTTTATACAGTGTGTCAAACATATAAAGGCAGGCAGGCAGCCGGGTAGGCAGTCAGGCCGGCAATCAGGCAGACAAAACACATAAAACTAAAGAAGCATAAAGCGAGCACTTACACTGAAGCAAATGTGGCTTTGGTTTTGCGTTTGCTTCGAACTCAGCCACTCGAACGCTCATCGGATATCGCCATTTGTTGTTGTTCTTCGGTTGTCTTTTTTGTTACCCGTCAATCAAAACTCGATATCATATCACTCGAATGAACAAAAAATAAAAAAATAAAAAGTATAATATAAGTATAAATGCAATAGTACTGACTGACTCTGAAATGACGACTATGAAAACACAAAATTTACGAAAAATAAACATTTAAAGTT
Organism: Diadumene lineata; assembly: GCA_918843875.1. NCBI lineage: Eukaryota > Metazoa > Cnidaria > Anthozoa > Actiniaria > Diadumenidae > Diadumene > Diadumene lineata. The sequence continues at coordinate 4,382,281 of OU974081.1, read as the reverse complement.
GAAAAGAATAAGATTGCCAAGCAATTACAAATATAACATCAATATTTGAGCGTTTTGAATGTGAAATGAATACGAAAGTAAAGAATGAAGAAGCTGTCACGTGCTGTCACGCTGCAGCTGGGGTCACAGTCCATTATCGCTAATAATCACCATAACAACTAATTTATGCTAAATTATTCATGTCATTTCAAGTACAGCAAGTGAACACTCTTCATCAATAATCGATGAACCGAACAAGCGTCTTTTAACGCCAAGAATCATGACTGTTCATGGCAGCCAATCCTTTCTAAATAACAACCCAATTGACTCCAAAAAGATTAGCAAAAAATTACTCACAGAACACGAAGTTCCTAGTGAGTTTCGAGACCCTTTTATCACGGATGGCTATCGTCAACCGGGCTGTTCTTTTTGGTCATGTTTTGGCACTCTGTTCACCTTTCACAATGAGACGATTAACGTTTGGAGTCATCTGATTGCCGCTCTTTGCTTTATTGCTTTCTGTGTACCAGAATTCAAGCATCATAACCCGTTTGAAGATAACTTTACATGGCCGCTTCTCGCCTTCGCTATGGGTATCACTGCGATGTTGTTGATGAGCTCCATGGCGCATTTGTTCAACTGCATGTCCACAAAAGCACGACACATTTGCTTCTTCTTGGATTATGCTGCTATTAGTACATACACGTTTACAGCTGGGCAAGTCTTTTTCTTTTACTCAAGACCTACAAAAACTTACTGGTTGCTGCTCCAATCTGCTCCGTTGTTTCTATGTTTGTGTGCGTTGATATCATCTTGTTCAACGTACTTTTGCTGTGCATCAAGACACGCTTGGAAAAACTACAAGTTTGTGATAAGAACTATGACTTTTACTCTGTCTTGGTGTTACGATACTCTACCATTTCAATTGCGTGCGAGGGTCTGTGGAGGACAAGAAGATTGCAATCCTTCAGCTTATAGGTATTTCTTGAGGCAGTTCCTGTGCTTTTTCTTCGCAGCAATTGCAAATGCTTGCAAAATACCAGAGAGATTTATGCCTGGCAGATTCAACATTTGTGGACAAAGCCACCATTTCATGCATGTGTTATGTGCAATTGGATCTTTGGATGCTTTTCTCGCTGTGAAATCTGACATGATAGAACGGAAAAATGTACTAGCAAACTTGCATTCTGTTCCTTCATTCTGCAACAGCATATTGCCAATGCTTGCAGTCCTAGCAACCAACATTGCCATTGTTGTTTGGTTTGCAATCAAATGCCCAGATGATGACGATGATGACAACAACAGCGATTGCAAAAAATACCACTGATTAGTTTTAATGGCAGGTAATGTATTTGAAACTAATAAATGCATGTAAGTTGTGAGCTGTAGGAAGAAAAAAAATTGTTTTAAAAATTTCATGTTGTTTTAATTTAATTTATTTAAAGTTGACTTGCTTGCTAGTTAAATTTTGTTGTGTAATTGTGATCCTGCGCTTCAACACTTTGCTTTAGATGATCATAGTGGTCTTTTATAGACGATCAATTTCACGGGGCAGGGCTTGCTACAATACCTGTAATCAGGAAATATGCTCTGCCCCCTAAAATTGGTAGACACTTCAGGGCAAAAAAAAAAAAAAAAAAAAAAAAAGCCGAGGCTTGAAACAACTGGACACAATTAATTAACAATCTTTATAACAAGTTTTTCATGACACAAATCTTAATAGTCTCAAACTTCTGTTCAGTTAAATTCAGTTCTTTTTTCAAGGTATAACACCTCGTTAAGATCTAGGACGATCATTTTATGATCTAGGAAGATCATCTTTTGGATCAAATTCTCGCTATGAAGTTTTCTGGGCATGATCTTAGGCATGCCATGATTTGAGCATAATATTCAAAAGATCTTAGCAGTTGATCTTACAGCAAAAAAAATATGATAAGATCTTGTCAAGTTTTTTCATTGTCTTAATGTTTTTTGACATCTCAAAATACACGCGTCTCAAAAAGAACTCTTTCAGGAAGATTGCCAATTTGCACAACCAAACATATAATCATGGACTTTGTTTGGAAATAACACTTTGTTTGAGAAATAACCAGATATGTGCTTTGTTCATGAGTTGCAGCAATATATACAATCACATGCAAAAAAAATGCTTTCTCCAAATTTCTCCAACATTGTTTTTTGAAATTGGTAGATTTATGTTTCTTAAAATGAACATTCAGAAACTGAAATGAACAGTTTTGGTTTTACCATTGACCTTGCAAGTGTTGCTGTAACTGTTTCAACTGTATTGTTTTGATTGAATGCATTGAATGAATAAAATAGGTCTACATAAGATAATAATACATTTATAAAATAATTTACATAGAGTGCTTACAACGAAATGAAATAAAATCTAAATAGTTACTACCTATTAATTCATATTTAGTGACTATTTTAGACAAGTAAGTTGTAATGAGGTATTGTTTCCATTTGTATTTTCCTTTTCTTTAACTATTCTGGTTGAATGAAAGCACCTGAATAGTCCCTAAATAGAGACTATTAGTTAGTAACTAATTAGATTTTATTTCATGAACATACATGTAGTGTTAGCACTCCAATAATAGATAATAACAATATTTTTGTAAATTCACACTTTACACTTCACAAAAAGTTAATGTAAAACACTTAAGTTATCAAACAAATGCTAAAATAATTAAAAAGGGAGAAAGTCTATACACATTTGACAATGTAATATTTATATGTGTGAAATGTTAAAAGAGTGAAGTGATTAAAATGATTAGTTTACAGTATATTAAGCTAGTTTGCACAAGAAAAAATTCTGTTTCCCAAAATTTTGTTTATTTTGGATTATTATTGAGAATTAAGTGTTAGCAAACCCAACATTGGGTTAAATTTCCCCAAATAAAATGGGAAATTTTTCCATGCACTTCCCATCTTGGAATTAATTTTTTTTTTCTGTGTTGAAAAAATAGCTTTTTAAGCTCATAGGAGAAAAATTATTCTAATTTAAGGCAAACCCACATTAGATGTGTGAAACAATTTAACTTAAACAAATGTGTGCTGCTTATTTTGATACAATTTGCACTGTTTTGTTTTGATATACAAAAACAATTTTAACCAAATATGTCTCCTCTAACATAGCTACCTTGATGAATATTTGGTTAAAAAATGTATTTGTGTCATGAGACACACCTCAACAAATTTGCATATATCATTTTATTTTATTTATTTTTTCATGGTTGGGTGCATTTATTCATTATTAATGAAAATAGATGCCCTTCATGTGACCTCAAAGCAGCCCCATCTGGAAGACAAAAGATTTTTGCTCTCTTGGTAGCTGAAATCCATTGTTTTGTCCTCCAGGTTGAGCTGCATTCCAACGAACTGCAAGGAGTCTATAGCTGAAATTCTCAGCTTATTGTCCAAACAGAGTGTGTTTGACATCAAGAACTCCTTTGTTTATTTGTCTTTTACCATTACAGTGAGGATGCTTGAACCATAAACACTTGTCTTTATTTAGCTTTCTATTTTCTGAGCTTTCTACTGCTTCAAATCCTCTAAAAAAGTAGGACTAAACTCAAGTATATTGAGTTATCAAAATGAAAATGTTTTCAAATCGATTCACTCAAACAATGCATGTTAAAAAATTTGTCCAAAAAGCACAAAGTGTTCACGGTTTGAGTGTCCACTGTAAAATCATAAAATTCTATAAAAACAATAATGCTGTGGCAGAAGATGTTGCAGCAGTAAAAATATTATTATGCACAGCCAATGCAACTACCTACTTTCACATTCCCATGACCATTCATTTGGGCGTTGAACAATTTATTTTATTTGCATCACAAATCCTACCCCCCCGAAAAGAAGACATTATGGTCATTGTGATAGATGGTACTAAATATTGCACAGTTAAGATCAATAAGTAACTATGGCATGGAATTGTCAGTTTTTTTAAATAAATTATTAGTTTTGTAAGTTAAATATATTTGATATAAATTAAATGATATGTTTTCTAATTTAATGGAATTGAAATAAATAGGTTTGGATAAATTACTAGTTGATTGATGTGTAGATTCTTGTTGGCACATGTTTCTCTAATGTCTGCATTATTGAAATTTCTGCATGCAAGATGGTCTTCTTTTAAAATCCACCTACCTTCATGCAATGATTTCTGTCATCAGGATGCAAAATAAAACTGTAGTATTATGATCCTCAGGTCAGTCCAATTGACAAATACTTTGTTTGTAGTATCAAGTCTAGGCAGGCACTTGTACACCAAGGGCAAGATAGCTTCTAGCTGGATTTAGAGGGTTAGGAATACTAGGTCACTGATCCACTGGGGTCGCCTAGGTTTTCTTAGGGATTTCATGGAATTTGCAAACTTTAATATATCAGATCAGAGGTGGATCCAGTTGGGGTATGCATTGGGCCCAGGGGGGGACTCCGGGGATAAATGATCGGGGATGCTCATCGGAATTTTTCAAAAATAGCCATAAAGGATACCGAACGTTTTTCAAAAGGGTGTGGATTCACAAGTTTTTCATCCCTAAAAGATACCAAAATCATGACTTTCAGTGGCTTTTAACCCCTAAAAGATACTAAAAAGTAAGAATTTGGCAAATTTCATATTTTTAAACTCTAAAAGATACCAAATCATAGATTTTTACCCCTAAAAGATACGATGAGCATCCCCGATCGTTTACCCTCGGAGTTGGGGTATGCATTGGGCCCAGGGGGGGACTCCGGGGATAAATGATCGGGGATGCTCGTCGGAATTTTTCAAAAATACCCCTAAAAGATACCGGACGTTTTTCAAAAGGGCGTGGCTTCACAAGTTTTTCATCCCTAAAAGATACCAAAAAGTAAGAATTTGGCAAATTTCATATTTTTAAACTCTAAAAGATACCAAATCATAGATTTTTACCCCTAAAAGATACAATGAGCATCCCCGCTCGTTTACCCTCGGAGTCCACCCCGGGGCATGGGGTGTCAGTGCCTGCCCTTTTTGATTTATTTTTAATTATTTTAATGCTTGATTGATAGTCAGTAAAATTTCAAAATGTTATTAATCAATTTCAGAAAATTGACCTTCCCACTGGCTGTATCCCCCTGTCTGCACCATCCAGGATGTGATCAGCTGTTTTGTTCAAACATGCCTCGAGTGAAAACTTGCCTGCGAGTTCGGTATCCATTTTATGCACGATTTTATCCACCCTCTTCCCCATCTACAGTAAGGAGTTCAGCAGGTTCAAAGTTCGCTAAACTATCAAAAACACAGTAGACAATTGTCTATATTTTTATTAGACGCTGCCAAAAACTTTCATTAAAAAAAATAATAAAAAAAAACACACACACACACTCCAAATGTACAGTTTGGGTTTCCTGTGCACAACCACTTGTTGCATTGTTCGATTCGGGCTTCCTGATTCTTTTCGACCGTACTTAGTACCCAGTAATGGCGGACGTTCACTTGAGTTTGTGCTAAAACTCTCTCTAAGAAAAAGCTTTGTTTTCAACAATTGATTGTATATTTGAATCAGAGAGAGCTTTTAAACCTGGATTGTTAGTATTTCTATGAGATTATGAGGTCGTTGAGCAGTTTACGACAAAAAATAGCTCAGTTGAGTTTAGGATGTGGAGGTCATGTTTGCAAATCTAGTGAAATGTGCTTTTCATCGTCTACTATAAAAGGTATTTTTATTGATTAATGTACAGGGGTAAGTTTAAAATGTACTCTTTTTTGTAAATGGGAGTTTTGTCATGTTCTTGGGAAAATATAATGGAAACCTCATCAAGTTGGATTGGTTTTAATAGACTTTTAGTTAAAGCAAGTTTTTTTTCCACTGTCTTTGTCACTGGTTGGTTGTTTGAGTGCACACATTAAAAGTGTGCAACATAAATACCACTAAATAGTGCTATTTTATGCTAATTTTATTGTTTTCTTTTGTTTACTCAAGTGCTAATTGCCAGTAAATAGTGACAATTGTTGCACACATTTAGTTTGCACTCTAAATCCCATTTACTTTTCCCACTGACGTAGCCACTGGTTGTCAATGGCAGCATCACCAATAATGTCAGTGAATTACTAAAGCTCAGACTGAAAGAAAACTGAATCCATCAATAATAATATCCTGGAGTTATCCTATAGATTGGACAATCATGTCTGGTGTCTGACCAAACGTTATTTTAAGCCCAGTAACATGGGCTGTTATCAGTTGACTTGAAATAAGGTTGGCTAATTTGCCCACGGCATAGATTGACAGTCCAGAAAAGACACAGTTAAATTTAGTTTCATTGCTTAACAGTTGGTGCCAATACAATAAATTGACTGTTTTTTAATGGTTGCTATTGGAGTCGTTTTTTTTATGAGTGGTATTGTAGTCATAGTTTCTAAAAAAACATTTAAATTTTCTGTCGTATTGTAGCGGTATTGCACCCATACCATTTTCCCACTCATACAAAAACGTCTCTGTATATTATATTGATTAACATCATTGACATGTATGAACTTAACAACATCGTTTTATTAACATAAAGACTTCTCTTGAATACAGGATTTTTGAAGCAACAGAGTTCTCCAATGTGGGCTCAAGTATAATAATGTGCAATTACCTTCTCAGTATTATAATTTGTTGAATGGTCATTGACATTTTCTGTTTCATTTCAGCCTCGTTTGATGGTGTATTGTTATCACCAAGAACAGCCATACCTTTCCAGCTAGCCAATACCATGCAAAACAACTCATGGAATAGTACTACATCAATCCGTCAAACTCTTGCATCATATCTACTCTTAACAGACAGTTATCATAAGAAAGATTTAAAACTGCCACAAAGTTTAACTGACGTCAGAGCAATAGGTGATGTAGCGGTGAATGATTTGATTGGTGATAACAGCATTATTGGCAAAGTCATTGGAGACATTATTCGTGGTGATTATATTAGTGGCGTTGGCGAAGACAGCATCAATAGCAGTATTGTTGGTGATTTTGTCACTGTTAATAATATCATTGGGTATCAACAGCCTCCAGTTGTAAGTTGTAGTAGTGTCTTGAAGAAACGCAAGAAAAAAATGAACAAACATAAGTACAAAAAGAGAAGAGCGAGAGATAAGTTCAAGAGACGTAACTTAGAGAACATTAAAGAGAGGAAGAAGAGGACGAGAGAGAAGGCAGAGGAAAGGGTAAAGGCAGCTTTAGTTTAAGGTAAATGATAAAACTTTTTCAATTTGAACAAGGTTTGCCTAACTTTGAGTATAGTTTATAAAGGATAATGTAGAGACAGACAAGTTTATTGGCCAATTTATGATGATGTCATTGTTTACATTTTGTTTCAATCGTATATGGATTTTGCCTTTGAGCAAAATATACACACAAACTGTTCTGAAAATTTTGAATATATTCAAAGATCATGATAAGATTAGCTTGTTTTTCAAATTATAGCAGGCAACCAGTCCACGACATTTGATATGAAGCATGTTTTAAAGCTACCAACAATGTATGGACTCAGTGTTTTGCCACCAAGCAACTTTGAAAACTGATATCTTCAAGCAATATTGAATCGAAACAGCTAAAAAGTTCACATTTGATTGGTAGTACAATGTTATATGTATGTAGCGAGAATTTAGGATAGGAAGACAGTGAGACACTGTTCTGATGATGGAAGATGATTGTAAGAAAGAAGCATTAACGGTTAAAGAATATACCTACCAGTACAAATCCATGCTGTCTTGTGTAACTAAGTTTTAGTCGCTAACACAGACATCACAATCCAGCCATCTTCACAATGTTGTATGACACAAAGTCTGTTTGAATGTGTAGAAGGCTTGTCTAAAGTCTGAACATTTCAAAAGGATTGTGTGACAAATAGATTGGACACCAGGGATAACCATCCTGATTGGCTATATCTTTTTCAAAAGTATATTATAGAAATAATATATTTCATATGGTCAAGTTCAGCTCCATAAGAAATGACAAAAAGTGTTTGAAAATATGTAAAAAATGTCAAATTGAATAGTTCAGATCTAGGAAAAAATTTGAAATAAATGGTAAATGTGAAAAAAAGAAAAAAGGGTGTTCTTTATAGTGTTCTGAAATATTAAGGTTTCAAAATGTTTTTATTAGTATTATTAAAACACTTTTCAAGTTTGCAATAATTTACTGTAGTTGATTGCCTTTTTCCTACTGACAGAGTTTCAGCTAAGATTTAACTATCATATAATAATAAAAACAAATGAATGAATGGATGGGTAAATGTATGCATAATGAATTCAATTGATTGATTGGGTGATGGATGGATTGATGAATACAATAAGCAATGTGATAAATAAATAAGTGATTACATACCCTGGGGGACAGCAGATTTAAGGGGGTGGGGAGGGAGTCTTAACATACCCCTCCCCCCCTTGCTCCCTAATAATATTGTAACCCAGGGATAGCAATCTAAAAATGGATCATTGAAAACTGGCCATAAAATCATCATGATAACTATGGAAATCATTAATCAATAGAATTTGACAGTCGCACCAAAGAAAGCTAAATATTTTCACATAATTATAAAAGGTTATATTGATATTGTTGATTTTATCCTGATATATAAACAGAAGTAGGGACAACTTGGAACAATAAAACTACAATAAATGGTGAATGTCTAGAGTGCTTACAATATGTCCATGAAATAAAATCTAAGTAGTTACTAACTATAAGTTTATATTTAGTGACTATTTTAGTAAGTTGTAACAAGGTATTGTTTCCTTTGAATTGTTCTTTTCTTTGACTGTTCTGGTTGAATGATAGCATCTAAATAGTCCCTAAATAGAGACTATTAGTTAATAGTAACTAATCAAATTTTATTTCATGAACATAGTGTTAGCTCTCTAAATATTCAATCTGCGTATGAAATCAGAAAAAATCAGTTGATAAAATAAAATGATAAGATAGTATAGTCACACCAAAATGGGTTATTGGTTTTTGTTGATCAATCTCAAGTGTATATTTATGGAGTCACACAATTATTTGAGTCTAACTCTGTTGTTTTGATGTTACACAAGGTTAGGCGTATAAAGCCTTATACATGAATAAACGAATGGTGAGTGGGTACATGAATGGCTCAATAAATTTATGTTGAATGTAATGATGGATAAAAGAACGTTTGAATGATTGAAATGAATGAGTGATTAGAAGGAAGGATGAATGAATTTATAAATATTAAAAGAACGAAAGGGCAAAATGAAGTGTGTTGAAACATAAATATTTAGACAGTCATTGTGATCTGGGAACTCTAATGTTTCTAAAACTTTTCTAGTAACAGACGTCACACAGAGGTTGATGTTGTTTCAAACCACAATACATCGAGTGATGATTTGAATTCCAAAAGACAGGTGTTGACTCAGTGATAACTGATCGAAATGAATAAATTATTTCTATTCTTTCTTTTCTTGATTTTTCTTTTTTCGAAAAATATATATTTTTTTTAAATTTTGATTAGTAGTCAGTTTATATTCTCATTCAATTTTTTTCATTATACTGTGTTTAATTTGCTTGTTTTTTTTTCTATCCCTGACAAGTTGGTGTTATTTGTTATTTCATATTAAAGGTTATAGTTCTATTTTAATCATACATTTCTTTCTTATTTTAAAAGAAAATAAGATAGAAATAATTTTTTTTGTTTTAAATGTCAAAACTTCTGTTTGAAATGAATAAGTTTGGTTCCCATCTCCACAAAGATTGCGTGACTCACAACTCGTCTGTTTAAAAAAAAAGAAATCGAAAGATAATGTTCTTACTCATTGAACTAAAATGATGAATCGAGTTTATTGAAAGTCAAGTTTTCTAAATTACACATAACAGAAAACAGGAATTGAAAACACATTAAACTGAATTATTAATCGCCTATGAATTATGCATATTTGATCATTGGACGCCAGGCGTCGCAATGGTCCAACGTGACGACACCAGTTACATTACAATTAATACCACTGAACAAATCATGCGAATATGAGTCTTTCTCGCTTTAAAAAATCGTCCCATTTGTCACCATGAACTACACAAATGGACAGAGTAGGTCTATCACCAGACAAATAAGTCAAAGTGGTGAAAATCAGAGAAAAAGACGTTTAAATACCATGGATTCTAATGATAACGACGTGAGCATGTTGCTAAATGATCGGCAGATCGAAGAGGGCTTCCGCACAGTGTTCATTAAAAGTGGATATCGTCGACCTGGATTGACTTTATCGCAATGTTTCCACAGCATGCTACAGCCGCATAATGAAGCAGTTAACGCCTGGAGTCATTTCATCGCTTTTGGGCTATTTTGTCTACAATTTTACCGGGTATTTTTCGACGGTGATGAAAATGTTGCAATGAGTGGGCCTCGATCGTTCCCTTTGATGTGTTTCGCTTTTGGTATACTAAGTTTGATGGCGATGAGCTCGACTGCCCACTTGATAAACTGCATTTCTCTAACTGCACATCACACTGGTTTTTATCTAGATTATGCTGCTATTTGTGTCTACAGTTTTAGTGGTTCATTGGCCTTCTTCTTCTATTCAAGACCAATCAGTACAGAATTCATTTCGCCAGGTGTGTTTCTAGCAACATCAGCCCTACTGTGTTGTACCATTGTTGCTGTTAGCTGTTTATCTAGGCATCGTTGGAAAAAAACTGGCCACTTAGTACGAACAGCGATGTTCTTTTTTTACTTCTTCTTGGTGACTTTACCTTTTACGTACAGATTTGTCCTCGGCGATGAACCGAACACAGAATCGCAGCACTACTTCAAAAGGCTGATCATTAACTATATCATAAGCGCTCTAGTTAATGTTACAAAACTTCCGGAGCGTGCTTTTCCTCAAGCTTTCGACTTTTTTGGTCAAAGTCATCATTTTTTACACGTCTTTTCTGCACTAGCGGCGTCAGATGCTTTTAATGTAGCATATTATGATATGAAACACCGTGAAAAAGCTCTTATTGGCTCAAAACAACAGCCGAATTTGTACAACAGTCTAGGTATCTTTAGTGCAGTTGTTATAATTAGTTTGTTGGTGGTTGGTTGGTTTGTACGATCACTGTTGCTGCAAGAAAAAGAGAAAAATCAGTGATAGGAATTTAAATGAATAATATAATATAATAATATACTTGCAAAAAATCCTCGATTCTGATTGGTCGAGAGCAGTGCAGTTTAGGAGTAACACCAGTGCAGAAAGCTGTAACACCAGTGCAGTAAGCTGTAATACCAATGCAAAAATTTATAATACCAGTGCAAATTACAACTTTATTCAAAAGACAAAATATGCCCTAAAAGTATTTTTTTTTTGGAAATTTTTAGTATCTAAAGAATAATTTAATTTCTATTGGCAAAAAGTTTGAAATTCTAAAAAAATACCCAAGAAATTTGCAAAACACTAAGCTAGATCTCGGTTTTCAATTTTTGCCTTGAGCATGCACTGGATGACAACATCATCATGCCGGCCATCATCGTTGTGCGCTCGTTTGAATTCGAATCAAAATCTCAACTAAATGTTTTTAAAAATCAAGAAAATTGTTGTATTTTTTGCAAGTAAATTATTTAAAGTTACCTATGCATATAACTGAAAAAGGTTGGGGGAGGGGGGTCGTAGTTGGGGAGTTGTAGTTTAGGGGTACAAATATTTAAAGCATTATAATATTTTAATCTGTATCAATTTGACCACATCCAAAATGCATTGCATTTTCTCAAATGGGTCAAGGATGAGATGGCTCCTAAGCCTGGAACTCCATCTTATGTGCATTTTTCAAAATGGCAGCATAGTAAATTGAGCAAAATGGTTTGGAAATTATTTGGTTATGGGTTATTTATCATTTTTTGTTATATAAACTCCAGTGAAATATCAGGTGATCTCTCGCGCGAAAAATTGATATTTTCATGTGTGAAAATAACACGTTACCAAACGCCAATAAAAAATATTGTTTTAAATTTAATATTTCTATTTCACTGGAGTTTTTATAATAAACAGAATATTACATGGGCGCTTGGAGATACGAATTTTATCTTCTCGTGTTGAAAATATCTAACTCGTTCAAATATTGTTTTAAATTGAATATTTCTATTTCACTGGAGTTTTTATAATAAACAGAATATTACATGGGCGCTTGGAGATACGAATTTTATCTTCTCGTGTTGAAAATATCTAACTCGTTCACTTTGTTCACTCGTTAGATATTTTCAACACTCGAAGATAAAATTCGTATCTCCGCTCGCCCATGTAATATTCTCTATGTTCTTACTAAAATATTTTCTTTCACTAGAGTGCACTCACTAAAAGTATGCAACAGTTGTCACTATTTAGTAGTAAAATGCACTAATTAAACAAAAGAAAACAATAGAATTAACATAAAATAGCGCTATGTAGTGGTATTTATGTTGCACGCTTTTAGACTGTGTGCACTCTATTGTATTATTGTTATTGGAAAACACTGAATGAGCAGGCTTGAAATGCTTAATAATTTATAAAAACGAAGTTAATCAATCCTAACCACAATACCATACAAAAAGTATTTTATAATTTGTGTGTTAAAGGGGTACTTGGACGTAATGTATGTGGTTATTCATGCATGACATTTTGATGATGTCATACACTCAAATCACACACATGGTCTATACATTTTTACCATTTTGTTTTGTAAATTATTCTGTTCCTTTCGCCTCAAACATTTTATAAAATCAGTTTGTTGTTAAATGTTTTCCAAAGGTTCATATTCTGATCAATTTTCTTTGCTTAGGGTTAATTATATTGACAATTTTTTACTTCATAGTAACAAAGAAATGTATGCGATCACGGCCTATGTTGTGCTTATGACGTCATCAATATTTCTCAAAAAGCTCAAAAATAAAATACTTCTCATTGATTTTTTATAAAAATTAGGCTTCAAAATATTTAGTATGACTCTTGGGCATTCTTGTTATAATGTTAGATTGTTGATTTTTTTAATCAAACTTCATCCAAGTACCCCTTTAAATAACAACCTGTCCCGGTCAAAACCCATTCAACCTCAAAACTGAACAAAGACATAAAACAATATTTTTTTCCAACCTGATTCTTTCCATTATCTAGGTTGGTAAAGTGTAATATGACTTTGTAATTTTGATTGTGATAGCATTATTTAATGTGATTATTTATTGTAAATTGTTTCAATGATGAATATTAAATTGTTGCAGTCAGTATTTGTCTCAATGATTTCACAGAAAATGTTGTTCACAGGATTCATTTTGATAAATAATTTTTTGACAACATATATATATAGTCAAATAGTTGTTTTTTCCACGTTTTATTTTGAGCCAAGCTTTCGCGCTAATTACGCATCTTCAGGGCAAAATGCCCACATACCAACCAATTTTAGACATATATATAGCTTTAATTAGCCTAGCTTTCAGAGATATTCTGCAACTTCAAGAATTTTCAAGCTAGGCTAAGAAGTGTTATATGTATTACATTTTAATCCTAGAGGGGGGGGGGGGGGGGGTCTCAGGTTAAATGATTAGTGATGCTTGTCATATCTTTTAATTAGGGGTAAAAATTGGCAATTTGGTCTCTTCAAATTCTCACTTTTTGGTATCGTTTAGGCCAGGTTGAAACCCATTGAAACTCATGATTTTGGTATCTTTTAGGGATGAAAAATTTGTAAAGTCATGCCCTTTTGAAAAACAATTGGTATCTCTTAAAGGTATTTTTGAAAAATTCCATTGAGCATCCCTGATCATTTATCCCTGGAATCTCCCCCCACTCCGGGATTTTAATCCATATGTGAATTGTTAAAATGGACAGGGAGTGCAATGCCAGCTCAACAAAATGTAGCCAGTACTGATCTATAAAAGCATGTACACATTCTAAAATATATTCTAGTCTGTGTACACCAGTTCCAACCCCTCCACCTGAGGGAGGGGAATGGATCCCAAATTTTCCCAGCAGGAGGAGGGATGGGAATATATGTAAAAAAAATTCTTCAGTGATTACTTTGCTGCTAACCCATTATTTTAATGAGAACAGAAGACATCCACTTGTTCTGAACAACCAATCTAATTACAATTGAATCAATTTGCCAATATGCATGAGAAGGTCCAGGTTGCTAGTATGCACTGAGTTGGTCCCGGCTGCTAATATGCATTGAGATGGTCCTGGTTGCTAATATGCATTGAGATGGTCCAGGTTGCTAATATGCATTGAGATGGTACCGGTTGTTAATATGCATTGAGATGGTCGAGGTTGCTAATATGCATTGAGATGGTCCTGGTTGCTAATATGCATTGAGATGGTCCAGGTTGCTAATATGCATTGAGATGGTCCTGGTTGCTAATATGCATTGAGATGGTCCAGGTTGCTAATATGCATTGAGATGGTACCGGTTGTTAATATGCATTGAGATGGTTCTGGTTGCTAATATGCATTGAGATGGTCCAGGTTGCTAATATGCATTGAGATGGTACCGGTTGTTAATATGCATTGAGATGGTCCAGGTTGCTAATATGCATTGAGATGGTCCCAGTTGCTAATATGCATTGAGATGGTCCAGGTTGCTAGTATGCACTGAGTTGGTCCCGGCTGCTAATATGCATTGAGATGGTCCAGGTTGCTAATATGCATTGAGATGGTCCTGGTTGCTAATATGCATTGAGATGGTCCTGGTTGCTAATATGCATTGAGATGGTCCTGGCTGCTAATATGCATTGAGATGGTCCAGGTTGATAATATGCATTGAGATGGTCCTGGCTGCTAATATGCATTGAGATGGTCCTGGTTGCTAATATGCATTGAGATGGTCCTGGCTGCTAATATGCATTGAGATGGTCCAGGTTGATAATATGCATTGAGATGGTCCCGGCTGCTAATATGCATTGAGATGGTCCCTGTTGCTAATATGCATTGAGGTGGTCCCGGTTGATAATATGCATTGAGATGGTCCTGGTTGCTAATATGCATTGAGATGGTCCCGGTTGCTCTATGCATTGAGATGGTCCCGGTTTATTCAGTGGATAGCGCTATTGAGGCTTCGTACAACTGGCCCTAGGGCTGTATCTGATACAGTGTTGGGACAAAATTATAGTGTGAATACTGAGCGAATAATGAAAAACAAAAATGACCGAGTCAAGCGTGCAGCTTTTAGATGACAAATTTCCAGCTGAAAACAAAGCTGCGCCCCAATGTCAATCTCGAGCCCAGTCTTTCATATCTATCGATATAGCTAGAATTTGGGCTTCTCGGGGGCACAGCGTGGTCTCATTTTCAGGTACGCATAAGTACATTTATGCTCTAAAAAACGTAAGTAAAGCTGGAAAAGATAGTGCGTTCTTTTTTGTGCTAAGATTCAATTTTACTATTTAATCAAAGTGTTTTTTTTTTCATCACAAAGTCTTGCTTGCGTAAAATAAAATTTCAAAAAAAGAAACATTTTCGGTAACTTCAAGTACGCGCGTGCGTATATGCAAGGGTATAGGACGCTGCGTCCCTGCTTCTTTGGGAAAAAATAGTCAACAATACCCTTTTGGAGGTATTTTTTGTCATTGTGCTTACTACCAAGGCTAAGTGAAGTGCAGTGAGGCAAAAGCAGTATTTTGTGCTAATCCTACTTAGTAAGTAGTAAACTGCTGTGTGAATAGCCCAAGTATCAGGGCTTCTATTGGAGGGAAGGGGACCTGATACTCTGGCTACTGCGTGAAAACCGTCTGGTTTGAAGTGAAAGGCATCCTAGTAATATATACTTTTCTGGGTGAATTGAAGTATTTTTCTAGTTTGGAATGATACGAGTATCTATATTAGTATGTTTTGGATCGAATTTACTACAGTTCGGTCTTTCAAGGGGGGCCTTTTAAAAGGGACCATATGCTTAAGCAAACATTTCTTCAACATCGTAAAGCGAACTAACTATATTGTTGTCCTTTTTGACCACTTATATTAATGCTTACTTTGTGATTATATAAATAGTTTCTGGAAAACCTTTCGAAGTTGTTCTTATTAAAGATTGTTGTTATTATTATCACAGAACATCTACCGGCAAAATTGATTGACGGTTCAGAAAATACCAAAAGCAATATAAGTTTTTGAAGCGTAGCTAGGGATGGTAGGGGGCCCAGGGGAGCCGCTGCCTTTCCTTTTTTCGGAAAAATGATATATTTTTTATTTGATTGATATTAATTTCTATATTATTAGTGTTCCACTTTCAAAATTCATGCATCATTTTTTTAATTAGGGCTTCCCTTTCAAAATTCCTGCGGTTTTATATTAGTTCAACCACCTTTCCAAATGTGTGGATGCGCCCATCCAATACGTATATACTACGAATGTTTGCTGGTATAAAACGTTTGATTCATGCACTCATTCACTTAATAAGTGAATAATATAAATCAATTGTTTCTGATTCTGCATGACACCGATCGATGAATTCTTTTATTCATGAATTCATTCACTTCCTCATCCATCCATTCATTCATTTGTGAAATTAATTGTTATGTTTTTATATGTTAATGTCTGCAACACATCCCTTGAAAGGGTTTTTCAGTGTTGGTATACATATATATAATTGTTAAAAATCCCAACTGGCTAGGAGACAAACCAGTTGACTATATACAAAGCATGACCGAGACCCAGACAAATCCAATATTCTGTCGCCAGAGTGGGAATGGAACGTAGTAGCGCCGGATTGCGAGACCAACGCTCTTACCACTCGGCCATGCTGTCTCATATGATTAAATACCGTCGTTTATTAGTGATTCACATTCATTTATTCGTTAATAAGTTCATTAATCCATCAGTTAATCATTCATTCATTTAAATAGTTCGTTGAAATAGCAGCAACGATGCACTAGTCGAGCGTTGTTCTGCGTCACGCTTGGAGCTTCTAGCTTGCGTTCCTCAAATGCCTAGTTGCTTATTGAAACACGTGACGAACTACGAACTATCGCTAGCTATAGTCGTTATCAACCACCGCAATTGACGCAGTGTGTTCATGAACGACACACAAGCAACCGAAAACTATATTTAACACTTGGAATCTGAACGTGAACAATCACTCCAGGGCGCTGAATCTGTCTGCAGCAAAGAACTGAATCTCTGGCATGATTCTTACTCTAAATGGGAAATGATAACATTCAGGAAAATGGGAATTTTGCACCAGATGGTCGAACATCAACAAAGACAACGTATTAGGTGTAAGTTTTATGGTCGATTTTTAGTTGTATTCTTTTTCTCAATTTGATAACTTGTGTTGAATCTTACATTTTGACAAAAAAAGGTAATTGCTCTTTTATTGAGGCCTGAGCCGCGAGAAACGATATGCCGCCTATCTCAGAAGCCTCAATGCTCAATTGTACTTTGACGCAAAACTCGACATGTTTGTTTTTGTTTATTTATTTATTGTTTTCTTATTGTGCTAAACTGAATTGTAAGTTGAATTTGTATCTGTTCCCTCCCATTTATTTAAATAATTATAAAAGAAGTATTTATATATAATTTAAATCTAAACTGGTATGTATTTTGCAATTAGTTTTCATACCTGACACTTGCTTTGTAGTCGGTAATCGCAATTGCTTTTTGTGTAAGAGCGTTTGAATCTATCTTTATTGGCTTATTGACTAGCTAAGATAAAAAAAATGATTTATTTGAAAGTATTGTCCACATTCTTATTGATATTTTTTGGGCATTATATTTGTGCGCTCTCTTTAGAATAGGCCATGTATTATTAATGACGACTTAACATCAAGTTTTAGATAAACGAGAGAGAATGTTTTCCAGTGATTTGTAAGACTATTTTGATTTGGCTCAGCATGAGTCCAATAATGATAGTGATGATGATGATGGTGATAATGAGAATTCGGCAAATAGGACACTACTATAAAATTTTCTGGTGTTATTTTTGAGCGAAAAATAGTCTGTGAAGGAATTTTCGTGTGGTAAAGAATTATTCGTAAATCTTGTTTGATAAGAGAGTATTTTGTCAAAGAGTGATAATGAAACAGATGTTGAGCAAATTGCCGTTGCCCACGTGTTTATGACACAGGGAACCCAGTGAACAACATGTAATAATCACCAAAATTAACGACTACTTATTTCTGAATAAATATACATCCAGCACACGAAAGCCAAACGACGAAAAAATAGTCAGGCAACAAAAAATAGGCAAATAATATTTTTCTCTTCATATTTACTGACAAACAAAATTGTAGTGTAGCGAAAATTAAGATCTTTAGTTCAGCTCGGTCTCCAGCCATCGGGGTACTGAGAGACTGAGCCTACCGGTAAAACGCTAATGGTCGACAAATAGATTTTGATGCGTAGTTCCTTTTTCTCTGACGCCACTGCATTCAAACAACAAGTCACCTGGAATCTTAATTCTGCAATTTAATGAATTCAATGCACTGATGGTATATATATAGTCAAACAGCAAGATACAAGCGTCGTTACGGAACAAACATGTACAAACAAACAATCAAGCCTGAATAGACTATTAAGGCTACAAAAAGATATTAAAAAAAAAAAAAAAAAAACAAGAAAAAAGGAAGAGAAAAAAAAAACACCACAACAAAAAGAAATAAAAAAAGACAACAGAAAAAAAGTTATAACTCCACCATGTGTATTGTACGGCAACCTCGTGTGAATAATCCGTGTCACAGTGTGAATCAACGTTGCGTGACAGTAGCAACCAATCAACCAACACCTCCAAACAAATAACGCATTCACAGCCGCAATAACAAGAAAGCGCGCCAAACAACAAACTGCTCATTTCACGCAAAAAATCTACTCATTTATGAAGCATTTCTAGTACAATAGCTGATCTGCCTCGGCACAAAGCTATTTCGTAACATTAATAAGATGTTCTAAACGTTTTCAAAGTGCTCACAAATGTAATTATGAGCGAAAATTGCCAGAAAATGCCTACAGCATGAACAAACCGTTAGGTAAGGGATTTTATTTTTTATAATGAATGATTGTATTTGTGTTCCCGTTTAACGTGGACTTAATTTACACTTTAGTGCTTTAACTTGCTCTCAACTAGT
This sequence comes from Diadumene lineata, assembly GCA_918843875.1. Classification (NCBI taxonomy): domain Eukaryota; kingdom Metazoa; phylum Cnidaria; class Anthozoa; order Actiniaria; family Diadumenidae; genus Diadumene; species Diadumene lineata. The sequence continues at coordinate 4,363,277 of OU974081.1, read as the reverse complement.
TGCATCTCAACTACTCCGATTTTATAGTACTGATAATATTATTTATCGAAAAATCTATAATAATTGGTTGTCATTTATCGAATGCTCGCATGCTTTTTGACAAATTTAACTGATATATATGCAAAAGTACTTTAAATACAACTTACATTAGCGTATTTTATTACTTTTTTATAGAAATAATTCGGCTGTAAGAAACTGAAGTAGAAATTTATTATTGCTTAGATTTGTTGGAGTTGTGTCAGTTCATGGTGGTTTTGTATTACAGTCATAATTCTAAAAGGTCAAACTGCTATCAATTTTGCAAATTACTTTTAATTGAGTGATTCTCATTTCAAGCTGAGCTATAATTGATAATATATTCATATATGACTTATTTCAGTGCCAAAAATGCGTGATATTTATAATGATCGGTTAGAAGAAGTATTTCAAATCGGCTGCACGCATACGCCACATTTGGCTGGTCCAGCTCACTAGTGAAATACATACACGCAAGCGCAAGTGCTGTCCGCGCGTCTAAATCTTTTGTTGGTTATTCTTGTACTTGTGTTTGCGTCTGTTTCTTCATTCATTCGTTCGTTCGTTCGTTCGTTCATTCTTTCATTCGTTCATTCATTCATTCATTCGTTGTTGGTTATTCTTGTACTTGTGTTTGCGTCTGTTTCTTTATTCATTCGTTCGTTCGTTCGTTCGTTCGTTCGTTCTTTCATTCATTCGTTCATTCATTCATGCATGCATTCATTCATTTGTTCGTTCGTTCGTTCGTTCATTCATTCATTCTTTCGTTTATTCATCCATTCATTCATTCGTTCGTTTATTCATTCATTCATTCATTCATTCATTCATCCATATACTGTAAATGAGGCAATTGATCTATACGTTCATTCTTTCATTCGTTCCTTCGTTCATCCAACCATTCATTAAAATTAGCTTTGCATTTTCGATTCGCTTTTAATTTCTTTCATTTTTTTTCCTATAGAGGGTCGCTATTCAATTCAATTATTTGTCATTTTATCTTTTAGCCCTTTTTGCAGAAAGTTGTAGTTCCCTCGTCGTTTTCTTGTAATGTTTTAATAAATTCACAAATTCCTTCACTAAGTAATCCTTATCGATGACGTGATTTGTAAAAGCAAACAAACTCACAGTACAACTCGATTAATTTTGACTGCAGGCGGTTAGAAAGTTAGTAAAAACAAGCACTTTTTCCGTTGACCCGAAGCTGACGTTGATTCTCAGTGAAAGTACAGGTTTGTCGATTTGAAAATATTCCTACATTTATAGTTTTTAAATTGCGTGTGTTCTTTTTTGTCGATGTCCAATGTTTGTATCAAACATTGCTGCAAAGGTTTATACTTTTATAAAGTTTAGTTATTTCTCTCTTAAAATTTCTGCTTCTCACAGCAAGATTCTTTGATGCATGCTTTTTTTGTGGATACTTTTTGAATGGAATCCTATATCTGATCTTTTTCTCAAAATGAATGATATTCTTTGATAAAGTCGAAAAGTTATTGTCGACTATGCCCTTAGATATTCAACAATGACAAGAAATAGTCTTCATTTCTTAAACATAAAACACATTTTAGCTCGAGTTTTTATCGTTACGTTATGAAGTATTACTTTTTATTGAAATTGCATTTTTTTTGCGAAGCAAAATGTGTCTCTTTGTTTTAGAAAGTTTCTTTGGTCATTCTTGTTGAGTTTTAAAATTGTTTGCTCTCGATTTTTTGTTTGCACACATGAGAATCGAAAAGTAAGACTGGAAGGGCAAGACCTCAAAGCTTGATTAGCGGGCAGTGACTGTCTGTTAGTGTTTTTCCAGTGTCTTTAATCGCCCTGTGTAGCTTGTAGTAATTCTGTCGTATAGTGTATTGTTTGCTAGCGCTGTAAATTGTGTGTGTCGGTTAACTTTTTGTACAGCTCTTAAAAATGGAGTTGAACCGGACAAGAGTGACACAATGAGTTGATCTTATTTAAATTCTTTCTCTTTTCTTTGCTTTTGTTTTTCCTTCTACTGTTCGTGTTACCTGTCTTGTTTTGGGCTCACTGCACAAAGCATTGTTCCTCGGCACACTGCGCGTGGTCTATGAGCCTAGGAACTGAATACCTTTTAATAGGGTTGATGTCCTCACTTGTGAAACACGCGCACGCATTAAGGCCGGTACACACTAGGCGACAAGTCGCAGCGACTTGTTCCCGCGATAGGTCGTAGCGACAATTTTCCCCCGTGTGTACTAGGTATTTTTGGCGGAAATTGTCGCAGCGACAAAATCAGATGTATTGGTAACAAATATTGAACCAATGCACACTGAGGCGACATGTCGTGACGACAAGTCGCAGCGACTTGTCGCCTAGTGTGTACCGGCCTTTAAAGCACCGTTGCTATGAAATAGAGCGAAATATGCTCAATGCAAGCACAAGGAAAACGTAAAGTTTCGACCCTTCTATACACATGCTTGCTGTTGCGTCTGCGCTTCAATATTTCACAACTGAGGACAGCATAATCAGAGAATTGTGTACGTTTGTTCGTAACACAAAGTTTACCTATTTCACGGCCGATCTAGGCAATGATTTTATAAGTGTAAGATTCTACAGTGCATACAACTCGCATGTGATTCTACGGCGCGTTATAAGACTACAGACTACGCACTGTAAACATTTTTACTGAGCTCCTTTTTAAAAGGCTTTTCAACGTAACTGCAGTATATAAATAAAACGATAACAGTAACAATCAAATATGAATAATAGAAATTGTAAAACATACGACGTGTTGATACTACAAATCGCAAAATCGCGCACACGGCAAATCGCATTATTAAAATCTTAATAGTCTTCTTTTATGTGTTTTATTACTCAGCAGGCCTGATGGTAATGATTAAATCACTGTAGTCATGGCACAGCGAAGACCTCGTAGTTTTATCGACGATGCACTGTCTGACTTCACGGACCATAGTCCATCCAACAGCCCAAGAGGATCGTTGAGCTTGATGTCACCGCATTTTGATGGATCTCAGGTATTAAATTGTTAGCGATTAACAAATTGGGAGAAGCTTTTTGATCTTGATGATTTTATATCATGATATTAAAATGGTAATATAGCATGATAACAATCAATAGAGCCATTTCAATATGGTGAACACCGCCGCCCGGTTGGCTCTGTTGGTTAAACGTCGGTCTATTGTGTGGGAGGTTACGGGTTCCATTCGGGTTCGAGGAGAAATTGCTGCCTTAGTAATTACATCTTTAAATGGTTAGAATTTCATGTCTTCTTGGATAAGGGCAAGAAACAAGAGGTCCCAGGGCCCACGGTAATTGGTGAAAGTTGTTGTCGTCCCATCCCGGCTTCCTTTAGTCAAGGAAGGAAAATTCAACAAAATGAAATAAAAACCAACATCATCATCAACACGTACCTGGAGTCAATTAAGTGTTCTATCTGTCAGTCAACATCACTGTTATCTTTCGCGTAACTGTAATTATTACTTTATTATGGTATAAATAATCACACCCAATATCGTCATCATCATGACATCCAAGCCATTTTCATTTCTATTTTAACTGGTAATAGCATCACATCGCCACCTGCAAACGTACATCATCACATCATCATCATTATCATCATCATCATCACACCAACACAAACAATCATCATCATCACCACCATTGTCATCATCATCATCACTATGCCATCATGCATTACCACCACTACCATTACAAACAATCATCACCACCCCTGCTATCATCGTCATCACAACCATTGTCATCATCATCATCACTATGCCATCATTCATCACCTCCATCACAATCATCATCACCACCATCGTCATGATCATTGATAACCAATGTTGTGTTTTTTTTGCTAAATACTGTATCACGTGATCACTAGGACCTGTACTATCATCAAGCTGATGACGAATCCAGTCTCCATGGCGACAGCAGTCCCCCTAAAGGTCAGGCGGTGAGGATCGACCTATATATCAAAGCAGGTGATAAACTCTTATCGTTATTATATTGTAAAAACTAAAGACTCGTTGTAGTGAAAATTGTCATATGTGCATAACAATTGAAATAATGCAAAAAAAAAAAAAAAAAAAAAAAAAAAGATTGATTGTATAAATTGAACGTCTCTAAGTCATTATCAGAATTAAAATATAATACAAAATACAACGTCTAAGTTTTGGTAAAATTAGTATGGGGCAATGTTCAAGTTAAGTCATTTTGACCCCATTTTGAGCCAAATCAACATGTTTAATTTGTTTGATTTGAGTTGTTTGACTGTTCTACGGAGTAATTCAACTCTTCAAGGTGTCAAGCTACTCCTTGGAGTAGACAATCTGACGCTAAAGAAGACTAAAAGTCAGCATTTCTGAAGGGTCAACTCAAAGAGTCAATGGATTGGAAGAGTTAAAATGACCCTTTCAAAGGAGTCATTTAACTCCCTTAAAGGGGTAAAAACGACTCTTTTCGCATATACGTTGTTTTATGTTGACTGACTTGACTTATTGTTGATCTTGTGTGAAGGTGGACTTGGTTTTAATATCGAAGGCGGTCGGGACAAACCTGTTAAACAGGGTGATCCCGGTATTTACATCAGCAGACTAAGAGAAGGGGCTACTGCACAGAGAGATGGTCGACTGCACCCTGGCGATAGAATTATAGAGGTATCAATCAATCAATCATCCAATCAATCAATCAATCCAATCGGTCAGTCAACCAATCAATCGGTCAGTTAATCAATCAATCGGTCAGTCAATCAATAATAAAACAATCAATCATTCCATCAATCAAACAATCTTTTAATCAATCAAACAATTTAATCAATCGATCATTCATTTAATCAATCAATCAAACAATCATTTAATCAATCGATCAAATAATCATAAACAATCAATCAATCGCCATTCAATCAGCCAGTCAATCATATCACTGTGTCAACCAGAGATGTACGTATTTTAACACGTCAACTTTTCATTATTGTCTACACTAGATCAATGGCACTGATACCCGAAACGTCACGCAGGCCGAGGCGTTGAATTTATTTCGTCAAAATCAGAAAACCATTAGTCTATTGATAGAATCCCATGCAATATCTGTGAGTATTATCGACTTTGTTTGGGATTTTGCACAGTAGACGAAGGCGTTGGCGTCGAGTCTTAAAGGCTTATTTATATCTCATTTTAGAAAACCCTCATTCCTAGCAATGATTTGAAAACACACAACACAATTTACTGATGTTTTTTTCGTGTTGCTTGTTGGTATTTTCAAACGCGATCAAACAACGCCTGTGTCGAAAGAAAGAACAAGGGGAAAATACCATATACCCTTGACAGGACTCGAACCCACGTCTTCGGTATTCTATAAATATATCTATACTATACTTTAACACCTGTCTCGAGGTCATTCTATTTGACATCTGATAATATTAATACGTAAGTGTGTGGACATAAAAGGCACGTTAAAACGCCTGCGTAGCGACCATTCAAGCGCGCATGGGGGAGGGGGAGGGTAGGAGGTTGTCCTCAAGGTACCTATAAAAGACTAATTTCATACCTTAAACCACCTTTGGGTTAGCTCATAAACAATGATTTTAGGATATAGTGATTGAGCACGTCTCGAAAGATCTCAATATATGTTGCTAGCTGCTCAAAATGGTTCAAAAATTGGATGTAATTATCGCGCGTGTTTGCCTGTACGGTTTTCATGGAAAGGAAACTCGATCGCACTGATGAGTTATATGAAATATGTTTATTATTAGCGAGGTACTCATGGTATCTTTGTTTTAGATGACTGATCTTCGACCGAAAGAGGATGACGCACAACGAATCGAACTCAGGAAAGACAGAAAAGGTAGACCAATACATATAATACTTATCTATCCTTATTACCATTATAATCATAATTGTTGGTATGGTTCTTTGATGTATGTCTTTGTTTCCATTATCATCGCCAATTTGGCCGGTTTCACTTTGAAAAAGGGACTGGGTTCTAGTTGAGAAAAATACAAATTATTGAAACCATTCCTCACTTTTTTCTATCATTAATAATTTGGGACCATATCTCAAGAGGAATTGTTAAAAAGAATAAATGATGAAAGTTTGGTTAAAATCGGATAAATACAGATAAATATATTGGGACTTGAATATTACAAGAAATGTATGTAGTGGAGGGACTGTGTCCTTTCAAAACATATATTCCTTCATAAATTCAATATAACGAGAGAAAAAAAAACATCTAGCAAATGAACTGAAATAGCATATAAATCATGTTTATCTTTGTGTTTTTGTTATGTGAAGATGTTTTTTTAATTGAATTAAAAGTTTTAAAACCAGCCCCTTTTTAAATATAAAACCAGCTAATAGCTTGAATTCATCATCATCATCCTCGTCATCATCATCATCATCATCTTCATCATCATATTCATCCATAATTATCACCACTATCACCGCTAGCTCTGAATATTGATCATTAGCATCATCATCATCACCACCAACTAATTATCATTGTCATCGTCGTCACCACCAAGATTGTTATCATCGTCATTACCTTCATCATCATCATCATCGTTGTCATCATCATCATTGTCATCACGTCCATCATCATTATCATCGTCATCACCTGCTTCATCATCATCATTCATGTCAATCTTATCCATCTATTCACAGGTAAAGGTCTTGGATTTAATGTTCGTGGTGGTATCGATAACCCGTATGTACCCGATGATCCGGGAATATTTGTAACTCGGATACGCAACGATGGTGCTGCCGCTTTTGACGGCCGACTGTCTGTAGGGGACAAAATACTTGAGGTAAAATACCCGTACTCGGGGACCCTATCATCTCGGAGGGGACAAGGAGAAAACTCTCAGAATATCGCAATGAAATTTGTCAGTGGATTGGAAAGGGGTTTGGGCAGTTGAACATGGTTTTACTTGTGCGCGATTACACTGGATAGCACACGATTGCACAGTGATTTACTTAAGATCACAACCAATTGTATTTAGTGAAGTGGGATCGGGTGCGAATATATATGTAAAGCAGGTTTGATCTCATCAGTGAGAAGCCCATGACATTTGGGGGGGGGGGGGTATGACTTTTCCACAACACGCTCAAAAATCTCCACTTCTGTAGAAAAGGACTACAAATAGATCAGTCCTCCAGGGTCCATACTGAACCTTGAAATCCTTGAAAAAATGCTGTTATATTGAAAAAACCCAAACAATTTTCATTGCAATTGGAAATCAAAATATTATCGAAAACGTCTGGAAAAAATCCTTGAATTTAACACAGGCAAAAGTTTTCATTACAAACTACTGAAAAACAAAAAAAAAAGAAGTTGTTAGGTCGTTCAGCCTGTTTTCCATGTAATCGCTCGCGGTCAGCGGATCGCTTCGAGACACTTGGAAGCGCTATATATAAATACCTACAAACTTGGGCAACATGACTTGAGACTGCGTGCGCAAAAACGCCTATGTTTATTCAATGCATTTCACACATTCATGCGAATTTTGCAGACATGTGACCCCCCCTCCCCCATCTCAATGTTATTGCCCAGATAGTAGTTATATTAAGCGTCATTTCTAGACTGAAACAACATTGTCCTGGGGGGAGGGAGGCAGCAACAGCCACAAGACTGAAAAACGTACAAAGATGTGTGTTTTGTCTCAAGTGTTCTGTCCAAGATTGTAGTTATTATTGTTATTATTATCTTTGATAATCATATTTCATTGTTTGTCTGACAGATCAATGGCATCAATGTCCGTGCTACAAAGATTGATTATGCTGTTGAATTGCTACAGATCGCTAAGAAGAAAGTGTCACTGCTGGTCCAGAAAGGCGCATTGCAAAAGAAAGTGGTAAGCGAAATAGAATCAAATAAAATAATTATTGTAACACTTAGTTTGGGTGTTCTTCTTTTTAATTGAACTAATCTTGTAGGCTTCCTGTTGTGTTGGGGAACTTATTCTGTTTTTGCGTACAAAATCTAGATGTTTTTCGAAAATGTATGTCGTCTACTGGTCAGCGGGTTAGTTGTCTTGGTAACTTGGTCTCATCACAGCATGATAGGCAATATTTGGTATCGTCTTCGCGTCTGTTTCTCCTCGTGATTTTTAGCCTGCGTAGCGGCTTTCTTGGGGAGGGGGGAGGGGATTTGGGGCAAGGAGTGGATAGCCCCCCCTCCCCTGGTCAACCAGTCCCTCATCAGAAAAAAGTATGTATGTTCAGCACAGCATGGAAGCGTACTCGGTGTTTAGTGTATTGAACCTAATTTATTATTTAGTCGTATCATAGAAACGTGCACTCACGTTGATAAGACATGTGGAAGTTTGCCGAATATTCTTGGTATTGCAACTGTGCTATTGCAACAAACATAAAAATCTCAATAAAGATGTACAAATTTTATTGGACGACCTAGTCGTAGCCATAGGCAGCAAGACTAAAACAATCACAGGAAAACATTTGTGAGTTTATTTTGGATTATTGTTGGGAAAGTGCAACAAAAAACAAAATAAACCCATTCTGGGAATGACAATTTTTTTCCTGTGAATGCAAAAACAAAAGAGTGTGCACTGTCACGCTTGAAAAATTTGTACAAAGACTTATAACAATAGGTTTCCTAACCATATCCCTCTATTAACTATGGTCACTGTAACCTAATATAATCTTCTCATAGTAAAATTATTAGTATCATTTGTTATTTGATTCACTCTACATTAAAACTGATGATATGGCATAAGTATGCCGAAACATGTCTTTAAAACCTGTAGTTGTTTTCTTTAAAACAATAATTGTTTAACGTGGATTGTGAACAATAACACAACAGCAACTTATCATGTGAACTTATTCGTCATTAATTATTAATTTCAATCAAATCCGATAAAACGGTTAATTATAGTAAAAATAATTTTATTCTGCCGTATTGGCAATGGCAAGATAGAGAGCTGACTAAGACCACGAAGTGTTCTCAGCGATGAGACTAGCCTGTTTGAAGAATTCGGCCGTATATTAAAAGAACGAAACACAAAAATTATTTATTGTTTTCGTCATTCAGCTTTTTTAACATATCAATCACTCATTCACTGTTTTCTGCACTTATGTAATTACAAGAGACGCGGGGAGTCCTGCGAGATCCAATACAAAGAGGTGCTTCTCTGTAGGATGAACTCTAGCAGAGTTGGCGAAACAGCTGCACAATTCTAACTGCAGCACGATTTGTCTTGAAGAAAAACAAAAGTTAAGGGATAATGGTCAAATATTAGTGTTTCTTGTAACATTTCAATCATGGGATTTTGCTTTTACTGATATTACCGCACCAGTTTTCAAAAATTTTCAACTTTTTACGCCCTATAAAAAGCATCACCATAAATGAAGACGATAATAGTTTTGCTCTTGAGTGTTTTAACAAGCCTTCCACACGCCTTCTGCATTGGTGGCTTCCAGTGTATAGGAACGTGTTATTCTGGGCGATTTACTCCTGAACCACAAGACATCTTCCGAGGAAAACATCTCAAAGGACATTCCTACAAGAACATAACCACTGATAGTCCAAACAAGTGCTATTCATCGTGTGTACAAGATTGTCGTTGTAAGGCGTGTCAGGTACAAAATGCGAGATGTGAGTTGCTGGAAGAAGACAAGTTTTCTAAATCATCAGACTTTGTATCTGCACCAAGATATGTTTATTATGATATGAGACAGACACTTTATCACGGGGTAAGTAGTTGTGAGTTATGGATAAAGAGAGTTTTGTAGTTTGGGTATTATTTAATTCAGTAATATTTAACCCTTGTTCTCGTGTTTCTCGTAGGCTTATCACATGTTTCCACCTGGTAAGTGCTACAATGGATGTTGCAAATCTCAACCTTGTCTCAATGGAGGAACTTGTACAGAGCACTGTCACGACCCAAAGATTAAATTTTCGTGCGAATGCCCTAAGAACTTTGCAGGGAAAATTTGCGAGAGGTTTACATCTTGTCTGAGTATTGCCAAATTATATAATGGACAAGACCCTCCAAATGGCGTTTACAATATATTCAACAACAACACAAAAACTACACTTCCAAATTATTGTGCATTTAACCCGAAAATAAAACGCGTTTGGACACTGATAGAATCACAGTCTCTCGCAAACAAGGCAGAATTTGCAGCCAAATCCTTTTACGATGAATCGTTTTCAGTCAACACTCTGTCGCCACCGAGCTGGGATCGATATCGACTAAATCATGAAGCAATCAAGTATATTCGTTCCAAGGCCACTCTGTTTAGAGCCACATGTAACTTCCAGCCTTTATTATCGATGGACAAACTCATTGGAAGACTCAGCCACATTGATATTACAGCACCGGTATCAATGAATCGTTGCGGTAAATATTTATATATTAACATTAGAAATAAAGAGTGTAGGGAATGCACAGCAGCAACATACGGAGGCTCAACTCAACACATTCATTTGGATACAACCTGGAATCAGCAGTGTTCGTTCAGGCCTGACATCTTGCTGCGTGATGGGAATTATTTTGGCTATTACATCGATGGTAATATAGATAGTTCGTTTACGTGTGTTGGCTCTAACACTTCGACAACGCAGTGGTGGCTTGGTGAGGAATATTAAAGAAATTTGAATTCATCTTTTGTTTACAATCAATTTTAAGACAAGTTAATCGAGGCTTTGAGTTAGAATTTCGTAGTTTAAAATGTAAGTGCGTTGGATGTTTTGGTCGATTCGATTTAAAACTGGGTGTTTGGATGAAAGGATAGCCAAATGGGGAGACTGCTTCAAAAGAAGTTGTCATCAACACAAGGCAATAGGACATTAAATTCCAAGACCACTAGGAATGATGGGTAAAAGTCATGACAGAATGTATAATAAAACAACTTAGTTCTAAAAACATAAAACAGCTATCCAAACCTTGGATTACAAAGGGACTACAAAAATCAATTGCCGTGAAAAATAGACTGTATAAGAAATATATTAAAAAACAGGTCGGTCATCCTTCGCGACAAATTTCAAAAAATTTCAAAGTCCAACTACTTCAAACGATATTTTAAAGACAATAAATCCAACCTAAAAAAAACGTGGGCTGGCATAAGAGAAATTGTTGGATATAAATGTGGCAATTCAAATATGCCTTCCAAAATAATAAAAGATAATATCGAGATAACAAACTGCAAATCCATAAGTAATGTCTTTAATGAATTCTTTACTAACATAGGTAGCTCTCACGCAAATACTATTATTCCAACTTCTAGTTCGCCACTAGAGTTTATGCCACAACGGTCGTCGGCAAGTCTAACTTATTTTGAACCAATCACAGACATTGAAATCGAAAAAGAAATCTTCAATCTAAACAATAAAAAGTCTTCAGGGCCTTTTAGTATTCCTATCTATGTGATAAAAAAAGGTCGGTAGTTTCATTTCTAAGCCTCTTGCCAATATTTTCAATTTATCCCTTTCTAAAGGCATAGTCCCCGAAAATTTTAAAATAGCTAGCGTCTTGCCTATATTCAAAAATGGGTCACATTTAGATGTCAACAATTAAAGGCCTATTTCTTTACTATCAATATTCAATAGACTACTTGAAAAAATGGTTTGCAATAGGGTATTAGAGTTCTTAACCCAAAATAACATTTTGTTTAAAAAACAATTTGGCTTTCGTCCAAAACATTCCACTCTACAAGCAATCTTATCTATAACAGACAATATCCAGCATGCAATCGAGGAAGGCTCTTTTTCCTGCGGCATCTTTCTCGATCTAAGCAAAGCCTTTGACACGGTAAATCATGAAATCTTACTTCAAAAACTTGAACATTACGGCATTCGGGGTGTATCTCACTCCTGGTTTTGCTCTTATTTAAATAATCGTAGACAGTATGTTTCCATAGGAAATGTTAAATCGGATGTATTGTTCAATTTTTGTGGAGTGCCTCAAGGGTCTGTCCTTGGACCAATTTTGTTTCTTCTTTACATAAATGATATCCAAAATTCATCAAATACTCTAGAATTTCATTTGTTTGTGGATGATTCTAATCTTTTCTTTAAACATAAGAGCATTCAATTCATAGAGTCAATTGTAAATAATCAATTACTCGGAGTGAGCCGCTGGCTACGTACCAACAAACTGATACTTAATGTCGAAAAGTCCAATTTCACAATTTTTCATCCAGCACAAAAAAAACTTTTGCACAACATCAGTATAACTATAGACGGAAAATCTATTATGTATAAAAATGAAATCAAATATCTAGGAATCATGCTCGATAGTAACCTAAATTGGAAATCTCATGTTTCGCATGTATCCAAAAAGATCAAACGAAGCATTAGTATCATTTGCAAAACAAGGCACTACGTAAATTTGGACATTCTCATCAATTTGTACTATGCATTAGTATTCCTCTATTTGTTGTACTGTGTCGTGGCATGGGACACACATATCGGTCAACCCTAAATCCACTACTAATCCTCCAGAAGAAAGTAGTAAGGCTAATGACATTCAATAGCTACAATGCTCACACAAATCCAATTTTTGCGGAATTAAAAATCTTAAAATTTCCGGACCTAGTTTTTCTGTATACAGCAATTTTTATGTATGAGTTTCATACAAATAATATTTCCAGTACTTTTGATTTTTTTTTTTTTTTTTTTTCTCACAGGTAAAGCACAGACACGGTTATAGCACTAGACATGCATCAAAATCAAATTTTGTTTTACCGAAAATCAGAACAAACTATGGCAAATTCAATATAAGATTCAGTGGCACCAAAATCTGGAACTCACTTTGTGAATTTACCAAGAAATTAGATAAAAATCAATTCAAAGCTAAAATTTGCTCAGATGTTTTATCATCATATGTCAACTAACTGTATCCAACCTACTTTGTTATTTAATAGACAGTCTTTTGGTTCTCTAGTTTCACCGTCATATCAATATAGTTAGAAATATTAAGGTAATATATAGTACGTATTAATTCAAATATTTGAATATTTAACTTCTCACAAGATCCATTTACTTCCTTATTTTTCCTTTTCATTTTGCTGTGCTTATACTTGTTTTGTTGCTTCTTGCTGCTTAATTGATGTATATATATACTTATATTTTTGACCATGATACACTTTTGTAAATTTATTTAGTTAGCTGCCTATCTTGGTTAGCCTATACATGGTTATTATAGACAGCCTGTACTGTCAAGCCAGTTATAAATCTCTAATCTAAATGTAATTTTACAAACAACAGTACTAAATAAAGTCATTGTCATTGTCAATGTAGAAAGGGCATCTTGGACAGTCAAAAAGATGAATATTGACCTTTTAATATGTCGAGCGAACAGCAAGCAAATCAAGTCATAACTAAATGGTGTGAATTTCTTGTCAACTGGTGCAATAACTATGAAAGTAATATTTATACCTATAGTTCCTAGCAGTCTTGGAATGGCTTATTATTGCCTCAGTTTGGTGATGACAACGTTATTTGAAATAGCTATATACCATACCAGAAAATATCAAAATTATTCAAGTTATGCTAGATTTGCTAAAAAAATGAAATTGCATCTCCTCATACTCAGATAGAATTCAACTTGATTTATGAATCAAGTACAGCTTAATGACACTAATTATGGTGGAGAGGCGAAAACTAGTAAGGAATACTAGATAGGACTGCGTCGATGTTTCTAGAGAAACAGTTGTAAATGTAATAATAGATGGTTTTCAACCATTCCCAGGAGACAACTTAAACAAAATACATGGCAGCCATGCTGGTGGACTTTTCAAAAGAAAACCACCACCGTGACTGGTGGACCATTTTGTTCCAGTCACTTTCCTGGGAATGGTTGAAAACCATCAATAAGTTAGACATCGTTAAATGATAATATCGAAAACTGACGTTTCGGACGTTAGTTCTTCGTCGGAATAGAATTATGTTGATGCGTTTTTAGTATTGTATGTTTAAAATTTTACTTTAATTTTAATTTTATGGCATTAATTAATATATTTATAGCAACAAATCATGTAAATAAATAATATTTAAGCACCAGACTTTCTGTCAGACAGAGATAAAAACTAGTAAAAAATACTAGGTAGAACTACATCGGTGTTTCTAGAGATACAGTTGTAAATGTGGTGATAAATTAGAAACCGTTGAATGATTGTAGCTAAAACTGACGTTTCGGACGTTAGTCCTTCTTCGGAGTAATATTACTCCGACGAAGGACTAACGTCCGAAACGTCAGTCTTAGCTACAATCATTCAACGGTTTCTAATTTATCACCACATTTACAACTGTTTCTCAATCATATCTTCAACGGTGTCTTATTTATCACCACATTTACAACTGTTTCTGTCAGACATACTCACCATATATTCATTTATTTAATTAATTATTCATCAATTGTATTATTGTTAAAAATCGTAAATAAATGATACTGACACACGAAACAACGGCTACGTTACTAAGCTATAGCTTCGCGGTATTGTTTCCCACTCGTACAAAAGCGACAATAATCATCGAACTTTCATCACCCTATGAATTTTCGGAACGCCATTGCTCGGGCCTGGTTTCTGTTTCGCTGGGATCGCTACAAAAAGTGATATAAATCGCTGGAATCGCTCAAATCTCATCGATCGAGTGTATCGAAACAGATAGGTTTTTCTGAAAAAAAAAACTTTTCAGTACTCGTAGCCATCATAGGGAAGCCAGTCTCTATTCCAGTTCACCAAGAACTTCTTCTGCGATATGGTCGGTGAATTTCAATATTGGTCTGTCAACACAAAATGAAAAATACATTTTCTAACGGAGTTTATGGTCGTAATTTCATTTTTCTCATGATCATAAATACAATTTTAATTAACTTCCAAAGAAGATAAACATACAGCATTCACTAAGAGGTCTCTTAGGCTAGTATTATTATTTCTATCATTTGTTATTTGATTCACTCTGATGATTGCATAAGTATGCCGAAACACGTCTTTAAAACCTGTAGTCGTTTTCTTTAAAACAATAATTGTTTAACGTGGATCGTAAACAATAACACAGCATCAAGTTATCCTGTGATCTTATTCGTCATTAATGATTAATTTCCATCAGATCCGATAAAACGGTTAATTGTATTAAAAATATTTTTATTCTGCCGTATTGGCAATGGCAAGATAGAGAGCTGACTAAGACCACGAAGTGTTCTCAGCGATGAGACTAGCCTGTTTGAAGAATCCTGCCGTATATTAAAAGAACGAAACACAAAAATTATTTCTTGTTTTCGTCATTCAGCTTTTTTAACATATCAATCACTCATTCAATGTTGTCTGCACTTATGTAATTACAAGAGACGCGGGGAGTCCTGCGAGATCCAATACAAAGTGCTTCTCTGTAGGATGAACTCTAGCAGAGTTGGCGAAACAGCTGCACAATTCTAACTGCAGCACGATTTGTCTTGAAGAAAAACAAAAGTTAAGGGATCGAGTATAGAAGTCTATACAGTTTACCAGATTTACCAATTTTTATAATGGTCAAATATTAGTGTTTCTTGTAACATTTCAATCATGGGATTTTGCTTTTAGTGAAATTACCTCACCAGTTTTCAAACATTTTCAAGACAAACAAAAATAACGCGGCCAATACTGTTTTCAACCATTCCCAGGAGACAACTTAAACAAAATACATGGCAGCCATGCTGGTGGACTTTTCAAAAGAAAACCACCACCGTGACTGGTGGACCATTTTGTTCCAGTCACTTTCCTGGGAATGGTTGAAAACCATCAATAAGTTAGACATCGTTAAATGATAATATCGAAAACTGACGTTTCGGACGTTAGTTCTTCGTCAGAATAGAATTATGTTGATGCGTTTTTAATATTGTATGTTTAAAATTTTACTTTAATTTTAATTTTATGGCATTAATTAATATATTTATAGCAACAAATCATGTAAATAAATAATATTTAAGCACCAGACTTTCTGTCAGACAGAGATAAAATCTAGTAAAAAATACTAGGTAGAACTGCGTCGATGTTTCTAGAGAAACAGTTGTAAATGTGGTGATAAATTAGAAACCGTTGAATGATTGTAGCTAAAACTGACGTTTCGGACGTTAGTCCTTCTTCGGAGTAATACATTACTCCGGTATTAGTCCGACGAAGGACTAACGTCCGAAACGTCAGTCTTAGCTACAATCATATCTTCAACGGTGTCTTATTTATCACCACATTTGCAACTGTTTCTGTCAGACATACTCACCATATATTCATTTATTTAATTAATTATTCATCAATTGTATTATTGTTAAAAATCGTAAATAAATGATACTGACACACGAAACAACGGCTACGTTACTAAGCTATAGCTTCGCGGTATTGTTTCCCACTCGTACAAAAGCGACAATAATCATCGAACTTTCATCACCCTATGAATTTTCGGAACGCCATTGCTCGGGCCTGGTTTCTGTTTCGCTGGGATCGCTACAAAAAGTGATATAAATCGCTGGAATCGCTCAAATCTCATCGATCGAGTGTATCGAAACAGATAGGTTTTTCTGAAAAAAAAAAAACTTTTCAGTACTCGTAGCCATCATAGGGAAGCCAGTCTCTATTCCAGTTCACCAAGAACTTCTTCTGCGATATGGTCGGTGAATTTCAATATTGGTCTGTCAACACAAAATGAAAAATACATTTTCTAACGGAGTTTATGGTCGTAATTTCATTTTTCTCATGATCATAAATACAATTTTAATTAACTTCCAAAGAAGATAAACATACAGCATTCACTAAGAGGTCTCTTAGGCTAGTATTATTATTTCTATCATTTGTTATTTGATTCACTCTGATGATTGCATAAGTATGCCGAAACACGTCTTTAAAACCTGTAGTCGTTTTCTTTAAAACAATAATTGTTTAACGTGGATCGTAAACAATAACACAGCATCAAGTTATCATGTGATCTTATTCGTCATTAATGATTAATTTCCATCAGATCCGATAAAACGGTTAATTATATTAAAAATATTTTTATTCTGCCGTATTGGCAATGGCAAGATAGAGAGCTGACTAAGACCACGAAGTGTTCTCAGCGATGAGACTAGCCTGTTTGAAGAATCCTGCCGTATATTAAAAGAACGAAACACAAAAATTATTTCTTGTTTTCGTCATTCAGCTTTTTTAACATATCAATCACTCATTCATTGTTGTCTGCACTTATGTAATTACAAGAGACGCGGGGAGTCCTGCGAGATCCAATACAAAGTGCTTCTCTGTAGGATGAACTCTAGCAGAGTTGGCGAAACAGCTGCACAATTCTAACTGCAGCACGATTTGTCTTGAAGAAAAACAAAAGTTAAGGGATCGAGTATAGAAGTCTATACAGTTTACCAGATTTACCAATTTTTATAATGGTCAAATATTAGTGTTTCTTGTAACATTTCAATCATGGGATTTTGCTTTTAGTGAAATTACCGCACCAGTTTTCAAACATTTTCAAGACAAACAAAGATAACGCGGCCAATACTGTTACCCTATAAAAAGGTATTGGAAAGGGAAAATTTGTGAATCACCATAAATGAAGAGGATAATAGTTTTACTCGTGAGTGTTTTAACAAGCCTGCCACACGCCTTCTGCAATGTTGACTTCCAGTGTATAGGAACGTGTTATTCTGGGCGATTTACTCCTGAACCACAATACATCTTCCGTAGAAAACATCTCAAAGGACATTCCTACAAGAACACTACCACTGATAGTCCAAACAAGTGCTATTCATCGTGTGTACAAGATTGTCGTTGTAAGGCGTGTCAGATGCAAGATGCGAGATGTGAGTTGCTGGAAGAAGACAAGTTTTCTAAATCATCAGACTTTGTATCTGCACCAAGATATGTTTATTATGATATGAGACAGACACTTTATCACGGGGTAAGTAGTTGTCTTAAGGATAACGAGAGTTTGTCGTCTTTCTTTTGTAGTTTGGGTATTTTTTAATTAATATTTAACCCTTGTTCTCGTGTTTCTCGTAGGCTTATCACATGTTTCCACCTGGTAAGTGCTACAATGGATGTTGCAGATCTCAACCTTGTCTCAGTGGAGGAACTTGTATAGAGCACTGTCACGACCCAAAGATTAAATTCTCGTGCGAATGCCCTAAGAACTTTGCAGGGAAAATTTGCGAGAGGTTTACATCTTGTCTGAGTATTGCCAAATTATATAATGGACAAGACCCTCCAGATGGCGTTTACAATATATTCAACAACAACACAAACACTACACTTCCAAATTATTGTGCATTTAGCACGAAAGCGAAACGCGTTTGGACACTGATAGAATCACAGTCTCTCGCAAACAAGGCAGAATTTGCAGCCAAATCCTTTTACGATGAATCGTTTTCAATCAATACTCTGTCGCCACCGAGCTGGGATCGATATCGACTAAATCATCAAGCAATCAAGTATATTCGTTCCAAGGCCACTCTGTTTAGAGCTACGTGTAACTTCCCGCCTTTATCATCGATGGACAAACTCATTGGAAGACTCAGCGACATTGATATTACAGCACCGGTATCAATGAATCATTGTGGGAAATATTTGTATATTAACATTAGAAATAAAGAGTGTTGGCAATGCACAGCAGCAACATACGGGACATCAACTCATCACATTCATTTAGATACAACCTGGATTCCGGAATGTTCGTTCAGGCCTGACATCTTGCTGCGTGATGCGAATTATTTTGGCCATTACATCGATGGTTATACAGATAGTTCGTTTGCGTGTGTTGACTCAACCGACTCGACAACACAGTGGTGGCTTGGTCAGGAATATTAAAGGAATTTGAATTCATCTTTTGTTTACAATACAATATGTGGTGGTACGTGTCTTCTCTCAAATCAGTTTTTCTTTCACAAACATCAAAGTGAAATCGGACCTCAAGCTCTCTATAGCAGATAATTTAGTAAGACAAGTTAATCAAGGCTTTGAGTTAGAATTTCGTAGTTTAAAATGTAAGTGCGTTGGATGTTTTGGTCGATTCGATTTAAAACTGGGTGTTTGGATGAAAGGAGAGCCAAATGGGGAGACTGCTTCAAAAGACGTTGTCATCAACACAAGGCAATAGGACATTAAATTCCAAGACCACTAGGAATGATGGGTAAATGTATTGACAGAATGTAGAAAGGGCATCTTTGACAGTCAAAAAGATGAATATTGACCTTTTAATATGTCGAGCGAACAGCAAGCAAATCAAGTCATAACTAAATGGTGTGAATTTCTTGTCAACTGGTGCAATAACTATGAAAGTAATATTTATACCTACAGTTCCTAGTAGTCTTGGAATGGCTTATTATTGCCTCAGTTTGGTGATGACAACGTTATTTGAAATAGCTATATACCATACCAGAAAATATCAAAAATTGTTCAAGTTATGCTAGTAGATTTGCCATAGTTAATCTAAAGAATGGTTAGGAAGCCTTTTGTTTTATGTCTTTGTACTGTTTTGAGGTTGAACCGGTCTTTACCGTGCACAAGTTTTTATTTATGCTCATGCGAAATTGTGAAATAAGTAGACATTAACCTTGTCGATGATATTATGGTAAGGAATGTTCAATTTGTTTGTATAAATCATTAGGCATTTCGAGCCAGGAGCCAAAAACACAATTTTGGTCTGTTCACTCAGCCTTATCCAACAAGGCTGAAACAACAGTGAAACAAAAGATTGTGCATGGTCACGGTTGAAAAAAGTGTACAATAAGTTATAACAAAATAGTTTCCAAACCAAATTCGCTCTATCAACTATGGATTTGCTAAAAAAATGAAATTGCATCTCCTCATACTCAGCTAAAATTCAACTTGATTTATAAATCAAGTACAGTTTAATGACACTAATTGATGTTAAAAAATGTGAATTATGTTGGAGAGGCGAAAACTAGTAAAGAATACTAGATAGGACTGCGTCGATGTTTCTAGAGAAACAGTTGTAAATGTAATAATAGATGGTTTTCAACCATTCCCAGGAGACAACTTTAACAAAATACATGGCAGCCATGCTGGTGGACTTTTCAAAAGAAAACCACCACCGTGACTGGTGGATCATTTTGTTCCAGTCACTTTCCTGGGAATGGTTGAAAACCATCAATAAGTTAGACATCGTTAAATGATAATATCGAAAACTGACGTTTCGGACGTTAGTTCTTCGTCGGAATAGAATTATGTTGATGCGCTTTTGATATTGTATGTTTAAAATTTTACTTTAAATATTTTAATTTTATGGCGCATTAATTAATATATTTATATCAACAAATCATGTAAATATTATTTATTTCAAGATTATATGTATCGTGGTAGCCATCACATAGTAACTAAATGTCTAATGAAATTATAGGGTGGTATCTGATGTTTTGTAAACAAGATAAAAACTAGTAAAAAATACTAGGTAGAACTGCATCGGTGTTTCTAGAGATACAGTTGTAAATGTGGCGATAAATTAGACACCGTTGAATGATTGTAGCTGAAAACTGACGTTTCGGACGTTAGTCCTTCGTCGGAGTAATACATTACTCCGGTATTACTCCGACGAAGGACTAACGTCCGAAACGTCAGGCTTAGCTACAATCATATCTTCAACGGTGTCTTATTTATCACCACATTTACAACTATTTCTGTCAGACATTCAGGTATTACTCCGACGAAGGACTAACGTCCGAAACATCAGTCTTAGCTACAATCATATCTTCAACGGTGTCTTATTTATCACCACATTTGCAACTGTTTCTGTCAGACATGCTCACCATATATTCATCTATTTAATTAATTATTCATTAATTGTATTATTGTTAAAAATCGTAAATAAATGATACTGACACTCGAAACAACGGATACGTTACTAAGCTATAGCTTCGCGGTATTGTTTCCCACTCGTACAAAAGCGACAATAATCATCGACCTTTCATCACCCTGTGAATTTTCGGAACGGCATTGGTTTCTGTTTCGCTGGGATCGCTACAAAATTAAGTGATATAAATCGCTGGAATCGCTGAAATCTCAACGATCGAGTGTATCGAAACAGATAGGTTTTTCTGAAGAAAAAAAAATTTTTTTTTTTTTCAGTGCTCGTAGCCATCATAGGGAAGCCAGTCTATATCCCAGTTCACCAAGAGAGTATAAAGGCTTATGCTCTCAACTCTTCTGCGATATGGTCTGTGAATTTCAATATTGGTCTGTCAACACAAAATGAAAAATACATTTTCTAACGGAGTTTATAGTCGTAATTTCATTTTTCTCATGATCATAAATACAAATTTAATTAACTTCCAAAGAAGATAAACATACTTACAACAAATAGAAAGCACAATTACACAATTAAGTTACAACTAGAAAAGTAAAGGATGTGAGAAAAAAAAATTGAAAAAAAGAAATCGTCTAAGAAAAAAAATCAGTGAAAAAGGCTCACCTACGTGAGAAATCAATGAAAAATTTCTCCAGCCCTCCCCTCCACAAAGTTTAGTTTTCTGTTAATCCCACTTTGTTAGGGTTGATTTACCCGCATTAAGAATTTGAAAAATATCCATATCATTACCAAACTCAATTATCAAATTGCGCGGACTTATACATTTATTCAAACTCTTATTTTAACCAATCATTTATTTTCCAAATACCTACATTTACGGTAAAAACGTTTTATGGTACTTGCTTTATAATATTTCTGTCGATATTTTTCGGGATAGTTTGTTGACAGAGTTGCTCAAACGTGTCTTATAAGAATGTAAATATGCATAAATGTGCTGCTCTTTTGTGTTTTTGCTCGAATGAACTTACGCATAAGATTATTTCGACAAAACACTGAGGATCACCAAATCGTATTTCTCAACATTAACCTCATATCTCATCGCAAATCTATATCGAAGTTGGCCAAAATATGAACTGAACGAACCGAATATGCATATCAGCAGCAAGAATTCGTAATGGCAAAGTTTAAGGAAGTTTGACAAACTTTTGTGGCGGAATTTGCGAAGGCCCTCCGAAAGAACTGCATGGTAGTCACTGAATCATGTCAATTAAGTCAACGGTATGTTGAAGTTTACCGATCTTTCAACTCCTTTTTTGTATCTTTTATCACCCAAATACGTATGTAGTAATTCGTACAAGTAAATTAGTAAGTTTGGGTGGTGTTTTGAGATTTCAATTGTACGTTTTTAGTGGTTTACTTTGTGTTTAAAGTTTCGTTCCAGTCGAGAAAATCTTTGGTGAGTTGCGCCAAAATGCCAACAAAATAAGCCATAAAAATGTCTCGAAATCGCAGCATCTAAACGTAAAAATACCCAAGTTGTCTTATAATTATGTTTTAAGTCTTTGTAGTTAATTTGGTTAAGTTTCAATTTTATTTTTTTAAGTTTTTAAACTTTTTTTCTCTTCGTGATGTAAGATAGATTATCATAAATTAACTAGTATAAAATGTCCTTCAAGCGTGAAAGCAATGAAAAGTACACTTTACAAACTTATAAACCCCTTATAACTTAACCATTTTATCAGAAAATTATCGTAACATGCATTATCATTATCAAATGCCTTTTAAATTTTTGCATCAAACATTGAATAAAGAATGTCAATATTTGATTTGTAAAATCGTAATACGAAATTTTTGCGCTGTGCCAAGAATAAAATTTAATTTCTATTGTATGAAAGCGCGCAACGATCCTTTATCCACGAGATAAAATTACTACATGTACAAACGTCTATTTTAAACATTTTATCTATAAAATACAATCATATTGTTGCTAAGGAATAGGGCGTCTAAGTGACACACGCGATCGTTTCGTTTGGAGAGGAACGATTGTGTAACGACACCAAGAATGTCTCTGTTTAATTAACAATCCCGATTTACACAGTGCGATTTGTCGCGGGTGATTTTAGTAAACGGCTAGTCGTTACTTCTAAAACTAGTCGCACCCGCTCTAAAACGTGTTAAGAATGTCCTAAGACTAGTTTTATTCGGTTTTCAAGCTCACGACTAGTTGTGCGCTATAAATCGCATACGACAAATCGCACCGTGTAAATCAGTCTTTAGAGAGTACGCTCTTTAGAGGCTACACTAGCTACTCTGGATTATAACGCAAACATCTCGCTCATTCATGATAATTTCTGCGTTTTTTATCAGCAAAAGGCCCGGGAGAGCGCAGTAGACAGTGTTCGAGGCAAAGAAGTGATTATCGAGCTGAAGAAGGACCCTTCTGAAAGTATGTATTACATTTGAATCAAGAATTTGAATGTATCATTACCATCGCTATAGTTATTATTAACAGAATTTTGCATTTGAATTGCGCCCGACCCTCACGTTTCCGTCATCTTGCACGTTTACCGCGGGCTCAAGAAAAATGCGTCTTACTTTATGGTGTGATGGAAATAGAGATTAGAGAGGTAGTTGAAAGGGCTTGTCATACACATTGATAAAGATATGCCAAAATGCTTCTGTAACTCACTGTTTTTCTGTTAATGTTATTTCTGTTATCATCCTAGGCTATGGCTTCAATATTCGAGGCGGCAAAGAATCCAATTATATGCGGGATCATCCGGGAATCTTTGTGACGTCAATCAAACGAGGAAGTGCGGCGTCACGTGATGGCACATTAGAACCAGGAGACAGAATACTAGAAGTATGAAGAAATAGTTGACTTGACGGTTGATTGATTGAATTATAATTGCTTGGTTGCAAGTGATGTTTAATGATTTATTTGATTAATTGATTGATTGATTGATGATAACTTTATTTATTTATTGATTGCTTTGATTTATTGACTTCATTCATGCATTCATCTATTCATCCATACATACATTCATTCGTTCATTATTTCATGAATTCATTCATCCATCCATCCATCCATCCATCCATCCATTCATTCATTCATTCATCAATTGTCTGATTGGATTTTTTCAGATCAACGAGGTTGATGTCCGTAATGTCCAACAAGACGCTGCTGTTCAGTTAGTTAAACGAGCCGTGGACTCAGTCAAACTGCTTGTAGAAAAAAATGCCGAAGAGCTGTTTAAGAAGACTGAATTTTATAACCTGGTGAGTGGACGGAACTCCGTTCTAGTAAATGTAATCATAATGGCTCATTAGCGAGTGAATGATTTCGCTAAAAACTTTAAGACACCAAAACACGAACATTTACTTTTACAAAATTAATTGAATTAGTTTAAATAGTTGTTTTGTTTTGTTTTGCTTTGTTTTGTCATTCAAATAATCAGAGAAAGTGTAGTTCTGCGTTGTCGTTACATTTGATGTCACCATTCTCAAAACCACAACTTCAAGTCTTTTATAATAGTTAAACACTCACTTGTCTTATATTCACTATTACATTACCAATCTCTGATCACATGTTGATTTCTGCTGAAGGTGGAAAACCAGAGAAAATCCCTTTCAGCATAAGAGAGAAACGAACTCGATTGTCACCCTGGTCCATCCGTGAATAGATGAGAGACTGGCGTGTAGGCCTCATCCTCCAGTCTGCACACATGCCACCTACAATGTTATTATATCTTTTTTTTTCAGAATTATGATGAGGAAGATATGAGCGGTGAAAGGGGGTGTTTCTTTAGAGACGGGAAACGACGGATAGGTAAGTATGTTTTCGTAATGTCATATTTATAACCCAACATCCCAAGAAAACTGTATTTGGTACAGCATCTTAGGTCATGTCTACAATATGCCGGACAAATTTAACAAAAATTATAGACGCTATAAATAAAGAGCAGGGGACTGGGAATGAGCACCTTAAAACGTTCAATTTTTATAAAAATCTGGTTTGACCAACAGAAAGAGTATATTGTTTATAATAATTTGACAGAGTTTTAATTTTATATGTCGAATAACTGCATAGCTGCGAGCTTTTGAAATGTATGGAAAACACGAAAACGAAGTTGGTATGGCAAACATTTAGTTCTCACTCAAATCTTTGTGAATTCAAACACCTGTGAATTTTGATCATTAAATAATACAGTGATGAAATTTTGGAATCTTCTTCATTCTGATATGCTCTTTGAAATGGAAGCAGTGATATTTTGTATAATGTAAAAACTAAGCTGTTACCATAACCACACCGTTATTTTAGCGTCTATAGAATTCATTCATCCATCCATTCATTCCTTCATTCCTTCATTCCTTCATTGCTCCATTCCTCCGTTCCTCCGTTCATTCGTTCATTCGTTTATTCGTTCATTCATTCATTTTTTTTTATTTATTATTTTGTAGATTTTGTGTTGGTATATGAAGAAACTGACAAATTAGACCCTCCTGACTATGCTCCCAAGAGAAAGAAATTCATGGACAACCTAAAGAAATCACAATTAGAATTTGAAGAGGTAGATATTTCATATGATTAAACAAGCAAATGGTTAAAAAGATCACAACAACAAACAAATAAACTGATAAACAAACCGACAATAAATCGGTGCAATGCTTCTACTACTAGTACTTGAGTTTCTTGTTCTCCTTTACGTTGTATTAGCCTCAATTACAGGAAAAATAACAAGAGTGCTAGGCAAGACAAAGCCTCCAGTATTTTTACTGTTCTAAATACAAAAGAATATATCTTGCTATCGAGGCTAATACAGCGGTCAGCGTAAAGAACGTGAAACTGGCTTATTAGCACAAAATATTGTCAATATACGATTAGTACATTATGGCGTCATTTTACAACCAATGACGGCATTCTTTGCGAATTATCTTTCATATCTTTAATATTTTTTTAATTCATTTTGTTTATTCATTTTTTTAATCCCTAATTGCGATGTCGGCAATGCATGCTGGTAGTGTTGTTTTCCACTTCTTCATCATCCAAATCGTCTATTGAAAACAATAAAATTTGCGTACGTAAAATAAATCGTCCTCTTTAAACTGTCCTAGTTTAAAGTGGCCATTGGGTTTGTGAAAAAACATTTTGTTTCACTATATTCACCGGCAAGTTTATCATTTCAATGAGTTCTTTGTTTTTGAAAATAAAAAGTGATACGATGTTTATATAAGCCGCATCACCGGCCATTCCTTCACTTATCTTAAGCACTCTTTATTCTGTTCAATAGGAAATATCCCAAGACAAAACTGCGAAAATTCATTTCATCAAGCTGCATGTACCATGGGAAGTTATGCTGTTCTATGCTGAAGAACTGAGTTTTAGAGCTCCCTTAAAGGTACAATAGTAACAACATCAGTCAAAGACTGTCGATGAATTATAGAATGCACGCCAGATTAGTGTAAAACAATTTTTAACTATTTAGTGCTAGATACGATTCAGTTAGAGCAAACACTAAATGTGTGCAACATTTGTCACTAGAGTGATTTTCGTATGACCGTGAAAGATTAGGCAAAGTAATAGTTAGTAATAAAACGCTAAAGCCATTGTTTTCTTTTGGTGTTTATCAACTACTACAAACTAAATGGTCTATTTTCGTCCACGGTCATATGAAAATCACTCTATTTATTGGTAAATTAAACAAAAGAAAAACAATAGAATTAGCATAAAATAGCACTATTTAGTGGTATTTATGTTGCACACTTTTAATGCGTGCACTCTACCTATCTACTAACTAACAATCCACCGAAGCATAACCACAATTGGTGAATAACTAAATCTTATTTGGCACTAAAAAGTTAAGAATTATTTCACACTTTTGTGCACTTTATTAATGGTGATGTAGATTGAAGCGATGATCATTACAATGATTGTGATGATAATGATAGCAGTGGTGCTGGTCAGGACGATTTTGTGGAGAGGGGGTGGGATGTTTGTTATGATTGATGAGAGTGGTGTTGATATTGTTGATCATGATATGACAAAAGTACCATGATGATAATGGTGATGGTGATGGTAGTGGTGGCGATGATGGTGAAGATGTTTTTTTTTTTTTTTTTTTTTTTTTTTAAATCTCACCTTACTTTACCATCACTGATATAGGCTGTCAAAACAGCCGCAACATGTTTCTATTCAACTAATATCAAAAGTGCCGTTATTGCCTTAGTGACAATGACAATAATCATTACTAACAAATATATTTTTTTTTATCAAAGACTTATTATGATGATGAAAATGATTATAGTGTTGATGATGATGATGATGATGTTGATAATAAAAATGATGATAATATTGATAGTGACAATCTTCTAATTTAACCACTATGTATATTATTGTAGGAGCGATCTGGCGTCAAAGTCAACTGGAGCGAAAGGATGTGTAAAAAACTTCATTTACCTAACATCTGTAAAGAGGATTTTCCAGACACACCTCCAGACTATTTTACCACACAGTTTAAGGCTGACAAACTAAAAAAGTAAGTATAGTGAGTTAATTAATATCATCTTCACAAAAAATTGCTTACTGCAATTTGCTTCAGTTTATGTTTTCTGCGAATTCAGATATAACACTTACCGCCATTTGACGTTTTTGCTTTCGTCCATCATAACTCCGATTACCTCGCGAATGAAAGACAAAGAAGAAATGCAATAACAATTTGTTTGTTTATAAACATGAAGTATCGCTATTGGCCTAATTTACTATGACGTCCTAACGCAAAGAATCATGGTCGTCGGAGGGAGTCGAATAAACGCAAATTCGCCCTGGATGTTCTTTGGCAAATATTATGTACTTATTGACTGAGTGGGAGGGCCGTACGGGAAAATATTTGGCTCGAGGTGATGCCGTACGGACCGAGCGCAGCGAGGTCCGTACAAATGACCGAGAGCCAAATATTTTCCCGTACGGCACTACCTAACTCAGTCAATAAGCATTTTATCATATGACCCTCATTTTTGAGCATTTTTGAGCATGTTTACTTTTGAGCAGGGCCGTACGGCCCTACTCACGTCATCATCTACGAAGGTTTTTTTAAGAGCGCGCGCCCGGGCGGATACGGGTCATGTGATAAAAACAATTTGTATATTTCAAAACCAGGCTATTTTAGATTAAACAGTTTCAATGGGAGCAATTTTTTCGAATTTTCTATTGAGTTTGGCGATTTTATCCTCCACGTAAACATAGTGAACTAAGGCAATCAGACTAACAAACAAAAGATAGACATGCAAAACAACAGTCTAAAACAAAACACAAAAAAAACAAAACAAAATAAATACTTAAATGAACAACAAACAAGTAAACAAAAAAGAACATCAGACAGGTAGAAACACAAATTATACTGCGTACTGCAAGCAAATGTTTAACTTATCCGTCTCCAATTGCGGCCGGCGTTAGATTGATCTACATACAAGAACAACAAAATGTTAGATCTATAAACTGATATGATTATTAATATTTTTATTTATTTATTTCAGATTTCTTAACAGTGACGATCCTGATAAATATTTTACAGACACAGAAAGAACAAGAGTGGTACGAATATATACATATAAATACAATGCGAATTCATGAATGCATTTTCAAATACTATTATTAAATATATACAATACAGAAGTAATTAATATATACAAATAATTTTGCATTATATCAATTACAGTGAAACCCCTCAATACCGGACCCGCAATATACCGAAATTCTCTTTTAACCGAACAACTTTTTTGGTCCAGAATTCAACTTTTTCCAATATCTCTTGTAAACGCATTTTTCAAACACTCTTACGATATACTTAATTATTCGAAATCTGAGAATGAGTAAAATTCCGGCACAGAAAATTTCATTCTAGGTGTCGTATCGAAGCCGTAGTTTCTAAGAAAACATTCGAATCATCTGCCGTATCGTATCGGTATGGTGGCCGCACCGTCTACCTCTTATACGAAAACGACTCTGTCACAAATAATGTCAGTAAGCAGCACTTTAATATCTAGTACAGAGAAACCCCTCTATACCGGACCCTCAATATACCGAAATTCTCTTTAAACCGAACATTTTTTTTTTTGGTCCAGAATTCAACTTTTTCCAATACCTCTTGTAAAATTAACCTCAGTAAACCGGAACCCTCTCCAAACCGGACATCTTCTTTGGTCCCAGTACTGTCCGGAATAGAGGGGTTCCACTGTACTGAGTTTCACTATGCAAACAAAAGTATATCTATAAAATCTTTATGGACTGGACTCTGGACTTTATTGTTGACTATTTACAATTTGTTGTATTCAGGCTGATGAAATACTGGAGACAGCCTGCTATGGCAACAGAAGTAAAGGAGAAATAGGCATTAGCCGTCTAGTCAATGAAGAGGTGTATTCCGCTGCCTATCCTTTACATGTGGTAAGTTAAACAGGCTTAGGGACACGCTGAAGAGGAGGGGGGAGGGGAGGAGTTGACAATTCCTCAAAAATGCCTAATAAAAAAATATATTACAGATGATCAAGCTCGAATGAATATCCTGCTGCTAGGGAATAAAAATACAACTGATACTCAAGGAAAAAAGCTATCGCGCAGAAAATGTTTTCCACCTCCCCTACCACACACACACACACACACACACCGTGTTTTTCTAATAGATTCCTTGCATGTGACATCAAAGCAACCACATCTGGAGGACAAACCAAAAGATGTTTGCTCTCTTGGGAGGTGAAATTCCTTATTTTGTCCACCAGGTTGAGTTGCATTCCAACGAACTACAAGGAGTCTATAGTCGGTCTTAGCTCATTTCGCTTGCAGTACAACATGAACGACAACCAGAGGCGAAAATACCAGCAGAAGAGACTTTATATTATCGCGAAGTCTGACCAAAATAACGATTACCACAAATGTAAACATTGACAAGAATTCAACAATTTGCCGGGTTCTCTCTCTTGTAATATAATTTGTGCGCACAAGGGAGGTTACAATAACAGAGAAACAAAAGGAGTATTGTCTTTTGAAAACGACTCACTATTGTGACCTCACTTGTGCAGCATAAATTATATTACACGAAGATAACCCAATTTTCCTTTTCTTTTACTGGGCAGCACGAGTCCCTAAATGTTTTAAATATCTCGTTGAGAATGTCATTATTGTTAATAAAATGTAATAATGTTCTCGTTGCTAGGGTCCTTACGAGTTACCGCCAGAATATCATCATGGACCTCACGGACCTGAAGAAATTAAATTAAATATGAGACAGGTATGTTCGCCTAGAAACGAACGATTGTATATAGGCCATGATGACGTAGAATATTACAACTAGCAGAATGCTTTGCTGACTTTCTCTGGTATGGCAACTAGTGCAAATAACCCTGACCTGAGATGACGTTTTACCCCGTCTCTTTACCATAGTAGTTTTTAGAATTCTTATTCCCTCGAGAGTATCTGGTTTTGCTGGTTTTGCTCCCTCATATCAAATTGGTTTGATATGAGGGAGCAAAACCAGTGAGCAAATATGTTGCAAAAGTGTGTTTCAGGAGCAAACTCCCTCGTGTGTACCGGTTTTAATATGAGGGAGCAAAACCCGGGAGTACACGTTTTGTTGCGCAACATATTTTTCGTGTGAAATCGTTGGTACACACGAGGGAGCTTGCTCCGGGAGCATGTTGCGGGAGCGTGTTGCGGGAGCAAGCTCCCTCGTGTGTACCAACCTTAAAGCGATCGAGATCCCGAGGTGAACTTAGGAATTTATAGAAAATGACAGCATCATTCTAGAAGTATTTTGTGGAATTCTTCTCACACATTCTTATATATGGTTGTCATGTTGAACAGATTCTCAAGGAATTCTGGGGCAGATGGGGCAAATGGTACAAATACCAACCCCTTGACCATATAAGGTAATGACATACAGTTTTGTTGAAAGTGATGCCTGTTAATAATTCATGATTTGTTTAATATTTTTGTATGCATGTTTTTCAAAAAAATATTTTTTTCTTGTTCTTGCTTTTTAGATATTATTTTGGAGAGAAAATCGCTATTTATTTTGCTTGGCTTGGTGAGTCAATACGATCAAATAATTGTATTTCGTTCATCCATTTGTTCATCCACTCAATCATCTGTTTGATGTTTTGTTTTTCCTTTTTTTTCGCGCGTCTAGCTCTACTCTTATAAATGTACAGAAGACGTCAAAATGTGTTGAAAAGAACAGTCACCCACGCGACTGCGTCTCGTGTATACTTTTTGTTTTCACCACATTGACATCATCTGTGCATCTATAAGAGTACAGACGCACGGAAAAATGGCATCTATTTCTTAACTAAAGTGGCCTATTACTTTAGTTTCTTCACACAATCATGTTTTGGATTATTTCAGGGCAGTATACCGCGTGGCTTTTTATGCCGTCTTTTCTTGGTTTGATTGTGTTTATCTTCGGTGTCGCTACAATGGGTGGAGGAAACAATAGACCAGCGTAAGTGATAGAGATAATTGATGATAATGGGGATGATGACGGTAGGTGATGATGATGATAATGGTGACGATAATGATGATGATGACGATGATGATGATGACGATTATATCGACGATAATGATGTTGATAATGACGATGATGGTGATAATACTTACGATGATGATAATGATAATGAGGATGAGGATAATAACAAGGATGATAGTGATCACGATAATGATGATGACGATGACCATGATGTAATGATAATAATTACGATGATGATGAGAATGATAATAATCATAATGATTATAGTGATGACGATGACGATGACGATAATAATGACGACAATGGCGACTATTATACAGTGTGGCTGTGATGTTGCTTATGACTATAATGGCTTGCGATTAATTGTGGTTGTGATTATTATAAGTAATATCATGACACGAGGGAAGTTAGCGATTAAATTTCCCCGAATGGCGAGGGAAAATTTGTTCGCCCGAGGGACTTTAACAAATTTTCCCGAGGTATTCGGGGAAATTTAATTGCTAATTTCCCGAGTGACTACAGAGGAAAAAAGTAAAAAAAGTGCGGTTTTAGTCGTGCGCCGTTTGAAGTCAAGGAAGCGTGAACAACAAAATCACTCAAACTAATTTGCAAAAAATATAGAGACGGAGATAAAAAAAGAAATATTCAAAGATAAAAATAAACCTTGTTAAACAACTTAAAGTTGCCATTTTTAATTTATTTTGTGGTCGAGCATGCGCAAAGTTGCGAAACAAGAACGAACAAGAACGGAGAAACGCGTCCCACATTAAAAGCGATCAGCAATTTTTAATAAGTTGTTTGTTTGTAAAGATTTTGGTAATAAAAGTTATAATGACAGTCTCGACGTTTCGACGCATCTTGCGTCATTCTCTTATAAGTAGAACGCGTTTTTCTCTAGTGAATAGCAGGGACTTTAGGTAGCCGAGGTGATCATGGTATTATAATTAATATAATGAAAAAATGTGAATGAAAAGTAACAATTATTGTTCATGGAAGACAAGCTGTTTCTTGTCTTTGTAGTATGGACGTGTGCAATTTCCCCAAGTGGACGTTTCCAATGTGCCCTGATTGTGAAGTTGGTTGTAAAGTATGGGACTTAAAAACTGCGTGTGGCCGAGCAAAGGTAGAGATTTAGTCTTTTGAGTGTTAAGGCGAGGCAGCTTGTTCCCGCAACACGCTCCCGGAACATGCTCACAGAGCAAGCTCCCTCGTGTGTATCAACGATTTCACGCGAAAAAAATATGTTGCGCAACAAAACTTTTGCTCCCTGGTTTTGCTTCCTCATATCAAACTAGTTTAATATGAGGGAGCAAGCTCCACGAGCAAAACTTCTTCATGGACAAGTTTCAGTCTCGTGTGTACCGATCATAATATGAGGGAGCAAAACCCGGGACGAAACGCTTTGTTGCACAACATATTTTTCACGTGAAAACGTTCGTACAGACGAGGGAACTTTGCTCCGGGAGCATGTTGCGGGAGCGTGTTTCAGGAGCAGGCTCCCTCGTGTGTTCTGCTGACCTTAAGATAGCTCGGTTTGTGGAAAACTAGCGCTCTAATATTCGACAACCGGCGTAAGGCATTCCCGCCGACAACACTTTTTGAAATAGTTTATATATATATATATATAAAAATAGTCGATATGGGAGTCTACTTGAACGTGTTCACAGTTGGTCCAGCAAATAATTTGTATATAAAAGAATTTCAACTAGCATATTTCGATATATTCTAATTCTATATTTCTAATTTCTATTCGTATTTCAGCATGCTTATCTATTTGACAATCCCATGACAGTAGCTTACGCTATTTTTGTATCATTCTGGGGTAAGTTGTAGACGTATAAATTCATCATCAAATCCACTTTAAACTATTACACTTTGTTGCAGATAAGATTGTAGATTGTTACGGATAACTTCGAAAACGTAACTTTCACGTGTACGCCGAAACCGAAATAAAACGTCCTAATGAAACAACAGAATTTGCATAGAATTGTCTCAGACTGATGCTTTTTAGTCAGAACAGAAAGTCTAGAGGTTTTGTGTGGACATTCCCTTAGATGTCTTGGTCTATTACATTACTTTACATATATTACATTTATTATACTTTATGATACTTTCATATAATTCCATTTTGTTTCCAGGGCTTATAAAAAACACTCTATTGTCTTCTATATTTTTCTATACTTTGATTTTAGGCTGGTTTCCAAATAATCGCTCACGACCGCCGAATCGCTGAAAATGATGTCAGCGATCGTCAGCGATTTATATGGAAACACTTTTAAGCGATCGAAACACACGGAAACGGTTGACAGCGATCGTGAGCAATCCTCGCATCCGTGATTTCAGCGATCCGGCGATACTTTGCACGTGTCGGAACTATACCAAATAAACGCATTTTTATATATACCCTGTGTTTGCTTTTGTAGCTGTATTTTTCCTGGAGTTTTGGAAAAGAAAGGAAGTTACTCTTGGATTTCACTGGGATGTGCTGGAATTCGAAGATGAAGAGGTAGATTCATTGTCGTTTTAATATATGGGCATGGTTGATGTTTGTGTTAAAGATATGGTAATGATTACTGATTATGATGACGATGATAATGATGATGATAATGGTGTTGATGGTAGTGATGATGGTGATGATGCCAATGATGGTAATGATGATGATGGTAATAATGATGGTAATGATGAGGGTGATCATGGTGATGATGCCAATGATGGTAATAATGATGGTAATGATGATGGTTGTGATGATGGTGATGATGCCAATGATGGTAATGATGATTTTAGTGATGATGGTAATGATGATGGTAGTGATGATGCCAATGATGATGATAGTGATGATGATAGTGATGATGGTAATGATGATGGTAGTGATAATGGTGATGATGCCAATGATGGTAATGATGATGGTAATGATGATGATAGTGATGATGGTAATGATGATGGTAGTGATGATGGTGATGATGATAATGTTGACAGTGATGGTTATGGTGGCGGTGATGATGATGTTGATGAGACAGATCTCAATAAACTGGTCTACCTCTACTTACATTACTTGCTATCTTTCAGGAGCGTCCTCGTCCAACGTTCGCTGCTTTAGCGCCAACAGTAGAACGCAATCCTATAACAGGTCTACTGGAACCATATTTCCCGCCAGAAAAGAGATCGTTTAGGATGTATTCTGGTGTTGCAATTATAATAGGAATGGTGAGTAGTTTCACTACAAAATACATACATAATTAATGAGAATAAAATAGATAAAAATAACTACAAAGGAGGCCCGAGTTCTGAATTGTGTCTTCCATATATGTTTCAGGCCGAACCTCAAATGTGCGCACCTTCAGTGATAATGTCTATGTATTCATTTGCACTGGTCAATTTACTCGGAGTTGAATCGTTCATTAATTCATCCATCCATCCATCCATCCATCCATCCATTCATCCATTCATTCATTCATTCATCCATTCATTTATCCATTCATTCATCCATTCATCCATTTATCCATTCATCCATTCATCCATTCATTCATCCATCCATCAATCCATCCATTCATTCATTTATTCATTCATTCATTCATTCGTTCATCCATCCATTCATTCATCCATTCATCCATCCATTCATCCATCCATTCATCCATTCATCCATTCATTCATCCATTCATCCATTCATCCATTCATCCATTCATCCATCCATCCATTCATTCATCCATCCATTCATCCATTCATCCATTCATCCATCCATCCATTCATCCATTCATCCATTCATCCATCCATTCATCCATTCATCCATTCATCCATCCATTCATTCATCCATTCATCCATTCATCCATTCATCCATTCATCCATCCATTCATTCATCAATCCATCCATTCATTCATTTATTCATTCATTCATTCATTCATTCGTTCATCCATCCATCCATCCATCCATCCATTCATCCATTCATTCATTCATTCATCCATTCATTTATCCATTCATTCATCCATTCATCCATTTATCCATTCATCCATTCATCCATTCATTCATCCATTCATTCATCCATTCATTCATTTATTCATTCATTCATTCATTCATTCATTCGTTCATCCATCCATTCATTCATCCATTCATTCATCCATTCATTCATTTATTCATTCATTCATTCATTCATTCATTCATTCATCCATCCATCCATCCATCCATCCATCCATCAATCCATCCATTCATTCATTCATTCATTCATTCATTCATTCATTCATTCATCCATTCATCCATTCATCCATTCATCCATCCATTCATCCATTCATCCATTCATTCATTCATTCATTCATTCCTATATTTGTTCATTCGTTGGCTCACTTACTGATGCCCAAGTCAATAACTGTAGGTTTCCTTAGTTCTGTTATTCATGGTTGGTGTGATTGTCTACAAACTGCTAGTTATCCATCCTCTTTACAAGAATCCCGAACTACAGCCACATGCCGACCAGTTTGTCTCGGCTACTGGAGCGATTCTTAACTTGATCATTATCATGATATTAAGTAGAGTTTACGAAAAGCTGGCTCTTTTGCTAAACCACTGGGGTAAGACAAAAAAAATGTGATTTGATGTAATGCGATGGGACGCGATGCGATGCGGTGCGATGTTATATCTTTTCATGCTATGTGATGCGATGCAATGTGATGCGATGCGATGTGATGTGATGCGAAGCGATGCGATGTTATATCTTTTCATGCTATGTGATGCGATGCAATGTGATGCGATGCAATGTGATGCGATGCGATGTGATGCGATGTGATGGGAAGCTATGCGATGTTATATTTTATCGTGCTATGTAATGCGATGCGATGTGATGCGATGCAATGTGATGCGATGTGATGCGAAGCGATGCGATGTTATATTTTATCGTGCTATGTAATGCGATGCGATGTTATATCTTATCATGCTATCTAATGCGATGCGATGTTATATCTTATCATGCTATCTAATGCGATGCGATGCTATATCTTATCATGCTGCTATGTGATGCGATGCGACGTGATGCAATGCGATGCAATGTGATACGATGCGATGCGATGCGATGTGATGCGATGCGATGTGATGCGATGCGATGCGATGTGAAATGATGCGATGCGATGCATGTGATGTTATGTGATGCGATGCGATTGGATTCGATATGATGTTATCGGCTGGATTGTGATGTGTTATGAGAGAAATAAGTTTAAAAGTATGTAGTTTTGCTAAAAAAACGCAATTGCAAAAATCATCTACGACTTATCTTCAAAAATGCAGATCCCGCATTAACGGAGCTGAAATATTATCTGTCGTTAATTGGAGCTCAGCTTTGTAATTTCGTTGAATGAAATTTATCTCCTTCAGAAATGCATCGCACACAGACCGAATACGAAGACAACCTGACACTAAAAGTATTCATCTTCCAGTTTGTCAACTTCTACTCTTCCATCTTCTACATCGCTTTCTTCAAGGGAAAGTAAGTTGACGAACCTTTGAACGGGATAGTGGGGGAAAACAATAACTGCCTAATGTGATTTCAAACCGTGAGGTCTGGCGCAAATTTTCCTTACATTTTGCTAATCAACAATAGTGTCAAATATTTTTAATGATCACATCAAAGTTCATATAATGACAAGGTTTGGTGTTGATAGAGTAAGATTTGAATGAAATACAAGCCGTCTAATTGTCCAAAGTTTAAAAGGAAATGTGGGGGAACCGGATAAAAGAGACGTCAGGGTTTCTTGCATTAGTTCTTTGTAAATTTGGACGCTCGAATCTTGCATGCTCTGATTTCATTCAAACAACACCAAACTTTGGGATTTTATAAGGTTTAAGGTTTTTATTCGTAGAAGTGACTCTTTTGTTGTTTGACATAATTTAAGGGAATTAAACTAGTCCCAAGGCACTCATGGTTTTAAATCGGGCAATTGTGTGAGTTATGATTGCTGATGATGATAGTTGTGGTAATGGACGACTTGCGCTAAAAAGTCACGTAACCCTATCTACCCTAAAACGTGCAGCCTTCTAAGAAGGTACAGAAATCAAAAACGCATACTAGATACGCATACAGGCAAACACAAATAGTAGTGATTTCAAGATTGTTTGTGCATGAGCATTGAATGGATAAGTAATGATGATGGTGTTGATGATGACAATTATTATGATGAATAAATGGTTAGGATGATTGACTATGTGACTATGGTTATGAATTTAGTTATATTAATGATATGAACAACAATGCGTAAGTAAATGTCATTGCAGTAGCGATGGTTATAGCGGAGCTCCGCGCGGGCCGAAGGCCCGCGCAAGCGGAGCACCATAATTAAGAAAATATGGTAAACCATCGAGCTCATTTGAAATCGACCACAGGAAGCCCGGAATTCGGAAATACGTACAACGTCCGTCCGTACATACATACATACGTACATACATACATACATACATACGTCCGTCCGTGTACACTCACGCGCAAACTTGCTGACCAGTTTTAGTGAGCCGAAGTTTTCGCGCCAAAACTTTCACAAATTTTAGACTCGTGACAAACATAGGAAATTTGCTGTCCTCGACACACTACGCACACAAAAAAAGTTTTTAGAAAATTATTTTCAATTTACTAAAACCTTAAAAAGACTGGTTTTCACTGTTTAAAACTAAAAAAAAAATATTTCTACAATGGACAAGAAGAAAGAAACTGGTAAAGCTAAGCCGCTGGTTAAAAGTGCTTTGACGGTGTAAAAAAACAACAACAAAAAAAGACTAGGAAAAGAAACACGAAGGACTTTCAACGAAGAAAAGCAATGCGAGCTGAGCGAGAAAGAAAGCGTCAACTGACAAGTGTAGAAGAAATTTTACCTAAGCAGATAGTAACTGGACAACAAAGACAATCATAGAAATCTTTAGCGAATCATAAAAAGACAATTTTAGAGAAGGAGGAATCCTCAGAAAAAAAAGGAAAAGGACAAGATACGAAAAGACCGAAGGCGGTCCAGGATTCATTCAACTGAGTCAAATGGCTGTGGAAGAAGAAAAAAGCAAGAGATCAGGAGTCATCTGTCTCTGGTAAGAAGCGAAAACTTAGTATTATTTTTGCTTTAATTTAATCACTAAGAAAGAAAGAAAAATTTACAATAATGAATCGATTTTATTTCTCAAGCAAGGACAGTGGTCGATTCGTTGACATAGCAACCGCAAATCTGTCGTAGAAGAAAATGGCGGACTACTCGTGTGGAGTGTCGGCTGTCGTTAACGTTGGCTGTAAAAGCAATACTTTATGTATTTGCACAATTATTTCAATGACCTTTTGTCCTTTGTAAATTAGCATTATCACTGGAGAAGTGCAGGTTAGTGGTTTCTCTCCAACAATACACTTTTATTTGTGAAATTCTCTTTGTGAATTTCGAAGTCTTTCTTTAGCCAAGTTTTGTTTTTAAACTTACCTTACTATATAAGCCTAAATACCTTGTAGTCAGAGTAAAATGTCTGTCTTTTAAATCATGTAAATTTATTTGCCGGCTGATTACGTATAAACCGTTCAATTTAAAATGCTCAAAATGTCCTCATTAGTTTTGAAAACAAAATTGCTCAACACTCACTTTTCTAGATTTTCTGTAGTTGAGAAATTATGTTTAAGAATTGCCTTGAAATATATATCGCCAAGAAAATATTATGCATTACATTTATGGATAAGTGACATTGATAGATACTATTTACTATTTAGAACAATATAGTGATGATCCAACAATGGAAAACAATGCAGTTAGCACAACATTGTACTATTTAGCATTGCTAATCTTTGACAGAATTATTGTTTTTACATAAACATATTTTTAACTAAAATTCAACTTTAGTACATAAATATAATTTGCATCAATTCCAATTAAACAAATGAATGAAAAGAATCCAAATTCTGTCATATTTCATGGATATAACCAACCACTACAGCAACAATGTTTATCTTAACTAAAATTATAGCTATATTTGGTTTGTGATTTTCCCATTGTATGAGCAGATATTTTACAAGTTGCAAGTCTTACGAGTTAAGATTTTGCAATTTTTTTAGCTTTTAGATTTGAATATCAACAAAATAAAGATACAATATGGCAATATTAGCTTAAAACCAATGTTTTTAGACAGTGGAGGCTAATTTGGCTCAAATCCCACTTGACCACTGCATTGTTTTAAAAT
Organism: Diadumene lineata; assembly: GCA_918843875.1. Taxonomy (NCBI): domain Eukaryota; kingdom Metazoa; phylum Cnidaria; class Anthozoa; order Actiniaria; family Diadumenidae; genus Diadumene; species Diadumene lineata. The sequence goes on along the minus strand of OU974081.1, from coordinate 4,323,852 downwards.
CATTTCTCTTTTTGACATTAAATTGAACATTGAATTGTTTTCTCATTTTTTTATTGCTCAGTTTTTTTATATTAAATTAGATTTTTGTTTGTTTATTTGTTAGCTGTAATCTCTTTATCAGTGTTTTGCAGCTTATGTGTGTTTGTTTAGTATTGTTTTTATCAGAGACTGTTACAGTTATATTTGATATTGAAGAATAAATGAAAAAATGCTGCTTGTATTTGATAAGAGAGGCAGAGGAAATAGCCCCAAATGGTCAAATATGTACATGGTAGTTTCTTAAATGGTGGAATTTCATATATAAATTTTGCATTCTGACACAAAGTGAATTTAGAGGTCTTCCAATTTTCATTGCATTTCACAAAGTCAATAATGTGTGCTAAGTCATTTTGTTTGTTTGATTCTTCACAGGTAGAAATGACAATTTTCCTGAAGACGCACTGGGCATTTGTTCACTATTAAAGACCACAAACATAGAAATTGATATTTTTATCTCTTATATCTTTATTATACAATTGTATTATAAAGATATAAGAAATAATGATCTCTCAAAACAGGTTTCAAAACAATGTACAATTTTAACTGAATTTAAAATATTATTGAACATCAACATACAGCTGCTCTTAAAAAGGTTGTCGAGTTGAAATACTGATTTAGTAAATAACAATATCATTTGCATACATCAAGTTTTTAAATTTTCTTGTTTTTAATACAAAGCAGCACATGTTATATAGTTATTATAATTATGTGAAGAAGTTATTTTGTAAATTTTGACTCATCACTTCTTAAAAAATCAAAATCATGAAATATGCAAATGACTTTGCTATTTACTAAATCAGTATTTCAACAAGACAACCATATCAAGAACAGCTATATCTATAATAATATGATCAACCCAATTTGAGTTTTGTTGTTACATGTTTTTACTGCCCTCAACCCCAGAGTAAAATATGTTTGCAATGGATGGGCACTATGTTTCAACATAGTTGTTGTTTTTCCAGGCTATTTATTTATCAACCGGTTGTTCATATCAGCCAGGCACTTGTAAATAATTTAAATTATAATTATAGATTTAATTATAATTTTTACTTTACTGATTTGTTGTAGCTGTATTATTTGTTGTAGAAAATAAAGACTACAAATGTCATCCATATTTGTTGGTGTTCTGATAAGCAAAGGCTATCAAAGTGACAGGGTGCATTAATTCATTTTTGTGCAGAAAGAAAGGGGGAGGGGGGTTAATAGCTGAAATAGGGGTAGGAGTTCAGGTCATATTTCTGTAAAGCACTTAAAATTAAAGTTGCTGCAAAGGAAGCATTTTTGTTTTGCCACAAAAACATATTAAATTATATAACATTGTGCTCGCACCAATTAAAATTATATGAATAATTATATTCATTATAGCCATATTGTTGGAGCTCCGCTATTAGGTTTACCTAATTTTTATATTAGTAATGTAGTTTGTATACTTGTACAGATTCAAAGGCTACCCTGGAAACTACGGCACGACCTTTGGACTACGAAATGAACAGGTTTATAAAACATTTCTTTTTGTTGTTGTTGTTCGTCTGTTTGTCCACTGACCATTTGTTTGTCTTTTTTTTTTTTTTTTTTTTTTTTTCGAGGTTTATACAACTTTTCTTTTTGGTGTCGGTTTGTAATTGTTGTTGTTCGTCTGTTTGCCCACTGACCGTTTGGTTATCCATGTTTTGTCGAGATTTACACAACGTTGTTGTTGTTGTTGTTTTTGTTCGTCTGTATATCCGACTTGTTTGTTTGTCCGGTTTTTGTTGACGTTTACCGTATAAATTTTCTTGTTGTTGTTGTTTTTCGTCTGTTTGTCCTCTGATCGTTTGTTTGTCCGTTGTTTTGGTATCATTTGTATCTGTCTGGCTGTTGGTTTATTTATATTTCTTTGTTATATTTACATACTGATTTTTCTATATCATTTTGTTTGTCTTACTGCTTGTTCATTCATTTCTCTGTCTCTCATTTTCCTTTTCTGCTTACCCGTCTGGCTGTCTGTTATTGTGTCCAATTGTCTAGTCTCCACCAAGACTAATAACAGTAACGCTTCAATAAAGATAGAATCTTTATTCAATTGTCACTGTACGTGTTTAGTCTTGGTGGAGACTAAAGTGTTTGTCTTATGACCGCGAAAGAAAAAATACAGTTTACTTTCTAATAGTTGATAAACAACAATAGACTGCACGCACTAAAAGTGTGCAACATAAATACCACTAAATAGTGCTATTTTATTCTCATTCTATTGTTTTTCTTTTGTTTAATTAGGGCTATTTACTACTAAATAGTGACAATTGTTGCACACGTTTAGTGTTTCCACTCTATAAAACAAGGGCTTTAGAGTGCAAACAATAAATCCATGAAACACTAATTACTAAATAGTACAAAATAGTACTAATTAAACAAAAGAAAACAATAGAATTTGCATACAATTGCACTATTTAGTATTACTAAAGTTTCACGGATTAATTATTTGCACTCTAGTGTTCACTACTAACTATTAGTTTGCCTATTCTTTCACGGTCATATGAAAAGCACTCTAATTGGAGACAATTTTAGATTGAGTCATTGTGCTAACAATCTTGATAATCTTAATGTGTTGTAGTGTAGTCCTGGTGGGTGTCTTATTGAGTCATTGTGCTAACAATCTTGATAATCTTAATGTGTTGTAGTGTAGTTCTGGTGGGTGTCTTATTGAGTCATTGTGCTAACAATCTTGATAATCTTAATGTGTTGTAGTGTAATCCTGGTGGGTGTCTTATTGAGTCATTGTGCTAACAATCTTGATAATCTTAATGTGTTGTAGTGTAGTCCTGGTGGGTGTCTTATTGAGTCATTGTGCTAACAATCTTGATAATCTTAATGTGTTGTAGTGTAGTCCTGGTGGGTGTCTTATTGAGTCATTGTGCTAACAATCTTGATAATCTTAATGTGTTGTAGTGTAGTCCTGGTGGGTGTCTTATTGAGTCATTGTGCTAACAATCTTGATAATCTTAATGTGTTGTAGTGTAATCCTGGTGGGTGTCTTATTGAGTCATTGTGCTAACAATCTTGATAATCTTAATGTGTTGTAGTGTAATCCTGGTGGGTGTCTTATTGAGTCATTGTGCTAACAATCTTGATAATCTTAATGTGTTGTAGTGTAGTCCTGGTGGGTGTCTTATTGAGTCATTGTGCTAACAATCTTGATAATCTTAATGTGTTGTAGTGTAGTCCTGGTGGGTGTCTTATTGAGTCATTGTGCTAACAATCTTGATAATCTTAATGGGTTGTAGTGTAGTCCTGGTGGGTGTCTTATTGAGTCATTGTGCTAACAATCTTGATAATCTTAATGTGTTGTAGTGTAGTCCTGGTGGGTGTCTTATTGAGTCATTGTGCTAACAATCTTGATAATCTTAATGTGTTGTAGTGTAGTCCTGGTGGGTGTCTTATTGAGTCATTGTGCTAACAATCTTGATAATCTTAATGTGTTGTAGTGTAGTCCTGGTGGGTGTCTTATTGAGTCATTGTGCTAACAATCTTGATAATCTTAATGTGTTGTAGTGTAGTCCTGGTGGGTGTCTTATTGAGTCATTGTGCTAACAATCTTGATAATCTTAATGTGTTGTAGTGTAATCCTGGTGGGTGTCTTATTGAGTCATTGTGCTAACAATCTTGATAATCTTAATGTGTTGTAGTGTAATCCTGGTGGGTGTCTTATTGAGTCATTGTGCTAACAATCTTGATAATCTTAATGTGTTGTAGTGTAGTCCTGGTGGGTGTCTTATTGAGTCATTGTGCTAACAATCTTGATAATCTTAATGTGTTGTAGTGTAGTCCTGGTGGGTGTCTTATTGAGTCATTGTGCTAACAATCTTGATAATCTTAATGTGTTGTAGTGTAGTCCTGGTGGGTGTCTTATTGAGTCATTGTGCTAACAATCTTGATAATCTTAATGTGTTGTAGTGTAGTCCTGGTGGGTGTCTTATTGAGTCATTGTGCTAACAATCTTGATAATCTTAATGTGTTGTAGTGTAGTCCTGGTGGATGTCTTATTGAGTCATTGTGCTAACAATCTTGATAATCTTAATGTGTTGTAGTGTAGTCCTGGTGGGTGTCTTATTGAGTCATTGTGCTAACAATCTTGATAATCTTAATGGGTTGTAGTGTAGTCCTGGTGGATGTCTTATTGAGTCATTGTGCTAACAATCTTGATAATCTTAATGTGTTGTAGTGTAGTCCTGGTGGGTGTCTTATTGAGTCATTGTGCTAACAATCTTGATAATCTTAATGTGTTGTAGTGTAGTCCTGGTGGGTGTCTTATTGAGTCATTGTACTAACAATCTTGATAATCTTAATGGGTTGTAGTGTAGTCCTGGTGGATGTCTTATTGAGTCATTGTGCTAACAATCTTGATAATCTTAATGTGTTGTAGTGTAGTCCTGGTGGGTGTCTTATTGAGTCATTGTGCTAACAATCTTGATAATCTTAATGTGTTGTAGTGTAGTCCTGGTGGGTGTCTTATTGAGCTTGCCCAACAGCTGGCTGTGATTATGATTGGAAAACAAGTGATTGGTAACGTACAAGAAGTTTTGATACCGTGAGTGTTGTCTATAGTTGATTTTATTCACTCTTTCATTCACTCGCTCACTCAATCATCCACACATTCATTCATTCATTCATTCATTTATCCTTTCATTCATTCATTGATTCATTCATTCATTCATTCATTCATTCATTCATTCATTCATCCTTTCATTCATTCATTCATTCATTCATTCATTCATTCATTCATTCATTCACTCATTCATTAATTCATTCATTCATTCGTTCTTTGATTTTTCCACTTATTTATTCATTCATTCGTTCATCCATATATCCATTCATTTATTTATTCATTCTTCGATTTTTACATTCATTTACTCATCCATCCGTCCATTCGATCATTCATTCTTTGATTCATTCATTCTTTCATTCATTTCAATTTGATTATACTAAATATATATAAGATTTGTGGTAATCAAACAATATATATGTTTATTATGAAATGTGTGTGTTTCACTTGATACATGCTGTGAATTCATGGTCACATAATATTTTAGCGAGTGTAACACCATTTTCTCCCTTAAAGCGTCCGTGGCCGAGGGGGTTTGGTTTTCTCACCTAGAAAACGTGAGGTCACTTGTTTGAGTCCCGTGCGAATCTAACTGACGCAGATTTTAATTTCTCAAATCTGACATTTAGGCCGCAACATGCTCGTGGGTCATTTTGCAAGACCAGTACGAGGGAGCTTGCTCCCGCAACGCGCTCCCGCAACATGTTCCCGAGCAAAGCTCCCTCGTGTGTACCAACGATTTCATAAGAAAAAAAAGGTTGCTCAACAAAAGTTTTGCTCCCGGGTTTTGCTCCCTCATATTGAAATCGGTACACACGAGGGAGCTTGCTCCTGAAACACGTTCATGCAGCAGTTTTGCTCCTTGAGCTTGCTCCCTCGTAGTAAATCAGTTTGATATAAGGGAGCAAAACCAGTAAGCAAAATTTTATGTTGCGCAACATATTTTTTTTCGCGTGAAATCGTTGGTACACACGAGGGAGCTTGCTCCGGGAGCATGTTGCGGGAGCATGTTGCGGGAGCGTGTTGCGGGAGCAAGCTCCCTTGTGTGTACCGGCCTTTACTCCCGATGAAACATTACTGAAATGTGCATGTATATTTTCCCTGACAGTGAACTCAAGCAATACTTAAAAAGAAGAAAGCGAGGTTCTAAAGGAAACGATGACATAAAGCCGCGCTGGGAAGCTGACTACGAACTGCTTGAAAATGAAGGTCTTTTCCAAGAGTATTTAGAAATGGGTAGGCAACTTATCTACAGCACACTACACAACACTACACTGCAAGACACTACACTACAATACACTGCACTGCTTCGCACTACGCTATACTATACTACACTACACTACACTGCACTACAATACACTACACTACACTAACCTACACTACACTAGTCTGCACTACAATACACTACACTGCACTACAATACACTGCACTACACTATACTATACTACACTACACTACACTAACCTACACTACACTACACTGCGCTACAATACACTACACTACAGTACACTCCACTACACTACACTGCACTACAATACACTACACTACCCTACACTACACTACACTACACTGCACTACAATACACTACACTAACCTACACTACACTACACTAACCTACACTACACTACACTAACCTACACTACACTACACTAACCTACACTACAGTACACTACACTACACTACTTTACAAGACACTACACTAACGTACACTACACAACGCTAACCTACACTACAGTACACTACACTACACTACTTTACAAGACACTACACTAACGTACAATACACTACACTGCTTCGCACTACGCTATACTATACTACACTACACTGCACTACACTACACTAACCTACACTACACTAGTCTGCACTACAATACACTACACTGCACTACACTATACTATACTACACTACACTACACAACACTACACTAACCTACACTACACTACACTACAATACACTACACTACATTAACCTACACTACACTAACCTACACTACACTGCCCTACACTACACTACACTGCACTGCACTACACCACACTAACCTACACTGCCCTACACTACACTACACTACACTACACTACACTACACTGAAAAACCCTACACTACAAGACACTACACTACAATACACTACACTGCACTACAATACACTACACTAGTCTGCACTACAATACACTGCACTGCACTGCACTACACTACACTCCTTTACAATGCTTTGCACTGCACTGCACTGCACCACGCTACATTACACCTAAATATCTACGACTACGCGTCGTTACTGTTCTCTTTCCTTCTCTGCTCTTCTGTTTTCACCTCAGCCATCTTGCCTCTGTCGTCTTTTCCTCATCTCACTGGTCCTTTGCGTTTTCCTCCGTGAAGTTCATCCCACACATTTTCTATTTTCAGTGATCCAGTTTGGCTTCATAACCTTGTTTGTAGCTGCGTTCCCATTGGCTCCTTTCTTCGCGTTGGCCAATAATATCTTCGAAATAAGAATCGATGCTGATAAGTTCGTTTGTGATCTAAGGCGATCAACCGCTGATCGTGCCCAAGACATTGGTGTATGGTTCACTATTCTTGAATCAATTGCAAAACTGGCTGTCATTAGTAATGTAAGTGTCTAAAGGTTTTAGGCTGGACATGCTCACGGGTCAGTCCAGCGGTATACTTTCTCATATCAAACAATCATCTTGAAAAAAACCTGTCATTCGCTTTAATAACCATATTTAATATCTTACCTTATTTGGAAGTGACTATGGATTATTTTTTCTTAGTCATTATTTTTAGTCATAAGTTTGTTTTTGCCTTTGTTCAGTTATTGATTATTCAATTCAATATTTTCTTTATTTCTTTATTTCTTGTTTTTTTCTTTCTCTCTATTTTTTTCAACGGTTACTTTTCTGAATATTTGCTGTCTTACTGTTGTTGATTGCACTGTTGTTTCATTTTCTCACAGGCGTTCCTGATTGCATTTACGTCAGAGTTCCTACCGAAACTCCTCTATGCAGGAATAATTTCACCCAATCATTCTTTAGAGGGATATTTGAACTTTAGTTTAGCCTGGGCACCTCACAATACAACGTCTCAGCCATGCAGGTATAGGGAGAACATAATGTATTATTTTCAATGAAAATTGTTATGAGGTTTTTTTTACTTTTCCCTTGTTTTTCACTTGTTTTCACTTCGTAGTTTTCCATTTTCCTTTTATTTTGTTTGTTTGTTTTAGCTCGTTTTTCCGTTTGTTTGTTTTTCCTTGGTATACAATATTAGCGATCTGTTTATTGGTATGTTTTTTTTTTGCTTGTTTGTTTGCTCGTTTGGTAAATTGTTTCTGGGCTTCGTCCGTTTTTGTTGTTGTTGTTGTTTTTTGTTTGTTTGTTTGATTGTTTGTTTGTTGTTGTTTTTTTACGTTGTTCGGTTTGTTTGTTGATTTACCCATCTATCTTTTAGTTGTTTTCTTTGAGTTTGTTTGTACTTTTTGTTCTTTTACGCTTCATCTTTGCCCAAATCATAACCAGTAAAATGCTACCAGATGACATCTAACTTGCCACATCCTTGTTTCAGATACATAGACTTTCGGGACGAGAAAGGCCATCTCACGTCCTTCTACTGGCATCTGTTAACATTAAAGCTCGGATTCGTTATTTTATTTGAGGTGAGTTTCACTAGTAAAGATCCTGGCAGCAGCTGTTCAGCGGTATTACAAAGATTTCCTTAAACGAGGGTCCTAATGGGGGTACCGAAATCTCAGTTAACTATGAACCTCATTAGTACCCTCGAAAGAAATCCACTCTTTGTGTTAACTTGTTACCCTCGGTGAATAAAGATTATCGTATCGTATCGTATTGTATCGTACTGTATTGTATCGTATTGTATCGTATTGTATCGTACTGTATTGTATCGTATTGTATTGTATCGTATCGTATTGTATCGTATCATTGAGAAAGAAGCAGCAACAATCTTGTCCATGCAAGCTGAAAGTTAATGTTCAACTTGATTAAGAACGGCTGTTGGGTGCATTTTATAAACGTTTTTTTTCCGCAGCACATCGTCTTTGGGGTCTCGACATTGATTGACGTCATGGTTCCCGACGTACCTCAGGGCCTGCAAGACACAATAAAGAGAGAGAAATATCTTGCTGCCCAGGCTCTCGCGTCCCATCATGGCTTGATGGGGACTGAGGAACTAGACACTGAAGATATTACGGTTCATATCACATAATTAAATAAATAATATTTTATCAATAATAATCTAGCCTCATATCCAGGGTCCCTTCTTAACAATAATTCCAAAATGAATCTAAAAGGCCTGGGTACTAGGCTAAAAATAGCTTTGTTCAAAGTGACGCAATTAAGTAACTTTTGAATAACTTCAAATTTTGGATAAAAAACGCAGTACATTTAACTTTAAACGATTTGTAGACAACAACTTAAGACAATAACTTAAGGTAGAATAATTTACTGACATATTGCAGTTCGACCTCCCCTCCCCCCTAAATATCAATGTTGTTTTTTCTTCCACATACCTGCTGGGACAGTAACAATTTATAACGCATCAACATTGAAACACACGTTCATGCATATCACGTTGTTTTGTCCACGATTTTAGCCTGGTTTTCACGCATCACTTTTGATATTATTTAATTTCAATGTTCTTTCAAATTCAAAGTAAGTTGAGGCACTTGTCCATGGGGGATAGGCTCAAAAGTCATGATCAGAGCATGCGTAAGAGGTAGGTTACGAGAATTATTAAATCATCTGAAGAACACTGCCGTTAGGCCTTTAAAAACTTCAAAGGGACTGAAAATGAGCAATTTTCATTTCCCATCCTAGTCCTGAAGTTGTCAAAGGCATAACAACAGTCTTCTTCAGATGATTTACCAAGGCTCGTAACTTACCTAATACGCATGGTCTTTTCGAATCCGAAGGTCAAATATAATATTGGCATCTACATTTATCACATTTGTATCTGTAACTATGTTCAGTGTCGTGTCATCCAAGAATAAGCTACGAAAATAATGTCGTCATTGTACTAAAACTACTAGCATTCTTTGCTAATTGCCTTCCGTATTACCAATAGGCGATCTGCATTATGGCGTCAATGTACTATGGCGTCAGCATTCTTTGAGAATTCTCTTTCATATTCAAATTCTTATTCCTTTGGAGATTAACAGAACAATTTGTGCTAATTTCGATACGAAAATAAGTGAGTAAAGCATTCTGGTATGTGACGCTATGGTACAAATCGCCTATATTGCTACAAACGCAAGTCGGAAAAGCATAAGTCGTCTAACTTAGCAGTTCAACTTTGGGCTTTAGTGTTGTCGTTGTTAAAAATGGTGTAAAACTCGTGGAAATCACTCTAACCGAAGTTAAACTCCAACATGAGGATCAAAATTGAATACTGACTGAATTGGGATTTGCCTATTTTGAAGGCTGAGACTTGGGATTTTCCATGAGGATTGTGAGATTTACTTCAGAATTTGGGTAGGGATATTCTCCTCGTGTCCCGTTTTGATCTCTATTGCTTGATTTCATACCGTAAATGCCTGGGGCTAGATTCCCATAGTGTTATGTAAATCAACAAAACGGTCACTACCATGAATGACAACCTCAAACTTTATAAAATCCTAAACTTTCGTGTTGATTGGAGGATAAATCAGAGAGAGACACGAGCGTTCAAATTTGCAAAAAATTTTTTTACTAAATTTTGGACTTTTGGAAGGCTTGTGTCTCATTCAGGTCTTACTATATCAACACCAAACTTTGTCATTGTCTTGATAAGATCATTCAAAACACTAGCTGACTCTTTATTGGAGTGACAAAATGCAAGGGAAATTCGGCTCAGGCCTAACGGTATGAAATCGGGCAATAACAGTATTTTATCTGTTATCTCGCATGACAGAATACAAAAAATTGAATACATGTAATTGAAATTTTAAGACTATCCCAAAGAGCAAAGATAAATTTATATCTAAATCACCCATTGTTCACACCATATTTTGCTTCTTCTACTTGAATAAAAATTAGGCTGGGAATTGGGATTTGATAACCTCCCCCCCCCCCCCCCCCCCCCCCCCGTTAAAATCTTAAAATGTTGCTTCACAAAACCACCTTAAAGCTAATTATGTAACAAAATACCAAGTTCAAAAATAAAGCCGTCGAAATGGTATCAAAATATTTGATTTAACTCTGTCAAGTGGTAGTAGTATCTTTGTTATACAAATGAGTGTAAATGATCTAGTGCAACCAGCTGCAATACATCCAGTAGTTTCTCTCGTTAATACAATAACTATATCCGGATGCAACTCAGGCTAAAGGTAGCCGGACAGTCCTATTTGGACCTTGTGTTGTTTTGTTTTTGTGATTTTTTGTTACTTTTTTGTTTTTCAAGCACCGAGTTTGTAATTGCAATATCCCATAGGGCGAAGACAATTTGACTTTTTAATACAAAAACAAAAAGTACAAATCAATTAAAAAGTTAAACGAGAAACCACCTTATTTTCTTTTAGTAATGTAATTGCAAAAAAATAAATCATTTTGTCGAGTTTGATAACTTGTCATCATCGTCAAGGCCTAAATTGAAATATCTGCTTCTTTACTTAGATTAATACACATTTTAGAATACATTTCGGTGGATTTGCGTTGATTTGACGAGCAGGTCCCTGAATATTGTTTTGGCGTGACGTCATAGTAAATCAGGGCAATTATGAGTTTCCCTGCATATACAGATCACGGTAGAGAACAGCGTTGTGTGACATGTATGGTGACTGATCGGATGTAAAGCATCAATTTGCACTGGGCACCATTCCTCGTCTTTTCTATCTATTTAATTAAAGTTTGCTTCGCTTTTCACACCTAGTTTCAACATTTCAGTAATAACATTCTAGCTATACAGTTTTCCCCGTGAGCGCACGAAAGAAATTTTTTTTTTTTTTTCCTGTCTGAAAAGCTAGCTTGTTCGAACAAAGAACGCTCCCAGGGTCCTCAAAAGAGAGGGAAAGGCGCCTTGATCGAGTCGAGGCCAAGTTGAAATAATTCAAAGAGCCTTTGCAATTATTACAGTATTACCATGGTTACTGATGTCGCAAAAGGTATTTAATGTATGGGGGGAACTTGCAAGTAGTTAGTTTCGAGCGAATGGTGAGATGAAACACAATCATTTAAAGGTAAGATATTGCGATTAAATATAGTCATATACTGAAGAATATGAACATAAATAAAGTAAAATTCTGGCAATTTGGTTGAAAAGGATTTTGAATTTTCGGTGATCATTATCATTGTTATTATCATTTTTACCATATTGTTTTTTTATTCTTTTTTTATTGAATTTACTCGATTTAAGCATACACATTGTACAGACTAGTCCCTACTACAATGGCATTACTCACACTTGCACGAGTTTTTTCTTCTTCTTCTTCTTTTTTTTTTTTTTTTTTTTTTTTTTTTTTTTTTTTTTTTTTTTTTTTTTGCTTTTGTTTTGTTTTTGTGATTTTTTGTTACTTTTTTGTTTTTCAAGCACCGAGTTTGTAATTGCAATATCCCATAGGGCGAAGACAATTTGACTTTTTAATAATACAAAAACAAAAAGTACAAATCAATTAAAAAGCTAAACGAGAAACCACCTTATTTTCTTTTAGTAATGTAATTGCAAAAAATAAATCATTTTGTCGAGTTTGATAACTTGTCATCATCGTCAAGGCCTAAATTGAAACTTTACTTTTTTTATTTTTTATTTTATTTTATGTGGGTGTGCAGATTTCTTGGGTATTGTAGCGGAATTTTCGAGGAATCGAGGACTTTTTTCAATTATGTTAGTAACTTAGACTTAAACGATTGAATGCTAAGCCTTCATTTTGAAAATTGAAACAATTTTTTAACAATTTAAAATCGAAATAAGCGTCGCGTCGATTGGGCGCAGTTACAATTTCACAAACATGAATCCTACTTTGTTCTTCAAATCGATTCTACAAATCTTGCCATGATATTTTTTTGTGTATTTTTTGATTGTCTAATTGGCTTGATTCATGAAAACAATTAAAATGGAATTGCTGATAACTTTAATAAAGTACGAATGTTTTGAAATCCATCGAGTATAAATGTCTGAGAAAATTACTTAGCATGCCAACAGCATATTAGATAAACAGATCAAAGAGAAAGATATATCTTATCGAAAATTAAATGAGATATGGAGATGATGAGCTTGAGAAAGCTGAAGCAATTACAGTTGTATCGCGAGATTTGGATATATCAAGATAGCCTTGTTTTGACTGAAAAAAAGGTCCAATCAAATGTCCAATCAAAAGAAAATATGTGTTAGTTGAATATTTGATTTACAGAGGTTGTGGTTTTAGCGATGTTGACCACAACTAATACACATAGGTTTGAAATCAGTATCAATTATTTCCAAGAAACCAAAAGAAGATGATTTAATTTTAGAGGTGAATTCTACAACTGTCATGAATGACTTTTCAAGAAAAAAATATATTAAAAATTGGATTTGTTTGTATATTTTTCTTCAAAATTAAAAAACCTTGGCATTGAGTACTTGTGTAATTTGGCATTCTGCACATTTTCGTGAATATTTGTTTACTTTGTGCTAGATTTAGTAGCTAATAATCGAGGAAAAGTGTGGAAAATTTACTCTAAACAAACAATACAAACAAATATCTCTTTTCATACGTGCAGTTGTATTTGTTCTCCGTATATGCTAACCTTCAGTTCAATTCCGTCGTGTCGATACAATTACATAAGTCATAATCAAATTTCCTATTCTCTTTTAGAGTAGCTTAAGCTTAATTATTTGACTAGGGATATATTAAACATCCTTCGTTTATGAAATATTTGTGTGTGGTTTGCACTGTCTGTGGTTATTCTATCCAGTCTTTTTTATTAAACTAGACCCTGAATTCAGGGTTTACACGGAGGTTCTTAAAAACTGAAAAAAATACAATATAAAACAAAACAAAATTAAAAAGGAAGGAATGTCATTTAATCTTTTTTTTTTTTTTTTTCATGTAAACCTACTGCCTGGATGTAATTCTTATTCTACAGCGAATCAGGATTCCTGTGTACCTACGTCAACAATTTTTTTTCTCTGACCCCCACCTTTGAAAAATGCAGCATCCGCCCTTGAAGCTGTACGCGAGTAACTGTACAGATAGGAGTCAGGTTTAATTGTACATCATGCAATCGACATCCATCAATATTAAACACGAAAGGAGTTATTACATAACAATACATTTAGATATTCGTTTGTACTAGTATTTACCCTTAAAGTGAAAACATGTAAGTAGATGAAAGTTACTACACGCTCCCTAAGTTAACCATTTAAATGCAGGGTTACTGAAAGTACATAGTAGCTGGGTAACTAATTAAAAAGGTTGAAAACGTCTTGGAAATGTACTTTATGGCTTTTTTAAAAGAAATTTAAAAGGATAGAAAAGAAAACTGGATAATAGAAAATATGATTCAAAACAAGACGCTCTTAGAGCGCGAGCTCGTGCTTGTGAAGAAGCACTGCGTCACTGAGGACGACTGCTAGCCCATTTCGAATCTTCGCAGCTAGATGCGAGGTTAACCATGAAAACGAGGTACCTCATACATCAGTATAGCTTCTAATTCTCGTGATGAGCCTAGCTAAGAATGCCTGTATTAAAGGCTAATATCAAACAATTAAATGCTGTTCGCGCGGGAACCCTGTGTTTTTTTAAAGTATGAGCTTTTTTTACAAAACCGAGGCTGCAAATATGACGAACATTTTGCGTTTTGGATTCACTACAATATCTGGCAGTTTTCTCCTAACTTTAAGCCTTAAAAAAAAAACGGCAAAAAAGAGTTCAAGCGTACTTCCAAATAAGGTAAAATTTACCAAATATGGTTAAACAAAATTCGAACAGCAGTTTCAATTGTTTGATATGGATAACACAGAACATTTTTATACTAGCATTATTATGGAATGTTTTTTCGGCGTTTACAAGCTAGTTTTCTTTTCATTCTTTTTCTATTTTTGACATGACATATATTTATTTTATTAGAGTTGTAGAGTGATCCACTTTTGAGATTTGATTTTTTAACTTTAGCAATAATTTTATGACGTCATTCAAAATGAAATGCATTTTGATACTACCCATATAAAGGGCTTTCAGCACACAAAATTTGAAAGAAATCCAGAAGGTCGCAAAATTGGTCATGAGGTTCTTAGCGACACAGTCACTTAATTGCTGAGTAGCGACCACATTATTGCTGGTCTCTTCGTCTTTAGCTCCTAAAAGAGCTCCCGTACGAATGGAAGGGGTATTATCATGGTTTGATTTACCTTCGAAGATAATCATCGCCGTAAATAAACTGCAAAATTAAACAACTTGAACGAGACATTTCGATGAAAAATCCGACATATCGAAAAATCCCTCGTGGTTGATTTACTAGCTACTAATCGTTTTCTGACAGAAAAGAAACGCCTAGTCACAATTGATTCTCTTCCCCAGGTCTCTTTTCCGAGGTTGTACTTTCGTAACTAGCTTCGCATCGTTCCGACGAGTAAAATAGGAAACAAACGTCTTGTAAACAAAACAAATGTTACTCAAATGGAACCTATTAATGTACTGCTAGTTAGATCTCTTGATTTTGAGCAAGTTACTGCAGTTTACACTATTTTGCAGTTTGTTTTGTCAAAATTTCGAATAATCCATGACATTGCGCATGTGTAAGTGTAAAAACAGTAAACATTCAACAGGAGTATTTTTGCGAACGAGAGCACAAAAAGGGCAATAGAGTCTAACTGTCGTTATTTCTTGTACAGGTTATTATTAGCCAAACGTCCACGGTCGTAAATTTACTGGGAGGAGGATAGTTAGTAATGTGGATGGGGAGGGGAGGTTCGAATTAAACGTCGATATAGCTCGAGCGGGCAAGTCTGAACATGAGAAAAAGTTCGACTTGTACGAAAAAAAATCGTGATACGCGCTGCATTTTATAGGCCGGTACACACGAGGGAGCTTGCACCTGAAACATACTTATGCAACATATTTGCTCCCTGGTTTTGCTCCCTCATATCAAACCAATTTGATATGAGTAGTGGGTAGTGAATAAATGAATAATTCATTGTCTATAACAAACTTATTAAAAATTAGTTTACCTAATTGTTATACTTATGTTATCATACCACAGCAGGTTCCTCACAGCACCCATCGTTGACATTGTTTTGTCGTACATTTGTTTGTGAGTTTCTTGTGCAAATCATTTCAAATGATTACCCGTGGAATAGAGCAAAAAAAACCTGATACGAGGAGTGGATTTAAATAGAATCTTCGGGTAAGCTTGATAATCTACCACAGTACGATTCCAATAGTTCAATTTACAGTTCTTGTCAACTCCACCCTTGTTAGCATAATATTCTGTAGAATTTCACTACTGTCCTTGGTTTTGTGAGAAATGTAGAGTGCAAATAATCTATCTGTGAAACTTTAGTAATACTAAATAGTACAATGTTATGCAAATTCTATTGTTTTCTTTTTTGTTTAATTAACACTTTTTTTGTACTAAATAGTAATTAGTGATTCACGGATTTGTTGTTTGCACTATACACAGCTACAAACAATTGCTGTAATTAAGACAATGGCTTAATTCTAAAGAACAAATTGGATGATTCTGAGGCTGGAGTTGATGAACGTTACTGTAAATTGGACTATTGTTGCAAAAGCTATAGATTGCACGCACTAATATGTACAACAGTCACTATTTAGTGGTAAATACCCAAATTAAACAAAAGAAATCAAGAGAATTAGCATAAAATAGCACTGTTTAGTGGTATTTATCTTGCACACTTTAAAACACAAAATTACTTAAAGTGCTCCTAAACACTACGAGTTTTTTTTATTTTAATCCATTCTTTAGAACATTTTAAACATTCTATGAAACTTTGAACGTTTTTGGAAAAATATTTATGTTATTTTTTTAACAAAAAAGACGAAAAATACGCCTCGTACCCAGTCTCTTTTTGGGTGTGTCTACGATGATGTGTGACGTCATCCCAGGCCAAGCTACGTTGCCTGGTAGCAGAACTACAGTAAACATTCTAGCAACAAGCAACAATAGTGCATATATAACTCTAAATTTGTGACGTCTAAACAGAATATTTTAAGAGATAATGGATTCAGATTACTCTGATAATGTTTGTTGGCCTGGGATGACGTCACATGACGTCACAGACAAATCACGGCCATGGCACAATAAAAAGGCTAATTTATCAAACTTTGACAGGCCATAAAAAAATCGCTTTTTAATGAAAATAAAAATTTTTTTCACAGAAGCAATTTTAGCGACAAAAATTTTTAATTCACAAGTTTTCGTGATAGTGTTTAGGGGCACTTTAAATGCAACTCTTATTTTTCACTTCTTGCTTGTCTAAATTTCATGTTCGCCATATTAAGCCCGACATTCTTAACGCTGAGAGGCAAACAAAACTTGATCCAAAGCTAGGAGTGAGATTGATAAACGCAATACAACATAAGACGTTTTCCATATTTTAATTTACCTTGCTTGGTCATTACTTGCACGTTTTGCACGCAGGAATGTGCGAGATTAGATCATATGTTTTACATGCACTACATTTAGGTACACACTAGGCGACTTGGTCACTGCGATATGTCGCTTCAGTGTGCACTGGTTCAACAATTCCAACCGGTTAGTTTTTATGTCGCAAGTCGCAGCGACAACACACTGGAAAAATTACAAAAAAAGTGTGTTTATTTACCTGAGTTTGCAATATCCAAATAAATAAACATGGAAAAAAGGCATTTATTTTGGAAAATCTCAGAAAAAAATGCCTTTTTTCTATGTTTATTTATTTGGATATTGCAAAATCAGGTAAATAAGCACACTTGTTTTTTTTCTGATTTTTTCCAGTGAACAACTTCTGCCAAAAATACGTGGGAAATTGTCGCTGCGACTTGTCGCCTAGTGTGTACCGACCTTTACAATTACATGCACATTTTATTTAGGCTATCTATCTTTGGTGTAAGAACGTGAAATGAATTAATACTAGCAGATCACCAAAGTTGAAATCTGAAACAAGGGGAAGTGTGAAAATTCTGATAACAAATGAATTTATTTATTCGTCTGTTTTCAAGGAGCCAAATAATTGCATTCGCCCCACGGACTCATGCAATTACGAACTCTTTGAAAAAACAAACTCGTGCAAATTAATTCCAAATTGAACTCGAAACCATCTTATTACCTATACAAATAGCACTAATTAAACAAAACAAAAAAACAATATACAATTAGCATAAAATAGCACTATTTAGTGGTATTTATGTTGCACACTTTTAGTGCGTGCACTCTATTATTAAAATATATATGTATAACATTGTTAAACAAATTTAAAGGGACACTGTCATGACGTACGCGAGCAAACTTGAAAAAATTAGACCAATTTTTTTTAAGTTGGTAAATCCAAGATGGCGGCGCATGGCAAACGAACGAATGCAGAACAACATTTGGACACAATACAATCTATTAAAGAATGGGAAAAAACTACACATACGAATATATCTAGAAGGAAAAACATACAAAGCTTGGTTAGATGCTAAATATGTAGCAAGTTATGAAAAGTGTAGCGACAAGGATTTCGTTGGCGATCATTTGTTGTCATTGGAATTACACCGAAGGCGGTAAGACCTGAAAATGTGCATTTTTTACGTTTTATGTGATGGATTATAACATACTTTTTGTATTTTTACTTTCCTTTTGTCAAGTAACGAAGACGGTTGAAATTAAAATTCAAGTTTAATTTGGTGTAGACGAACTTAAGTTCTCAAACACGCACTTTTACATTTGGCAACTTCCTTTGAAAATATATTAACTTTGAAAACTTGTAAACATCTCTGTTTATGTAAACAATCAAAACTTGTAAATGAATAGGTAAAAATATAAAAGTTGTTTTCCTACCGTACATTCCAAAATGCAGCTAATGCAATGTATAGCCATAACAAGTAATCGATTGTGTCTCAAATCGAGAGCGCATGTCATCCATTGACAGTGTCCCTTTAAAGAGGCATCTGTATATGAAGGTAAGTTATATGGGAGTCCACCCATTTTAACCATAGGTAGGCCTTAGTCCAACAATAATCGTTATATAGTAAGTAAGGTAAAATATTGCTTTATTCACGGAGAAAATCGAAGAAATAAGTTTTCGATAAATTTTGATAATTTTCGATCAAAAATATAGTAAAATTATAATATTTTTGTTGGAGTGCAACTTTATTCACGGCGTCAGTTATTAGCATTCAAACTCTAATATGTAATATATACAATATGAGCGGCCGATCTGTATGGAATATACAATGTCGAGCCGAAGGCGAGACATTTTATATTCCATACAGATCGGACGCGAACATTGTATATTACTTACAAAATGTCTAGATTAATGCTGCTATTCTAGAGTGATGTTTTTGAAATAAGATTTAATTTGGCCGAGAAATTTCAAGCTAAACCTTATGCAAATCATGACGATTTCTGTATAAAATATGCAGATGCCTTCACGGTAGTGATTTTCTATTGTTCTGGGTTCATTAATTTTATAAGACAGAATAAAATAGGCTAATAAATATTTATCTGGCAGCTTACCTATCGATCTATCTATTTATCTTTACGTCTAGTTCTGTTCCAAATAATAAATGAGAAATTTTCAAAGTAAGTCTGTATCTATCTATAACAAATTCTGTAACGGCCACAAATACAAATTTATCCTGATTTCTTTAATTAAAAAGCTAAATTGTTTTTACGAAAAAAAACCTCAATTGATGTGATTTTTCTTCTTCTCACAAAGTAAAGCACTTGAGTCTCATTTTGTATGTAAACTTAACTTACAAACTCATATTACGGATATCGATTCCTTTGAAATTCACTGATTTATTATTAATGAGTTCCAATGCTTTCAAATTGCATGATTTTTCATATCCATCTGCTAGTCTTTCAGCTCACGGCACAAGTTTTAAGTATATGTGTCCGAAGGTTAAGGCGTCTTCCTTGAATTTTATTTTATTGCATACGAGGCACATTGTGGCTGAATGATTTTCAGACGATTAGGCACCACGCTTTATTACTTACCCGTCATGTGTATTTAAGCAATTTGATTGCACTCGAATTTATATTTTTTTCAAATGGTAAATGCGCAAAGTAATATTGAGGTTTTACTCTTAATAGCTTTCATTTGCCCTTTGTTAATTTCACATACCTTGATAGGTTAATTCTTGTGGCAATGCGAAATTTCTCATTTTAAGGGGAACAAAAACTATATTGAGTTCCTCATGATCACTTATAACAACGTGTTGTTTCTTGTTTTCAGTCAGCTCTTATATTAGAAGTTTTTCATCTCAAATTGAGAAAAAAATCATAAACAAGAAACCAAACGTTCTAATCTCAGGAACTCAAAATACGTTGTTCTGTTTTTTTGTTGTTGTTGTTTTTTTGTTTGTTTGTTTTGTTTGTTTGTTTGTTGTTTTTTTTTGAAAAAAAAAATGAGCAATTTCACTTTTAGATGGAATTTCTAGACTAAAACCAACCTTAATTTGTTTCAGATACACTTAACAAACGAATGCTATAGCTGTTTGATGGACCTATCAGAACGCTTGCAGGATTGATTTCAATATCATTCTCTGCTTAGCAGAGACGGTCCAATACCAGCAGAAAAAAGTACACAAGAGTCAAATGATTTAAACAACGTCTGTTCAAATTTCTGCCTCTGGCAAACACGTATACCAAAAGGTTATTGGAATGAAAAATGACTTTTAATTAATAGCACTTTTGGCTGATCTCCGAGTGGAAGTTGATAAACTACACAAGAAGATGAGACAACTACCGACGTTCCAAAGATGTTTGTTTTCCCACAAACGAATATGTTTGGCAGTCATTTGTCGTTAAATACAAAAAGATCGTTTGCTGATAGGAAATACCGATATTACCGAGTCTGTAAATCAAGACCACAGAGATTACTGGA
Organism: Diadumene lineata; assembly: GCA_918843875.1. Lineage (NCBI taxonomy): Eukaryota > Metazoa > Cnidaria > Anthozoa > Actiniaria > Diadumenidae > Diadumene > Diadumene lineata. The sequence goes on along the minus strand of OU974081.1, from coordinate 4,303,241 downwards.
ATAAATTTACGACTGTTTCCAAATAGAATGTATAAAACCAAGGTAGCCGACAAATCACAACACCACATAGTGTAAGAGCTCAAACTGGTTTCAAAGGCTTTTCTTGTTTTCAACAAACCGGGATATCAGACAGTTGAAATATTGTGAATTTATAATGAATATAACGACATCTGAAAGCGTAATGCTGAACTATAAAGAAAGATCGTTTGCAATAGCAATCACAGCTATGCTTATTCCGATCATAGTAATTGGTAATTTATTTGTCATGACTGCTTACAAGACTAATGTCAGGCTTCGTACACGGACTTACACGTTCCTGTTAAGCCTGGCTGTTTCTGATATTATTGTTGGTGGTGTTAACCTGCCGATGTGGATATGGTGTATGGTTAATTATAGAGAGTGTGCCTCACCTACGTATATGCTCGTCTTTAAGTTCCTAGACCGTTTTGGAGCTTTCGCGTCGATTTTTCATCTCACCGCTATCAGTGTAGAGCGATATATTGCCGTTGTGAAGCCGTATCTATTCTGTCAATTGCCCAAGAGATTTTTTCTCCTTGTGTCAGCGTTAGCTTGGGTTTCTGCAATATTGTTAGCATCTCTTTCATGGTTGGGTAACTCACATACTGCTTCGTACAACCTGGCTGTCTTTTTAATTGGCTTCGTTCTGCCAGCCTCTATAGTCATTTCAATGTACATTGGAATCTTAAATGCAGCTAAATCGCTGAACAAAAGGACACCATATTTTACTAACGGCAAATCAAAGAATAACATAAGTCAAGACCGAAAAGTCGCCATTACCGTGGCTGTTATAAGTGGTTTATTCATCGTTGCTTGGCTACCTTTCTTTGTGCTGTCAATCATCGCCTCGTATTGCCATGGTAACAAATGCTTCCCTAGCAACAAAGAAGACGTGTTGCGCATGGTAACCGCAGTAAAATGGTTGCATTATAGCAACAGTGGGGTTAATCCAATCGTTTATGCACTCAGAGATAAAGAAATGAAGAAATCTTTTAAGAAAATAATCAAAGACTTGTTCAGCTGGAGAGACTTTGAGTACAGAAGCTCAGTACGTAGCCAATCGACTGGAAGTTCATTGACGAAACGTGAGATTGTCTACCTATAATTAGAACTGATATGATAAATGTACCTATTTGATTCCAAAAAAAGAACATTTTCCGAGAGATATAGAAGAAGTGCGAAAGTCCAATGTAGATTGGATGACCGAAATGAACTGTCTGAACTGTAGGTCTTCACTGAGCAACGACGAAAAAGAAAAAAAAACATGTAGTACGTCGTGAAATAACTATTGACGAAACGTGAGATTCTTTGCCCAAAATCAAAAATGACAGCACGAAAATACTGATTTCAAGCAGAATTCCCTAGTTTCCTCCTGGCCGCAGACAACTTTCTCTTTTATTTGTCTCCTTTCCGGGATTCTGTGCATCTGAGACATTTGAAGCCGGACTGGGTGGAAAGGATGTTTTTTCGTTTTTGATTTGTCTCCCTCTCACTTATATTAGCATTCGTTGAAAACGACGAATACAACAATAAATGCTATTCGAATGGTAATAAGCGAAGGGGTATTCTATAATATAGACCAGTTTCGAGTTCTTTATTCAGATCTTCATTACTTAGGCAAAGCCTCAAATGTAAGTAAACTTCAAAAGAGTGAAGACAAAACTGTTCGTATTTTTACGTTAAAGTGTTTCTCAGACAAAGCTCTGTATCTATGTAAAACTCTAAAATTCGAAACATGCGCAGCACTGTGCGCACTGCAAAACTACGGAATTACCTTCAGCTGGTTTGGCCTCGATGAGAAAGACTGCCATAATGCTTGTCACAAGTCCTCAATTCTTTAAACAAATTCTGTATCATCCATGTTTTATAGTAAAGAAGGGCTGCATACCAGCTCATATACACTTTTCATGCTGTCAAATTTTGTTATTGCCAGCCTCCACAAATTCTACCATTTATTATGACAACTCCTAACACAGAATTTTGAGAAATGTGTTCACACAATGGTTTTCCAGAACAAGATTGCAAGTACAGGTCTTAAGAAATTTTACGTTTTGCAGCAATTATTTACAAACACAAATCAGATAAGGTTGCATAGAGTGCAATTGTGAATTCATGTGTTTGTGTTTTGTATAAGGAACAACCATTTGCTTTTAAAGTCATTATTTTGAAGATATTTCCCATGCAAAAAACAGGGTGCTGAAAGTCAAGGTTTTGAATGGTTTAGAATCCTAGAAAATAATGAAATACAAACACAGTATCATTTTAGAAAGTTTACTTTGAATGTCACTGAAAAATCCAATATTATCCAATATTATAAAAGAGAATTATTGTGAGAATCACACCACTCATTCGTATAAGATTAGCCTTTGTGATGATATTTAGAATAAATACTAACGCAGAAATATGACGCTTCGATGACATTCTGTTATCATTATCAAATGACCACTCATTGGTCTAATATCAAATGTTTTTTTTATAGAAATGATTTTCATTCAGTGTTAGGTTAAATGCAATCAACTCCTGTCATATTAAAAATCAATTCGTCAAAAAAAATTGCTGCTTGAAGGGTTTTAGAGAAACGTTTAACTAAACTACCAAAAATAAAGACGAAAAGCAATAAAATGCAAACAAACAAACGTACTCAACTAACACAAGACGAAGGGAAACTCGTAAAGAATACGTTTACAGACACAAAAAAAAAGGATTGATGAGAAGAACTAAAGCCTTACTGTGAATAAAATACATACTAAATGAAATCCTAGAAAGTGTTCTCTTAAACCTCCTATTTAGGAGCAGGTCTGTTACGGATTTCAAGGGAAAATCACAGCATTTTTGAGAGTACTTCGCTCATCCCGCATGACAAAATCTTATCCCGAGGATTTCCCGCGAAAGTGAAACTACGAAAAAAACAATAAGAAAAACTTAAATTGTTCCTTAATTGCACTGGACCAGCAAAAGACTATATGAAAAAGTCACACTCACAGCTAATTGAGCAATAACAGCCTCTTTGGCCTCTTTTTTGTCACTTTTTGAAAACATTAGGAGTCACCCTCCTCTCCCCCCCTGCCTTAAACAAAGAAAAAGAGAGGTAAAAAATATCCTGTACCGACCATCACATGGAAAAAAAATATCCTGAAAAAAACTCCATTCCTAATCAAAACATTTTGACTGTAAAATCATGAAATACGCGCGCGCTCTCAAATGGTTTTTTGGAAATCTGATTCGTTGAAATGTGTACCACACTGTCTAAGTCAATCACAGACGTCCCTACACAGGGCTCATTACCGCCTGCCAAATCCAATATTGCCCGCCCAGTTTGTAATTTGTCATTGTATGTTGATAATAATAATATTTTTCTATATTTTTTAATCAACAAGGAATGGTATGTTTCCATCGGCTGGAAAACGCTGTAGGCAAGCGTGATGATCAGGATTTTCACATCCCAAGAAATCACCAGCCTTATAATCGCTATAACTGTGCTCTAGCTTAGCCATCCGCCAAGACTGCGAATGTTTCAACACTCCAACTCCATACCTATTCCTAACAAACAACCCAGGACTAAACGCAGTTTTGATCCAGGTTCTTCGTACGCGGGCTAAAGTAAACGTGTGTTGTAATTCTTTTGGGAGAAACTGGGGACAAGTCAATTCTGGCCGTCCCCAGACGTCTATGACAAGATCTGGCGTGCGAATTTTCACGTACCCGTCGTAGCTTGTGGTTGTTTGGAATGTAGGTTTTTCGTAGCCGGTCAGCTGTAGGCCGTGATTTTTGAAGAATGTTTTAGCGTCTGTGTTTTCAAATATATGTATTTCTGAGGACTTTACCCGTACATCACCATCAATGTCCCAAGGCATCATCCCATCATACTTCACCGTCCCTAAAATTGAACCAGCGTCCAGTTCAAACGAGACATTATTTATGTCTGTGAATTTCTGTAGAATTTCTAATGCATGTTCATACTGTTCCTGGCAGCAAACTGGATGGAGATAAAAACGTGAATGTTCTGAATTACACTTAAATCCGATATCACTGCACGAAAATTTAAGGGTACCTCCATGAGGAGGAGCTATGCGATTGAGAACCCATTTTGTTGCTAGCTTTTGCCAACGTTTTCTGCTTGCTTGTTTATCGCCAAATGAAGGTAATGTGTCCTTAGTAAAGTACATTGCATCCGGACAGCCCATGATTAAGATTTTGTTTTTGACAAAAGTCAGAAAGAGGTCTTGAAAAGCAGCTTCGTCATTTATGCTTTCATCAAATTTCATCAAGGATTTCTTGGCCAAAAATGGTCCTTGGAGGTAATCACATAGCATGCACTCATTCCTAGAATGGTAGTACCCTTCTTGGTAATGCAGAACGTAGTTTTTCATAGTCGTTTGAAAGCAACCCATTTGCCAGTGTCCACTCGTATTTCTATAAGCACCACCGGCGACGCCTACATTTGGCAGTTCACTGACGACCCGGATTTGTCTCTCGATCTGTGTTAGCCATGAGAAGTGGACGATATCTCTTGCAATAAGAACATATGGTGTGGATGCTTTCTTGCTTAGTAAATTCCAAGCTTTACCAACCAAATTGCTTGCAGAATTTAGCTTGACGATTTTAACGTTGTCATATTCTTTGGTGTTGATGTGTTTGGGTAAATACTGCTTATTGGTGATAGCCAATAAGACTTTTACAGAAGGATAAGTTTGTTTTATTCCATTTAAGACGTACTTAAGGCGGTTCAAGTCATTCATAGAATAGCTTACGGTATTGATCAAAATTGTGAAAACTGACCGAAGGGGCTTGACATTTTTGCATTTTGTAATAGTCCATCCTTTTTCATAATACGGAAAACCAGCATTTGTACCTTCGAACCTTTCAGGGCAAACATCAACTTCCTTACCACTAAACTTCCTCTTTACATCGCTCTCTTTATGCAACGATGCACCACTGTCTACTTGTTTTAAAATTTCTTCAAAACGGAACAAAACTTTTGGATATTTTTTGGATGTCATAAGTGTTATTTCGTCATAAATATCAAGTAGTTCTTTTGCGAGGTTTTCTTTGAATTGAGTATGGTGTTGCTGGCATAGTTTGTATTCTGTTATCTCTATGTGGCTGTAAAAAGAAAGGAAATTGTTAACATGTTAATTCATTTTCGCGCGTGACCCCCCTCTTTTTTCTTTTTCATTCGATTCTGCATATTGTTTTCTTTAGATAAATAGAGAGAAAAAAGAAGTACATTTACCAATTTTCTCAAATTTCATTTTTATTTTCGCACGAACATATAATTTGCCCGAATACAAGGAATGTTGCTTTCAACAATTTATTTTTTACGCTACTTATAAAATATTGGAAGGATTTTTTAATTTGATATGTTTTCTAAACTCAATACCTATATTTCGAAACATGTTTTCGCTTTTCTTCTATAATGGATGGGAGTGATTTGAATTTATTGATTGAGGTAGATTTTCTGTAAAAACGCGCGAAAAACTGAAAAATTGCACTTTTTAACGTCTTATACCTCGAAAACCAATACGGTGACCACATAAATTTGTTTCCTGTATTTGAATGCTCTAACAATAATCTTCAAATGACAGAATTTAAAAAAATCCATTGACGATTTCTGAAGATCCGGTACTACCTTAAGGTGACTCCATATAATTTCACTAGGGACGGACCATTAGATATTTGGGAGAAGGGGTTTTTTGGGTAAATATCCCCCCCCCCCAAAAAAAAAAATCGAGCAAAGCCTTAAACAGAGCAAAAAATTCTTTATTTAGGCAGATGTGTCAAAGAAAAACGCACAGGGAGAAAAAGATTATCCTGCACAGCCATCTTGTGGAAAAAAATATCTTGAAAAAAAAATTCTTGAATGATATTTCATAACACTTCTTGATTATAATTATAGAAGGAATCGGAAAATACATTGCATTCTATAATTGAAAACTTGCACATTATTTCTATTATTCTATTCTATTATTTTGACATGCAATATTCATGATAATATGAAAGCCAAAAACAAAGTAAAATATCACGAACCGATATGTTTTATCCATCAAATGTTTCATGCATGAAAATGAGCTGTTTTAATTTTTATTTTTTTTTTGTCCTTTACCGATCAAAGTGTTTTATGTGCGAGTCAGCAACATCGATAAAAGTGCGAAAAGAAACAAACCATGACATAGGTTTTCAATTAAATCTACTCGAAAATGTATACACAGAAACACTTACTAATGTCTATAAATGTCTTGCTAGTAGTATACATTTGATTTACCTTGTTTTCAGCACGTTAACACGCAAAAAATTGGGGAAAATTGTAAGATTTCTTCGAAGCAAACACGACCAAACCAAGTTGATTTGATGAATTTACGGGCCGGGATGGACTACAAAGAGGCCATGACAAGTTCAAAGTTGTCAAAAACTGCATTAATAATCCTGCCATGTAAATAAGGATTCTTTTCCCTACAATAATTGAGTTTTTTGGTTATCGGCAACGAGTAATAAGAGGTAAAAACAGACTTTGTTTTTCCAATTCCTCTCAAAACAACGACCAGAGATCGAATGCCGCGAATTGTTTTTCCTTCAATTAAGGTAGTACCGTATCATCAAAATTCGTCAATGATTTTTTTATAAATTCTGTCAATTTAGGTTCAATGTTAGGATATTCAAATACAGAAAAAAAAAGAAGGGGGTCCCCGTATTGGTTTTCAAGTTATAAGCCTTCAAAAAAGAGCGATTTTTCAAGTTTTTTTGCGCGTTTATGTGGAAAATCTACTTCAACCAATAAATACAAAGTACTCAGGTCCATTTGTGAAAGAAAAGCAAAAAACTGTTTCGAATTATAGGTGTTGAAATTTGAGAAACTTTGTCCATTAACTTCTTTTTTTTTTCTCTCTCTTTATCCTAAGAATAAAATATGAGGAATCGAATGAAAAAGAAAAAAATGGGGGTCCGCGTGTTATTTTTGGAGCAATAAGCTAAAAACGCGTGAAAAATGTTGAAATTTCGATGTTTTGGCCGGGAAGGCATGGGCACTAACTTCTATTTAGGACCATAGAAATCGTTTCAAAGTAAATTTTGAGTGAAAAGTCTGCAAATGGCAAAATTTTGCCTTTAACGTACGGTTTCAATTTAGCTGCGCGGGAAATTTTATTTCAGTTTCACATGCGCGAGCTGGATGCGCAGTAGCAAGGGTCCGGTATTGTCAGCGCGCATCGTGTTCTGCGCATTTTGCCTACGAAGTAGCGCGATCTGGCAAGCTCGAACCCAAAAAAATTGAAGAAACTCTCTGCATTTTAAGACTCGTGCCGGCCAGAGGCCTGGCACGAGTAACTGGCACGAGTACAAAGCCCATCCCCCCATAGCACCGCGGTCAAACGTCTGCGCATGCCCGAAAAAAATATAAGAAATCCCTATTAAACGATCTCGTACCCAGTGCTTTCTGCGTAGGGATTTCTAAAGAAAGCTACGAAAGAGAAAACTTTCATCGTTGTTTTCTCAAAATGTAAACAGAATTGAAAAAGTGTAAACTTAGGGTACAAAGAAAATTTAACAAAGAGTTCATATACAAAAAAATAAGCCTAAATATTCACGCAATTTCTTATTAATTGACTTAAAAGTCAACTGCCAAACGATCTGATTGTTTACAAATGCAAATGTCACGCATGCGCTGACGTTTGACCGCGGTGCTTCCCCCCATCTAAAATATCTAATGGTTCACCCTTAGCATAAATGAAAACGCTGTATTATGTCACGCAATCACGTAGTCACGTAAGATCTATTGCTCGAGTTATTTTTGAAGGCCGGAATACGTAAAAACAAGAATAGTACTTCTGTCAAGATGATTGGCTTATGTTGTACGTAGGTCAAACATTGCCACACAATCTTTTATAGTAAGCTCTTTTTTGAACATGTTATTCTTCTGTTCCATGCAAGTATTGGTTAAAAAGAAAAACCATTTTGGAACTAGAGAGCATGTCACGGATTAAGATATAGATTCCATTTTTCCGTGCATCTTGATGGATCAATCAACTCCAAGGAAAAATATAACAATCGATCTTTCAATTGAGAAGTTCGACGATTATCGATTACTCAAACAATACGAGAATTTTATCGATTGATATCAATATTTATCGATTATCGAAATTATCGATTGTACATGTCGGCGATCGAGTACATACCGCCTGGTTTTCCGAGGATGATCAAAAGAACAAACACTAAGAATGAGTATTACACATTTTAAATCTTATTAAATACCGCTATTTTATGCTAAATCTTGTTTTTTTATTTATTTATAGAGTGCTTACAATATGTCGATGAAATAAATTCTAAATAGTTACTACCTATTAGTTCATATTTAGTGACTATTTCAGACAAGTAAGTTGTAACGATTTATGTAACGATGTATTGTTTCCTTTGTATTTTCATTTTCTTTCAAATAGTCCTTGAATAGATACTTTTAGTTAGTAACTAATTAGATTTAATTCATGGACATACTGTTAGCAATCTAGTGCTATTAAATAGTGATAATACTGCACAAATGTAGTATTAATTTGTATTCTAGCTCTAAGGCTTCGAGTATTCTTCCGCTAAAACCCTAAAGGTCAGTACACACTAGGCGGCAATGTTCTTCAGTGTGCACTAAGTATTTTTGGCGGAATTGTCGCCGCGACTGAATTTTGTCGCTGTGACTTACCAAAGTGAAGCTAGCCTGAGATTCGCAGCCTGAGATTCAGATAGCCTGAGATTCACATTCAAATCCGGGGGAGGTCAACAAGGTCAAATACTAAATACTCATTTTACTTAGAAAAAAATTATAAGAATTTATAATGCTACCCAAATATATTATCCACGACACGTTTCATTTGAATAAATATGTTTTTTTTTAGGGAAAATTGCCATTTTCTAGCCAAAAACTTTAATAATTCTACTTAGCCTGAGATTCGAAATTCCAGCCTGAGATTCGGAGTTCCAGCCTGAGATTCGAGCACGAATATTTTGGTCCGAGATTGACTGAAATCATACGTATAACTCATTTTCGGCCAGCAACTAAGTTTCTTGAACAAATTGAGCAATTTTTTTAAATGAAACACAACATTTTTAACTGAAAAACTTCAATAATTGCAATCAGCCTGAGATTCGAAATTTCAGCCTGAGATTCAATCACGAATATTTTTGTCTAAGATTGACTAAAAGCATACGGCTATATCATTTTCGGTAAACAATTAATGTTCTTGTAAAAGGGAAACAATTTATTTTGTAGAGGAAAGTTGACAATTTAACCAAAAACTCCAACAACTCAACTCAGCCTGAGATTCGAAATTTCAGCCTGAGATTCAATCACGAATATTTTGGTCTAAGATTGACTAAAAGCATACGGCTATATCATTTTCGGTAAACAATTAATGTTCTTGTAAAAGGGAAACAATTTATTTTGTAGAGGAAAGTTGACAATTTAACCAAAAACTCCAACAACTCAACTCAGCCTGAGATTCGAAATTTCAGCCTGAGATTCAATCACGAATATTTTGGTCTAAGATTGACTCAAAGCATACGGCTAACACATTTTCGGTCAACAATTAATGTTCTTGTAAAAGGGAAACAATTTATTTTGTAGAGGAAAGTTGACAATTTAACCAAAAAACTCCAACAACTCAACTCAGCCTGAGATTCGAAATTTCAGCCTGAGATTCGAAATTTCAGCCTGAGATTCAATCACGAATATTTTTGTCTAAGATTGACTCAAAGCATACGGCTAACACATTTTCGGTCAACAATTAATGTTCTTGTAAAAGGGAAACAATTTATTTTGTAGAGGAAAGTTGACAATTTAATCAAAACCTCCAACAACTCAACTCAGCCTGAGATTCGAAATTTCAGCATGAGATTCAATCACGAATACGAATATTTTGGTCTAAGATTGACTAAAAGCATACGGCTAACACATTTTCGGTCAACAATTAATGTTCTTGTAAAAAGAAAAAAAATATTTTGTAGAGAAAGTTGACAATTTAATCAAAAACTCCAACAACTCAACTCAGCCTGAGATTCGAAATTTCAGCCTGAGATTCAATCACGAATATTTTGGTCTAAGATTGACTAAAAGCATACGGCTAACACATTTTCGGTCAACAATTAATGTTCTTGTAAAATATGCACGTTGCACAGACAGTTTGGTGAATTTAAACGGTAATTTTAAACATTCCTAACTAAATGTATTAGTTATCCGTCAATCTCCAACATGTCACCTCCGTTGCAGCCCCAATACACTTTAAACTTAAACTAGCATAAACGATAATTTCTTTGCTAAAAAAAAAGCATAGTACTTAATGCTATGAGAATATGTTTAACGTGGTATTTTGATTGATCACAAGTAAAATATTGTTATCACGCGACTTATTAATTTTACAACAAAGGTTCCAATTCCATGATGTCATACGCATTTCTTTGTTATCATAGTATTTGAAGCATTTGTGGTATTCTAGAATGTGTTGGAATGTTGGGCCGACGAGTTGCAAATATCATGCTGAGCTGAAAAGTCGAATCTTTCCCATTAAAAAAGCGAATGTGTACTTAAAAATGCTAGTTATTTTAAGTAAATACATTACGTTGTGTTTCGGGAAATGTGTTTAATTTGAAAAGAATTCCGAAGAAAATCATAGTGTTTTATAATTGAAAGAAAAATCGTAATCGGTCGAGGCTGAAATTTCGAATCTCAGTGAGTTGAGTTGTTGGAGTTTTTAGTTAAATTGTCAACTTTCCTCTACAAAATAAATTGTTTCCCTTATACAAGAACATTAATTGTTGACCGAAAATGTGTTAGCCGTATGCTTTTAGTCAATCTTAGACCAAAATTTTCGTGATTGAATCTCAGGCTGAAATTTCGAATCTCATGCTGAGTTGAGTTGTTGGAGTTTTTTGGTTAAATTGTCAACTTTCCTCTACAAAATAAATTGTTTCCCTTTTACAAGAACATTAATTGTTGACCGAAAATGTGTTAGCCGTATGCTTTTAGTCAATCTTAGACCAAAATATTCGTGATTGAATCTCAGGCTGAAATTTCGAATCTCAGGCTGAGTTGAGTTGTTGGAGTTTTTTGGTTAAATTGTCAACTTTCCTCTACAAAATAAATTGTTTCCCTTTTACAAGAACATTAATTGTTGACCGAAAATGTGTTAGCCGTATGCTTTGAGTCAATCTTAGACCAAAATATTCGTGATTGAATCTCAGGCTGAAATTTCGAATCTCAGGCTGAGTTGAGTTGTTGGAGTTTTTTGGTTAAATTGTCAACTTTCCTCTACAAAATAAATTGTTTCCCTTTTACAAGAACATTAATTGTTGACCGAAAATGTGTTAGCCGTATGCTTTTAGTCAATCTTAGACCAAAATATTCGTGATTGAATCTCAGGCTGGAACTCCGAATCTCAGGCTGGAATTCCGAATCTCAGGCTAAGTAGAATTATTAAAATTTTTGGCAAGAAAATAGCAATTTCCCCTAAAAAATCATATTTATTCAAATGAAATGTGTCGTGGATAATATATTTGCGTAGCATTATAAATTCTTATAATTTCTTTCTAAGTAAAATGAGTATTTAGTATTTGACCTTGTTGACCTCCCCCGGATTTGAATGTGAATCTCAGGCTATCTGAATCTCAGGCTGCGAATCTCAGGCTAGCTTCACTTTGGTCTGTGACTTGCCGCATGAAATCCAACTGGTTGGATTGTTGAATCAGTGGCACTGAGGCGACATGTCGCGGGGATAAGTCGCTGCGACTTGTCGCCTAGTGTGTATCGACCTTAAATAATATAGACAACAAAAGCATGTGCAAATAGATAAACATGTCATAATAATATGTGATATTAGTTCATATTATTTCTAACTCTTACCATTGGTACTTGTGCAACACGATCGCAGCCTTTCCAATAAAGTACACAAGCAGTAACATCGCTGTTACTATACAGATGTTGCGAATAGAGAAACGAGTAGTCGCCATCTTTACATGATGTCGGTAAAAATATTATGCAGTAGTCTATATACTGATTAAGAAGCGTCTTATAACGAAGTTTCTTCAATAGCGAATTCTGTTCTACTTTCCTCGTACAAAGACTTGTGGATAAGAACGTTATGGCGATTGCCTGTTCTTGTGAAGAGTTACACGAGATTCGTCTGGATTAAAATAGCTGTATTATAAAGGCTACCGGAAGTGAAAGCTGATTTCGTGACATTCTCAATCTCATACTCAGAGCCCGCGTTTTTCCTCGCCAGCATCGGATAACATAATATGATTTTTGTTAAAATTTGATTGGTCATTCAATTTTGACAACCACGCAAGCGCGAACAACCGGCAACACAAATAAACTCAAACTAGATGTTTGTGACCGTTTTTAGCAGTAGAAAATATATAAAATATAATAAAAAATCATGTCTGTACTTGTGTATCGCTATTTTCTTTACCTTCCTAGAGAATTTCAGCCAATTTGTAGCAATAATTAGGAAATTATTTAATGTTTCGCCCTTCGTCACACACGGCTGCCAACGACCGACAGAATTTCTCTTCTAGCTCGTCGAAAATCACAAATTAACCTAAAACCCCTTCGGATTATGTTTACTCAATAAATAATCATTACAATCTATGAATTTTGTTCCCAAACTTCCACAATATCACTAGGAAAAATCTAATTTCATTGACGATATCGCCGTATGTTGATCGATGCTGGACATCGATTCCATCAGAATTACAACGGATTTTACTTTTAAATATCAGGTCTGACATAATCTCGATTCCCCATTGGTCGGTTTGTACATTGGCCGTAAAGGTGCATGCGCAGCCGGCAGTCGAAGATATCTTGGAATTTTCAATGGATTATGCCAGAGTCCTTGTTTCGAGCCGCTGGCCGAAGTAGCGAGGACTCACGGTACGAGATTGTGACATTCTCGGAAGTAAAAGCTGATTTCGTGACATTCTCATACTAAACCTGAGTTCAATATAACCGTCTGCGCACAATAACAACGCCCAATATCGTGTTCGACCGTGCAAGAATTTTGGCACGCGCTCTGATTGGCTCTTTCTTTCACATAATCTGATTCCGCTGACCTACGCGGGCTTGACACAGGTAGCCCAATAACTATCCTAAACAATGAGATAATGTCCTTCCTCTGTTGTATACAAATCAGTACAGTTTTTAAGTACTCTTTTTTTTCACGAGTAGTCATGCAGTGGAACACTTTGCCACTTGATCTTTGTAAAACCATAGTAAATAGAAAGAATGATCAGGAAGCCTATTGTTTTGTCTTTGTTCGGTTTTGAGGTTAACCGGTCTTGACCCTGCACAGATTTTTATTTGTGCTCATTCCACATTGTGAAATAAGTAGGCATAAACTTTGTTTATGATATTATTGTAAGGATTATTCAATTTGTTTGTATCAATTATTAGGCATTTGGAACGAGCAGCCAATAACATAGAATAAAAGAGATTCCAAACCATTTAACTCTATTAACTATGGTAAAACTGTAATCCCGTAATCCCGGGGGGGGGGGGGGGGGGGGGGTACTACCCAATATTGGCTATACGGGGATGATCCGCTGAACAGGGTATGGTTTTTCGACCTTGGTGTCATGAACAGGGTATCCAATTCTACTCTATTTCCGATTTAATCCAAACTTCCTGTCATACTCAGGGCCCAACAAATGAGCGAAATTATTTTACGTTCAGCAAATCGGCAGGAATAAGATCGTTGACTTTAAAAAAAGATAAGAGCAGCACGTGTGTCTGAATTGACATATTTATACAAATCATATAATGTTCGTATAAACAATTGTAATTTGTCATAAACATGCTATGGAAGTTAGGTATTTTTTGTCATAAACAGCGTAAGCCCTACAAGGTCCCAGCAGAACACCCCTACCAAGATCTGAAGGGAGTACCCCCCCCCCCCCCCCCGGGATAGTAATACTACCAACTGTTTTTTTATTTTTTTTTTTATATTTTTCTTGTACCTTGTGTTTTTTATTTTCTTTTCTTATCTTGTGAGGGAATTGTTATTCCTGTTTTTTTAGTTTTCCAATAGTTCACTATTTTTTTAAGTGAAGCATATGGGTAACTTTTCTTCCGTCTTCGGAAATGTCCCTAGCCCCCAATCCCACTCCTCGCCCCAAATCCCTTCTCCCCTCCCCAAGAGAGCCGCTACGCAGGCTATCAACAACATCGATAAATGTGCAAAAAGAAACAAACCATGACATAGATTTTCAATTAAATTTACTCGAAAATGTATACACAGAAACACTTACTAATGTCTATAAATGTCTTGCTAGCAGTATACATTTGATTTACTTTGTTTACACCACGTTAACACGCAAAACGTTTGGGAAAATTATAAGATTTCTTCGAAGCAAACACGACCAAATCAAGTTGATTTGTTGGATTTACGGGATGGACTACAAAAACGCCATGACAAGTTCAAAGTTGTCTAAAACGGCATTAATAATCCTGCCATGTAAATAAGGATTCTTTTCCCTACAATAATTGTTCCCTAGTTTTTTGGTTATCGGCAACGAGTAATAAGAGGTACAAACAGAGTTTGTTTTTCCAATTCCTCTTAGCCTGCTTAGCGGCTCTCTTGCGGAGTGGAGAAGGGATTGGGGGCGAGGAGTGGGATTGGGGGCTAGGGAAAGATAAGGGAGGCCTATCACCGCGGTCAAACGTCAGCGCATGCGTGACATTTGCATTTGTTAACAATCAGATCGTTTGGCAATTGACTTTCAAGTCAATTCATAAGAAATTGCGTGAATATTTAGGCTTAATTTTTTGTATATGAACTCTTTGTTAAATTTTCGTTGTACCCTAAGTTTACACTTTTTCAATTCTGTTTATATTTTGAGAAAACAACGGTGAAAGTTTTCTCTTTCGTAGCTTTCTTTAGAAATCTCTACGCACAAAGCAATGGGTACAAGATCGTTTGATCGGCATTTCTTATATTTTTTCGGGCATGCGCAGACGTTTGACCGCGGTGTTGGGAGGCCTCCCTTTCCTTTCCCTCGCCCTCAATCCCTCTCCTCGCCAAAATCCCCTCTCCCCTCCCCAAGAGAGCCGCTACGCTGGCTAAATTTCTCTCAAAACAACGACCAGAGATCGAATGCGGCGTATTGGTTTTCCTTCAATTAAGTTTTATTTAGGGGCTGGGTGATTAAATGGGGGGTATTGAATTTTTTGTCTGAAAAGGGGGTATTGAAATAATTTTTTGGCTATCAGGGGGAGTCTAGAAATTTCATAAGGTAAATATGAGGGGGATCCCGAAATTTATTTTGTTCTTGCCAGGGGGGTCTTTAAAAAAAATGGGTTCCTTGGTAGAAATCACCCAGCCCCCCCCCCCCCCCCCCCTGACATAAATAATGAACGGTCCCTTAGCTGTTTTGATGCGACATGGAAGCATTCGTTTTAATTATTCAAAAAAAATTGTTTATTAAAAAAATAACTGATAAAATTACAAAAGAAAGATTACTTGAGAATAAAAAAAAAAACAGTAAAGAAAAAAAAATAAGAACCAAAAAAATTGGCCGTTCGGAGACTTGAGCCTCGTACTACGTATATATAGCTTAATGGGTCTTGCCAACAACGTGTTTGGCGCGATGGCAACATCGGGTAAGGCGCAGCTTGACAAAGATGCTAAGGTCCGAGCTTCGAGTCCGGGAGATGGAGTATGTTGGAATTTCTTTCTTTGTTAGTTAATTTAATTTGATCAGACCTGATGGAACCTCAACTTCTAACAGCGAAAAAAAAATCTCTCTGCATTTTAAGACTCGTGCCGGCCAGAGTCCTGGGCACGAGTAATAATGCCGTGTCATCAGCGTAAAGAATAATCTTGTTCTTAGAGACATGTTTTTTTACGTCATTATACACACTTTGAACAATAACGGACCCAGTACTGATCCTTGTGGTACTCCATGTGTGATGTTCAAAGGTTCCGAAATACATCTATTGACTTTCATTTTCTGATACCTATTTTCTGAGACCTGATACTCGGCAGTGAACCACTGAAGTTCGCGATCTTGGATGCCAAAAGAAGCCAGTTTTGTTAATAGTGTACACTGAGTGGTTTATGAAGTTAAAAGCCTTGCTTAGGTCTAAGAAAACAGCACCACTAAGGTAACCATTATTATTATTGGTAGGAATGTAATCCGATACTTCAAGAAGACATGACTTTGTACTATGACCAGGTCTAAATCCTGATTGGTTAGTTGACAGTAGTTGGTTGTCTGTTAGATGTTTGATGAATAGTTGTTGTTCAAAAATCTTCATAACTACAGGTATGACAGATATGGGCCTGTAATTGTTGGGGTCATTAACCATTCCGTCTTTGTAAACTGGAGTTACTGTGGCAGTTTTCCAAGCCTTTGGTATTAATGCTGTTTTTAAAGACAGATTAAATTTTACTTTCAAATTATTTCTTTGAAATCTGATTACTTGAAATGGGTTGTATCACACTGTCTAAGCCAATCGCGGACAGGGATACACAAGGCTCATTACCGCCTGCCGAAATCAATTATTGCCCGTCCAACAAATTTTAATTTGGCCTTAAGGTATAGGTATAATAATGACGTTTTTAATCAACAAGGAATGGTATGTTTCCATCGGCTGGAAAACGCTGTAGGCAAGCGTGATGATCAGGATTTTCACATCCCAAGAAATCACCAGCCTTATAATCGCTATAACTATGCTCTAGCTTAGCCATCCGCCAAGACTGCGAATGTTTCAACACTCCAACTCCATACCTATTCCTAACAAACAACCCAGGACTAAACGCAGTTTTGATCCAGGTTCTTTGGACGCGGGCTAAAGTAAACGTGTGTTGTAATTCTTTTGGGAGAAACTGGGGACAAGTCAATTCTGGCCGTCCAAAGACTTCTATGACAAGATCTGGCGTGCGAATTTCCACGTATCCATCGTAACTTGTGGTTGTTTGGAATGTAGGTTTTTCGTAGCTGGTCAGTTGTAGGCCGTGATTTTTGAAGAATGTTTTAGCGTCTGTGTTTTCAAATATATGTATTTCTGAGGACTTTACCCGTACATCACCATCAATGTCCCAAGGCATCATCCCATCATACTTCACGGTCCCTAAAATTGAACCAGCGTCCAGCTCAAACGAGACATTATTTATGTCTGTGAATTTCTGTAGAATTTCTAATGCATGTTCATACTGTTCCTGGCAGCAAACTGGATGGAGATAAAAACGTGAATGTTCTGAATTACACTTAAATCCGATATCACTGCACGAAAATTTAAGGGTACCTCCATGAGGAGGAGCTATACGATTGAGAACCCATTTTGTTGCTAACGTTTGCCAACGTTCTCTACTTGCTTGTTTATCACCAAATGACGGTATTGTGTCCTTAGTGAAGTACATTGCATCCGGACAGCCCATGATTAAGATTTTGTTTTTGACAAAAGTCAGAAAGAGGTCTTGAAAAGCAGCTTCGTCATTTATGCTTTCATCAAATTTCACCAAGGATTTCTTGGCCAAAAATGGTCCTTGGAGGTAATCACATAGCATGCACTCATTCCTAGAATGGTAGTACCCTTCATGGTAATGCAGAACGTAGTTTTTCATAGTCGTTTGAAAGCAACCCATTTTCCAGTGTCCACTCGTATTTCTATAAGCACCACCGGCGACGCCTACATTTGGCAGTTCACTGACGACCCGGATTTGTCTCTCGATCTGTGTTAGCCATGAGAAGTGGACGATATCTCTTGCAACAAGAACATATGGTGTGGATGCTTTCTTGCTTAGTAAATTCCAGGCTTTACCAACCAAATTGCTTGCAGAATTTAGCTTGACGATTTTAACGTTGTCATATTCTTTGGTGTTGATGTGTTTGGGTAAATACTGCTTATTGGTGATAGCCAATAAGACTTTCACTGAAGGATAAGTTTGTTTTATTCCATTTAAGACGTACTTAAGTCGGCTCAAGGCATTCAAAGAATAGTTTACGGTATTGATCAAGATTGTGATAACTGATTCAAGAGGCTTGACATTTTTGCATTTTGTAATAGTCCATCCTTTTTCATAATGCGGAGAACCAGCATTTGTGCCTTCGAATCTTTCAGGGCAAACATCAACTTCCTTACCACTAAACTTCCTCTTTACATCGCTCTCTTTATGCAACGATGCACCACTGTCTACTTGTTTTAAAATTTCTTCAAAACGGAACAAAACTTTTGGATATTTTTTGGATGTCATAAGTGTTATTTCGTCATAAATATCAAGTAGTTCTTTTGCGAGGTTTTCTTTGAATTGTTTATGGTGTTGCTGGCATAGTTTGTATTCTGTTATCTCGTGGCGGCTGTAAAAAGAAAGGAAATTGTTAACATGTTATTTCATTTTAAACGGCTGAAACGACTGTCTCCCTAAGAATCAGCCGGTGGATTTTGGGTCGTTAAATAGATTTACCTCATTTTTTCTCTGGAGAATTATTATCATATGTGATGAAAAAATACCAGGATAATTTTTGTCTAAAAGACGAGTGCCATTTGATTCATTTAGTTTCAATAGCTGAAATTGTCCAATTCTGTTTTTATAAACGTTTAATTCCAGGTAACATTTGTGATTGGTCTCTTGGACTATTTTGGGTTAATTCTATTTCTTGTTTGAAATTATTCATTGGTTGATATTGTCCAATTCTGTTTTTACAAAAGTTTAATTTGAGGTAACATTTGTTAATGGTTTCTTGGACTTTTTTTGGGTTCAATTTGTTTGAAATGTTCCATTGTTTTCTCAAGCCAATGAAAATCTAATAAACATTCCGTTTCCCAAGACTCTAATTATATTTTTCGACGCTGGTGAAAAGGAAGGAAGGCTCTGGGTACGAGATTCGGAAGGGAAAGAATAGTTTTTATTCAGTGGATAACATTATGCAGGCTCGTACAACCTTTTCCTGAGATCGGAGATGGCATCTACGGATGAGATCAAAATGATTGACACAGTTGTTTATAGGTGGATCAATAGAGCGTTGCCGGCACATAATAAGTGCTATAAAATGCTAATGAGAATGGCACGTGGGAATGTACGCTTTGATTCACAAAGACAAAGGCAAGTTATTCTTTTTTGTCGGAAGAGCATAAAATTCTGTTTTAACAACTTTGATGCGTCTTTCTTTACGTTATTTGTGCTTGTTGTGCACCATAGTGTAAATACCTATGTGCAATGCTCATTAACAGAGCTCCTAGCCTCTGGCTCTTTAACATTTTTTAGAACTCATTAGCATAAAATAGTATGTTATGATATGAAAATGCTCTATTATGTCACGCAATTACGTAGTCACGTAAGTTCTATTGCTCGTGTTACAATTTTATTTTGAATGCAAGTTTGTTGTCAACTAAAACGAAAATACTTAAAAAATTTCTGTCCAGATGCCGATTGAAATACGCGGTTCGTAAGTCAAACATTGCCACGCAATTTCTTGTTAAGCTTCATTGAACATGTTATTTTATTGTTGAATACAAGTTTCGAGGGTACAAAAATCATACTTTGGAACTAGAAAGCTCGGACACCTTTCGAGATATTACCGCTAGATGGTGCGGGATAGTACAGTACTGTCCTTCTTTGCTTAAACTTCTGCTGAACCAGACGTTAGATGCTATAGGGTTATGAATATAGCTTTTCACTTCTGAAAAAGTATATAGTGTACTTTGGTTTTATGACTAAACTCCTATAACGGTGACCATAATGTACATAATGAATAATCAATAACGATGAATCATCAAACTACTGAATACTGTAATTCTTTCATTGCAATCCTGTTCTATAATCATCCGATACCGGCTGGGTTTCCGAGGGTAATAATTTAATAATGATAATACCAATCTAATAATAATAATCTGAATAATCTAATATTAGTGCTGTTTCGGTGTTTAGTAACACTCGATCTAGAGTACAAACCGCTAAATGTATATTAATCCTATTAAATACCGCTATTTTATGTTAAATCTATTGTGTTTTTTTTTTTAATTAAATCTTTTAACTACTAAATAGTGTTAACAATTGCACAAATTTGTACTGACTCTCTCAGGCTTCAAGGATTTACGAATTCTTCTAAAACCCGGCATTGTTCAAATGGACCACAAACAAACTAAACAAAAAGACATGTGCTAAAAGATAAACTTGTCGTTATATTCGAATATCAAAAGTTATAATTACACTCTGAAACCCGGGGGGGTACTCCCTTCAGATCTGGGTAGGGGTGTTCCGCTGGGATCCTGTAGATGTTACCCTGTTTATGACAAAAAATACCTAACTTCCATACCCTGTTTATGACAAATTACAATTGTTTACAAACATTATATGATTTGTATAAATATCTCAATTCAGACACACGTGCTGCTCTTATCTTTTTTTTAAAGTCAACGATCTTATTCCTGCCGATTTCCTGAATGCAAAATAATTTCTCTCATTTTTTGGGCCCTGAGTATGACAGGAAGTTTGGATTAAATCGGAAATAGAGTAGAATTGGATACCCTGTTCATGACACCAAGGTCGAAAAACCATACCCTGTTCAGCGGATCATCCCCGTATAGTCGATATAGGGTAGTACCCCCCCGGGGCTCTGAAAGCAGCAATCTTTTAAAAAATCGAGAAAAAGTTTCTCATTTCTGCGTTCTGAGACAAGACATCAGATCTTAAACTAGAGCTACTATGTAGAACTTACCGTGCCCAGTGTAATTGAGAAATGTCTGGGTAGGAGAATCTAGGAATCCTGCTAGTGTTTGGAGTTCATTTGAACATTTTGAATTTGTTTGTGTTTTTTAGCGATCGCAGAATACTCGATTCGAATCTGACGACGCTCGGCTTTACCTTCTTTCAATGCGATTCTACAAACGGAGAACGGTGTGTGTGTTTGTAAGTGTTTTGATCGTCTTTTTTGGACGAGCATTCATTTTTCCACTACATGACACTACATTTGACGTCTTGAAAATGCTAAATATGTGAAGTGTTGGCCAAATTTGTTTGTGTTGAAATTTGACCCGAGCAAAAACTCTGCATTAAACATACCTATGAATGAATATGAAAGGTAAACCTTGACCGTGCTACCGCCTTGCGGCTGGGCACGGTAATTAAGCAAAAACACATTTTGTTACTTAATCTAAGATCTGTTGAGTGCTGTCTTGTCTCACACGCCGGTGTTAGAAACTTTTGCTCACTTTTAAGACTTTTAGAGCGATCAGTGCATATCATTTCTAACTCTTACCATTGGTACTCGTGAAGTAAGATTGAGGCCTTCCCAATAAAGTACACGAGGAGGAACATCGCTGTTACTATACAGATGTTGCGAATAGAGAAACGGATAGTCGCCATGTGGTTAAAAAATATCATACAGGCTATTTAATGACTGAGATCATTCTGTTCTACTGTCCTCGTACAAAGACTAATTGATAAAAGCGTTTTCCTGTTCTTGTGAACAGCTTAATAAACAAATGATACAAGAGTTCGGAGATACACGATTCTGGATTAAAATAGCTGTTATGATAAAAATTACCGGAAGCAAAAGCTGATTTCGTGACAATCTCATACTCAGAGCCCGCGTTTTTCATCGCCAGCAGCGGGAAACAAGCCGCTGGACAAAGGAACGAGGACTCAAGGTAGGAGATTGATTTCGTGAGGATTGATCGAGATAGGCATGCAGGAGGGAAAGTTGCAATACGCATGATCATATTTATTGAGAAGCGCCTCTCGGGGAGGGGGTGATGGCAGAATAACATTTATTGCGGATCATATGGCTTATTCAGGGCCGTAACCAAGGGGGTGGGGGGTGCAAAGGGTGCACGTGCATCCCCCCGCCCAGAAAAGCAAAAAAGCTCCGCTCAAAACTATGATTTATTCATAAAACCCGTCTGACCGTGTGAAAGACCCCTGTGAAAAGACCAAGACAAAACATAATGGGTTGTAATAAGGTGTAATAATCACTGAAAATACAAAGAATAAAGTAGTCAAGCGTAATAATTTTTTTTACTGGTTTTCACGAGTTTTTGAAAACGACACGCCGACTTTGTGAAAACTATGACAGCTACTAAGCTACTAAAACCCATCAATGGTCCAGGGTTTTTTATATGCACCCCCCACCCTCTACTGTATAAGGTCTGGTTACGACGACCCCGTTGTTACAGCTTTTGGCTCGGTTAGCTCAGTAGGTAGAGCGTCGGACTACAGTGCGGGAGGTCACGGGTTCGATCCCTGAGGCCGGACCAACACTCAGGGTCTTGAAATAATTGAGGAGAAGTTGCTGCCTTTCTTTCTCCATCTACAAATGGTAAGATCTTCACGTCCTCTCGGATAACGACGTAAAATCGGAGGTCCCGTCTCTCTACACTCATTCACTAATCTGTATTAGAGGGACGTTAAAGAACCCACACTACTGTTCGAAAAGAGTAGGGAATTCCCGGTGTGTGTGGCCTGATCATACTAACCCCTCATGATTGTAAGCCACATGGCAGCAAAATTGCGCCTAAAATAGCGGCCCATATAAAAAAAAAAATGAGATTGAGATATATGAAATGCGCTATATAAGCACCCCACATTTATTTATTTATTTATTCTTTGCCGTTCGTTGGAATATAATACAGCCCTTCCTGGGCGATATAACTTTCATTAATTGTCACTAGCCACGGGAATGAAACCCACCATTTTTTCGAATATGTACAACATTGTGAAAAAACGTGATAACGGATTGGAATCGATGCCAATCCTGATTCCACGCGAGTATTTGATCTGTCTTCAAAAATACGAAACACAAGATGGGAATTGCCCTAATTCACTATGACGTCATAGACAATTGATGGAAGAGAATTTTTTTTTAAATGGCATAATATATCTTCTCTGTCTGCAGCAGTGAAGAATTAATCTTCTGAAGTTTGATATTTTTCTTTTAATTATCTCCTTAATTTTTCTGATTTTTTTTTAACCAAATGAAATAAAATCCCTACCTCTCCCCACTAATATAAAATTTCACCTGTTTCATTTGAACCCTGCCCTCTTTGAGCTCACTTGTCAATCAACACTCGAAACAGGTGTAATTTTTGTTGCGCATGCTCAATGATTGTTATTGCTAGAAGGGAAGACCTTCGCTTGAAATCCATCGAAATTTGCGGATAATTTCTACTTTAATTTCATGAATCAAATCTAGAATTGCCAGTCTCCAATAGCTTGGCTGGTCTGGTCGATGATGTATGGATAAAATTCTTTACTTTGAGGTGAATTTGACATAGAAGTGCAGCAAAGTTTACAACTCAATATGGACGACCGAAATCCACTCGCCTCGAACGACAACATGGTATTTTGATGCTATTTTTTACGCTCTTTGATTCTTGATACTTCGCTTCATGGCTGTGGCCTGTAAATGTAGTGTTATTTGTTGTGCTGTGTAGTCTGTAGTTTTATATGTGAATGTATGCTTGTGTTTTTAGCTGGCAAATAACGGAATGTTGATGCAACTGTGATTTAATCTCTGAAATTCTCACTTCATTGATTCAGGTTTTTAAATTGATTTTGTGCAATTTTCTTCGTATAAATCGCTTTAGTAAAAGTCTAGTAAAAAATGTTATTCCTTCTCCACTGAATAATCTCTCAAATTTGTGCACAGCAAGTTAAAAGCATACAAAAAAAATTCTACAGGATCTTTCTATAGCAAGCTTACTGATCGGAAGTTGACAAGCGCGCATTGAAATGCTAGTAAATTGTAGCGCTCAAATTCGATTTTATAGCTTTCAAGAAAATTTAATTGTCGAAAACCAGCAAAAAAAATTGAAAAAAGCGTTTGTATGAATGTGAGTTTCTAGTGATCAAAGATTAAAGCAAGACTCAAACATGATTAAAAATACATGAACCTTGCAGCGTCCGAGCGCGCTCAAGAATCTCGATCGAGTTGTATGCCAACATTTTTGCATACTTTGAGGATAATTTTATTGCCATTTTAACTCCAAATACTACAATTTGCTTAAAAGAATATGATAAAATGGCTTTGGGTTATATATTGTATTTTAAAGACATCGAAAATGGTTAATTTAGAGCTTTTTTGAGTCGAATTATGGAACTAGTACGATTTCTCTGGGTGTTGACATTCTGTTCTGTTCTTCAGATCTCGAAATGCGTTGGCGGATCGTTTCGTAGAAAAAAAAAAATACAAAACTCAAATTTAATTGAAAGCAGTCGTTTCGATTTAAACTAAGTCAATTTCCCTGCTGCATCTTAAGTTAAATTGTAGAAATGAGTTTAGTCATGAATAGACAAAGTTTTAATTTGCTTGATTTTTATGTAGGAATTCGTGATAATGATTAGGTCGAAAAGTGATTTTATTTTTCCGAGCAAAATAAAAATCCCACTGCATAAATGCAAGAAAATATCTATTTGATAATTCTATCTTTTCAATGCTCCTAAACGTTCATAAAATTGAATATTGTAAAATTCAAATCGATAGTAGTGCGAAATTTAAATAGACTACATATTCTCAAAACCCAAAAGTATTTGTCTCCTTTATTTCTACAACTCTAAGGATCAATTTTACCCTTCAACGAATCATAGTTAGTTGGTGGATTTTTTAGTGGGTTATGTGTGTTTGCGTGTTATTTTTAAACGGAAAATTTTAAATTCTTTTTAAATTTTGCAATGCATCGTTTGATACAGAAATTTGCATATCCTTCGACTGTTACCAATGACAACGTAGATGATTCATGACCATTTTATTTTTTTTAAATGAAACCATTTATTTAATTTCAATAATATAAATTGTTTTAATTTTTTCCTACATTGTTGAATATGTATATTCATGTATCGTGTAAAATTTTCTGTACAAATTTTCATGTAATTTTTCGATTTTTAAATTGAATTTAAATTTTTAATAAAGTTCAATGAGGTGCAAACTATAAATGGGAGATTTTAAATCATGGTCTTTTTTATTGCTATATTGCAGTATAATAATTGTATATGTGATAGTCCAACTTTCTGTAAATATTTTCAGTCCATTCACTGCTAATATCTGACATTTTGTAAAAGTCAAATTCACATTTAACTGCATTGGAACAATGTATGGATTAACGGCATGATGTAATATTATTGTTTTTATAACAAAGACTGTCTGTGCATGCATGCATCCATCCATGACTTTCTAAATACATCTTTTGTTTGTTTGTGATTACATTATATTTTGTTATATTACCATTGGGCTTAAAAATTAGATTTGTTTCAATGTAGGATATATTTGATTAGTATATTGGTGCCATTAGAACCTTTTCCTGTAACTCACTTTTAGCATGCGAGTGAGTTTGTGTGCAAAATGACATGCTAATTAGACAGATATGAGCACAAATTGAACAAAAACTAATGATTTGGACAGTCAGGTAACATATTCAAGCAACATAAAAACAGCTACTGCAATAGGAGCATCTTGTCTTGTAATACTATCAAATCTGAAAAAAAAAATATTGAGAAAACTGAAATATTAATAGATGTACATGATTCTTAGTAAATACAAGGAGTAAACTGTCATTATATTTTGCGAGAAAATAAATAGACAATAATACACAAATTTGAGTACAGTTTTTTACTGCAGAAGCTTGCTTAACAAGCATGTCTAGTTCAAGCATGTAGCTGAGTGTAGACCTACAGCACTGTAGTTAGCATGTTGTTTTGCAAGTGAGCTCATTTGCATGATAAATGTGAGCTACGAGAAATGTTCTATTACACAGTCAGGAGAAAATTTGTGATTGTCTGAATGGTTATTTTTGGTTTTTGCTGCACTTTCCCAACCATAACCAAAAATAATCCCATTTTGGGAATCACAATTTTTTTCCTGTGTTATATTGTATTATATTTATTATCAGAAAAATGGATGACAAACAGGAATGTAGTTTTCAATCCTTATGGCTCACAGTTAATTTTAAAGTTGTACCAATTATTGGCCAGCCAGTTTCAAAATAATTTTTTGTCATTTTGATTTTTGCAGGATTTTTATTGTATTTCTGTTACAGCTTGGGTTATAGTATTTTTTTCCTACATAATTTAAATTGAATTTTGGAATATTCTAGAACCAGACTTCAACCTTACAATTTTGGTTATAGATAAGTGGGATGTTGTGGCTTTGAGGGAATGCTAAGAGATTCATGAACAAATTATTTCATGTTGATTTTTGATCACACTGTTAATATGTCCGTAGAAATCAATTTAAAGTTAAGTCCAAAGTTAATCATTTGTACATTGAAGTGAGTGACATAAAAAAATTTATTTAGTGAATGCATGCATTACAATTTAATTTCGTTTTTTTTTTTCATTTTCATATTTCATTTCATTTTGTAACATTACCTAAGTGCAAAACTGAACATTTTAAATGTAGCTTCTTTCCTTCGTCAGCAAACTTTAAAGGATTTACCATGATAATTTAAAATGTATACATTCATAGCATATCTATAGTTTTTATTTTTTATAACTATTGTTATCAATGTTATGTTTTCCTTGCGTTGTAATTAAATTCAATATTATCTATATACCTTTTATAATTTGTAAATATTGAGTGAAAGTATTTCACTTATGGTGCCTATTTTCACTTTAATTAATAAACCATATATTTTCTTTTTTTATGCCATCAATCATTTTATTCATCGGTTATGTATTTTTTCAGCTGAGATAAGTTTGGATGAAGTGACCAGATCCAGGTTTTGTGCAACCCAAGAGAATGTTTATTTTTTATACCATTTCAAGAGACAACCATTCTGACTACATTATTCCTGATGAATAAATAAATAAAACTGAACATATTTTAACTTACAAATTAAAAAAAAAAAAAAAAAAAAAACACTTGCAACAGGTACAGTTGTTGTTTTTTAGTTTCATCCATCATATAGAAGCCACGTACACACTTTGATAATTTAACCACATCAGTTGGCAGACAATTGCATCAGTGGTAATAAATTGTTCAACCACATACAACTCTGGTGCTAAAAATAGCTGTCAATAGTCTGTTATTCAAATCACAATTTGGGAGATAAGGGGAAGGTGTCTTGAAATATTTGTCTTGGTATGGGGATGGCCATATGGTAATTGTCCCAATGTGAACAATTTTGGTATAATTGTACTTTGGCAAATGATATGTCTGATTGACTGGTAATTAAAAAAAAAAATAAAAAAAATAATGATTTTATGTTAATATTGCATTTCATATGGTCAAAACCTTTGTTGACTTTTCTCTCCAAATCTTATAATAGCTATGGTTAAATTGTAAACAATTTACGATAATTTTGTCTACTTTTTATATATTTTTTTGTAAATTTATTCGATAGTTCACGATACTTGTAAATATTTTCTCTTCAAAACACTAATTAAAAATTCCTATCCATCTCATTTTTCTGCATTTTGTTGAACAACCCATTTGAAAGCTGAGAATGAATAGAATTTACTAAAAAAAAACTCATTCTGAGGGTTCTAACTTTTTTTAATTAAAGCATTTGACAGACATGAGAAAACTGTTTCAGACTTCTGTATTTAATTTGTATTGCTAAGATACAATATTTTGGTTTCAGAATTATAATTATAAAATGTTTTATAGAAAGCAGACTCTCCTGAGTTACCACAATTTTAATAGAATAATGTCATCATCATCAAATATTATAAATTTTCCTATTTATTAGAATAGTATTCATAATTATTGTTAGTTGACGTTTTTACATTAAAGGGACCAGTCATTAATCACCAGGTTGGGGGGGATGGGGGGGGGGGGGGGATGGGGGGGGGGGGGGGATGGGGGGGGGGGGGGGGGCTGGTGCAAAAAGGTGGTGGGTCAGAAAGTTTTATGCAAAGACCAATGTTTACATCAATCTATTTAAAACTGCCTTGAGAAAGAGAGGTTGAGTGTAGAAACATCATGCATGGCTTTTTACATTTTGCACCAGCCCCCTCCCCCCTACTGATAATTTATGTCCAGTCCCTAATAAGACAGTATAAACAGGGTCATGATTGGGTAGACTTTGGAGAATACCTGAAAAAAGTTATAACCATATTTATATAGTACATTTATTTAATGCTTCAAATTCCGAAATTTGTATACTTTGCTGCTAATCAAGCAACGGTATGTTTATAAAATCATACTTCACCTTGGACTGAGTTAAATTTTTAACAATTTGTTAATTTGTATTTTATAAAATTCTAATTTTGGCCCACAAACTCAAAGTAAATAAAATATATTAAATAAGTAATTGTTTGGTTTGATTCATGAATCAATGTGATTTTACTACTTAGTTTGTGATTGTCAGTTTTTCAAATACAATTTTCAAAAAAATATATATATATTTTCTTAAAAGAATATTAATTTGGTTCTAATTGTCTTATGACATTGAACAATGTCAAAATGTTGGAATTCTCTCAAGTTGATTGTCTTATTAAATAATTATTTACTGTAGCACTAGAATTTTTTCCAGGATTTTTCTGCTCAATCTGTTTGAGAGTTTCAATTCTTACAACCAGTATCAGAAATTACATTCCTACCGTAACCATTTTTTTCTTTGCCATTAAGATTCTAATTGAGTTTATGAATTCAAAGTGTTAAAAAACAAAACAGTTACATTCATTTGACAGCATCAGCTGTGATATTCTTGTGACTTGTTTAGAGACCTAAAATATATGAATTTATTTGATAATATCTTCATTGACTGGATCTAGGGGCTTATTAAGAGGTTTCTCAGAAGGTACATTGTTGATATTGATATTGCACTTATGATTTCCCTGACAAGATTATTGAGCTTATTTGCTAAAAAGTGTATATATATTAATTAAGTGCATTAAAAACTTCAGATACAATCAATGTAATCTCCCTAGATGATCTTGAAGTCCTTGACGAGAATACAAGGGAAAAAGATGTTTAAATAAACAAAAGATAACATTTAATGTTATAAGCTGTGATACTAGCGAACTGTTTAGAGCAATAATGTATGACATAACCATCTGGCAATCTATTGGACAAAGACGTCCTACTGATCCCTAACAGGTGCTTGCTTTGTTCTTTGATTCACCAAACATGACTTCTCTTGATCATCAATCAACCTTTTTGTCTGGGATTTTAAATACTTGGATAAAATCTAAACACTTACTAAAGTTGCTGTTGCGATCGGCTGTACACAATAGTTTTAGTTTGACAAGTAGTGGAAAAATATTATTTAATAATAATGAGCAGTAATGTACTGGAACTTGCTTTTGAAGAAAAAAATATTTGGTGTTATGTGCAGGTGGTATTGTGTTCCATGATTGTGATTGCACATTAATTTCCTTATGCAAAGTTCTCAGTTTTCTACTAAATGAAATTGGCAGTAATTTGATTTCTGATTAGTAATGAATTTTTATGTATAAAATGTGAAAATATGTTTCTGTGAGGTTTTGAAGTTTAAGCCAGTTTAAATAAAGACAAATGACAATAATTTTTAAGCTTACTTTTATGTGTGCAGGTGGGACATTCAATGGGCTTCAAAGCTCCAAATTTTGAAAGGCCCATTGATCAGATCGGAATTAAAAAAAGGACTCAATTTATTTTCAATAAGAGAAAAAAAGGTACTATGTCAACATTTTTTGTGCAGTTTTGAGCTTCAAACTCAACAACCTAGAAGTGATTGTTTTAGTTTGTTTTTGTACAATGTTTACGATCCCTAAGTGTTGTTTACGTATTGTCCTGTAAATCTCTTTCACACACCAGTTTCCTTACTGCCCCCAATTCACTCAACCAACACTAAACAAATGGCGACAATTACCCGATAAGAGCTGCTCAAATTTGTGATAACAAAAATGGCAGATGATGAACAGCCAACAATTGTGCCTAGTGAGGAGGCAAAAGTTGATATTGCTAAGGTAAATTCTAGTTTAGAGTAGAAGCGATTGAAATTGAAGGGATGAAGCAGGTGCCACCAGCAAAAGGGAATCTTTGTTTGAAAGATTATAAGGTTGACCCTTGTTTTTTTCCTTCTTGTCAAATATATGTTAAGTTTAAGTTTGATTTGAATGGTCAATAAAGTAATAATTTAATTATCATTGCACTTCATTTTGAAGTGAAAAAAATTTGTGTCAATCAAATAGAAATATGTGACAATTTTGAAATGGAATTATTTTGTAACTGGTGTTTTAAAACACTATCCAAATAACTGTCAAAAAAATTTAGTTATTTCTCCTGCAAGTAACATATCTTAATTATTATATAATTTAATTGACACTATAATTATAGCTTAATTTAATTAGTATTAATTGTGTTCAGTCATATATCTTGGCTTCTATGTGATTGATGAGAGAATATTGTATACATTTATTATATATTTTAAATACAACACAACTCCTTAATTTAAATTTCAAAGACATTATGACTTTATAATGATAATCCGAAACATGTCTTTGAAATTTAAAAGAACCATAATTATTATATTACTTAGAATTAATATTTCCATTGCTAGCTTGTCATTATAATTAATGTAGTTTTTGTCCAATGAATACCAAATATGAATTATAATCTTTATTTGATTTAAATTCATACTGACAATAACCCAACCATGTGAATATAACAAAACTGGATAATTTTTATTGGTTTCCCAGTAAAAAGTCAGAAGGTTTTTTGAGGTACTACTTATTACAGAAAAAGGTTTTGTCTAAACTTGAATTCTTGGACAGTGAGTATAAAAGGTCAAATGTGTTTTCAGTAATTATAGTCGTGAACTATTGTCAGATAAATGTGATGTCCCTTTGACTAGTAAACAGTTATATGTAGTTTGGACTGTGCATCAATATTCATTCATTTGGTAAAATAGCGTTTTAAATGTTATAAGATAAATTAAGATATTATCAATTGGAAATGGAATGTAATAGCAGTCAGTAATTGTTTGATTCTCTAATAATATCTTAATACTAACTGAACTAATATTGATGAATGGAAACTAGAAATTAAGCAGTTTATATTATCAGTCTTTAATGAGTTAATTATTTAAGTTTTATTTGGTGCTACTGAATGTGTTTTCTTGATACAATGTGATTAGCGTTTAATGATTGGTACTAATTAATAAGCCATGTGCAATGACGTTTTTTTATAAGCTTCTTGCTTAGATGATATATCACCCCTGCAAGTGCGCATGGTTGCATTGTTTATCGTGCCATCTGTCTGTTGCCAGCTGCTGTATAGATTACATATAAGTTGAATAAGGCTTTTGATGAAAGTAAAGTTGTTTCATGTGGCATGTATGTTTGTATGTCTAGGTTTATCAGCCTGTTGTATGCATGTTGTTCAATGTTGTATTTGGTGTTAATATCAGTATGTGGTTTCCAATCATTATCATCATCATCATCAATATCACAAAGAATTATGATCATAACCTTCACCAATGTCATCATCATCGTCACAGCAATTTCTCTGCAATTTCATATATTTTCTAAATGAATGTATTTTATCTTTTTGTCATCATCATCATCATCATCATCATCATCATCATGTTCCTTGATAACCACCAATAACATGAAGTTAACTTATTTTCTTGTTACATATTCATTTTTATTATTATTCAATCTCATATCTTTTCTATGAAATCAATGTATCACTTCATCATCTTAGTTGTCATCATCATCATCATCTTCATTACTATGATCATCAACATCAACATCTATTTTCTCTGAGTGTTTACTATTGACTTTGCCATCCAATCTCATGTCTTTTCTATGAATGTATTTAATCACTTCATCGATCTTAGCTGTTGCCATTGTCATCACCATCATCTTCATTACTATCATCACTATCAACATCAACATCTATTTTCTCTGTTTCCCATTGGCTTTGCTATCCAATCTCATATCTTTCAAATGTATAATGTATTTTCCTTCGCCATCTTTGTCATCATGCATCATTGCTGTCATCATCACTATCATCATCATCATCACCATCATCATCATTACTATCATTACTATCAACATCAACATCTATCTTCCTCTGTTTCCTAGTCCAATCTGATATCTTTTCTAATGTACAATGTATTTAATCACTTCATCATCTTTGTCATCATGCATCATTGCTGTCATCATCACAATCATCACAACCATCACTGCCATCAATAACCAAATGGACTCATCAGTATGTTCCTATGTTTTCTCACATTTTACTCCAATCCATGAAATCTCATGTCTTTTCTAATGTATTTTGTCTGTTCTTCTGTAGGAAATGAACTCCTATAATACTTTTGATCCCAATTACCAACAAAATTACAATGATGCAATGTACAAGGTCTCTTCTTTCTATTCTAACTTGTTCTTTTTAGTATAACTCAATAGTTAAATGTAACTAGCACCTCACTATTAGCTTGCCAAGTACTCAGACATGATACACGTACACTGTCTTACTATGTTGACTCACTTTTTTTAGAACGGTATAGACGTTGCCTTGTTGTTTTCTTCTTGTACTCGCACTGTTTTTTTTTTTATACTTCCTATGTACTGCCAGTAATTTCAAAATTCACTCAGTTTTAAAGCACAATGACTTGACTTGCACTTCTCTATTTTATTGTACAATCTTGGTTTCTGATACTAGTGGTCAACTTATTGTTGACTCTTTCTACTCTACCTGCACACCAACTTGCTATAATACTTGTTGTTCATATGCAAACTCCCCTGTCCTTACATAAACCTCCCTTCCTTCCTTTCCTGATGCTTTCTTCTTTCCTTGTTCCTTTGTTACATGTAGTTCCTTCCTTTCCAGCCTGTCATTCCACATTTCCTTCTAATTTCCTTCCCTCCTTCCATCTATTCCTCCTACTAACATACCTTTCTTTCTTAATTTTCTTCCTTATTTCCTACTTTTCTCCCATCCTTCTTTCCTTTCTTCCCTCCCTTCATCCATCCATCTTTCCTATTGTCCTTCCTTCTTCCCTTTTTTCCTTCCTTCCTTCCTACTGAACCTCCTTCCTATCTTACTAACTTCAGGACAGTACCTTCTACATACAATCTATCCACTGAAATGTCTTCCTGTAAACTACTACTGCACTGCCTACTGCACTAAGCATAAAACCTTTGCATGCCAATTCAACTCTGTTTTTCCATTTCTCATTCTGTTTTCATTTTTCTTTCTCCCTTTTCTCCAGGATGATTACAATTATGGCTATCATGATGACGCCGACTACTACGGCGGAGCTGTTAGTATCTTTATTTCATTTTAACTTTCGTTTTTTTTCTTTTTGTTTCATTTCCTTTGATTCATCTGAATGCACACATGTGGGCGACCATGTGCAGAGTTGGGAAATTCACAACATACTCTTAACTTACTCTGAAAATTGTGGACCTTTCATTACACCACAACTACTAATTGACTATCATGTCTCTTACTAATGGACTAAACTTCTAATCAGTTAATCTTCAAACCAACTAATCTAATCTTCTTATTCTTAATATATTGAAAACATTTAACACCACACTAGTGGACGTGTAAACATTACCTTTTTATGTCTGATCCACAGTGCTTGTTTGCATGCTTATAATCCAATTAACTTCCTATAATTATTATTTAACATTTAACACATTTCAAGCAGTAATAATAATGAGAATAATTAATCTATAATTATATTATAGTGCAAATTACAACTATATTACATGTTAGTACCAGCCATCCACAGAGTATGACAGTTTGTTTTAATACTATTAATAAATGACTAATGTACCCGCATGTGATTTGATGTTAATGATAATCAGTAACCTTACTCAATACATAACTTATATAAAACCCACCCTTCTAGGCTATGGTTAACCTCTAGACTTAACTTAATTTAACGAAACTTAACTTAGCTTAACTTAACTTAACTAATTATACACACATACTTACAGGTAATGCAAAGAAGTTTAGTCTCAAATTTTGATTTTTAAAAGCATCCTCTAACACAGGAAAAAAATTGGGATTCTCATAATGGGTTTATTTTGGGTTATCATTGGAGAAATGCTACAAAACCCAATAGTGGTTCAAATTTACCCATATTTTTACCATTAAAAGGGGAACATTTCCCATGCAATTCCCATTTTTGAAGACTTGGGAATTCAATTTTTTCCTGTGCTACAGGGAAATATTTCCAATTTTATATAATAGTTTTACTAATAAAAAAATGATTCTGAAATTTTGGAAGGAGGGACTAATAAAAAAATTACAGATTATCAATCAAGAATTATCTGTAAAAATAAATCAAGGAGGAGGCACCTTGTACCCCCCCCCCCCCCCCCCCCCCCCCAACCCTGGATTTGCCTAAGTTGCATTGTTGTTCCGTCTACAAGTGATTTCACTTTCATATTGTATTCACCAGGCTGTTGAAGATGAGGATATGAGCGGTGAAAGAGGATGCTATTTCAGAGACGGCAAAAGACAAATTGGTAAGCTAACGATAGCACAATTAAAACACACAATGAAATATTAATAACACTGACAGATGATTCAATAAACTATACTGATGATGGCAAGAGCATCGCCGAGACATGTTTAAACTAAATTGTGTCATGCTTTTTCTAAAATGTATATCACAACTGCCACTTCACCAACCATTAAAACACACAAATGCATGAAAAATCGAATCTTTTTCTTTTATAAAATGTTCACCACTTTCACAATAACAATGATAACCTCTTCTGTTTTTGACGGGTCAGTTTTGTGATGTAAATAAAATCGATTGTTATATAATTACAAATGATTTCATTGACAATAATTACCCTCCAAAATCAGAAGGTATTATGGGATGTGGAAGTACATGCATGTACTTAGTAGAGAAAAGCAAGACGACCGAACACTGCAGAAACTGCTAATCACGAATTATGTACAATATTTGTACTGATAAAATTTTAGATCTGGGATGGGGTTATGGTTTAGAGAACAGCTCATCCCCACCAACTTAGGGGTAGTAATACCATCCAGCCAGGGTTTTATGATCCATCTCTGAAGCCAATTCACATATTTGATTGCACAACTAAACTTTCTCTTTGTGCTGTTGTTAGATTTTGTACTTGTCTATGAAGAAGATGGCAAGGAAGAAGATCCAAAACTTACTGGTTACAGGAAAAAGTTCCTTGAAAATCTAGAAAAGTCACAGTTGGAATTTGAAGAGGTAGTTTGATGATGATGGTGGTGATGATGATGGTGATTTTGTTGATGATGATAATGATTATGACAGCCTTGATGATGAGGATTATGACGATAATGAGGCTGATGATAGTAGTGTCGATGATGATAATGACGACAATGATAATACTCTATTTCTTAAAAACAAAATAAAAACTCAATGTTTTTTACGTAGAGTGCAAACACTTAATGTGTGTAACAGTTGTCACTATTTAGTAGTAAATAGCACTAATTAAACAAAAGAAAACAATAGAATAGTGCTCATTATTTAGTGGTATTTATGCTGCACAATTTTAGTGCGTGCACTCTAAGATATTTTGGAAAATTATTTAAAAAAAAACATTGATGACAATGATAGAGATATATATTATGTATGCTCACTCAAATTGGATATTATGATAACTGTAGGAAATTACAGAGGACAAGAAAGTCAAGGTTCACTTTATCAAGATTTATGTTCCCTGGGAAGTCCTTCTCTTCTATGCTGAAGAACTGTGCTTTAGAGCTCCATTGGAAGTAAGTTTAGTTTTAATTAGTTTAGTTTATTAGCTTTTTCCTTTTAAGGAAGACAGGGACACCACAACAGCTTTCACCAATTACCGTGGTTTGAGGTACAATTATCTCTGGTTTATTGTCCTTATCGAGAAGACATGGAATTCTATCCATGAAATTCTATCCATGAAATTCTAATTTAAGAATAAAACAGAACATTAGTGAGCAAAAATGAAATAAAATGCAGCACTCTCATGGCTTTCTAACTTTTTCACTGAATCGATCTAAGGTTTCAGGCTCCACAAACTGCCTTTCTAGAAACTGTACTGTTCTGGAGAGTGAAGTTCCATTCAGTGTGACTCCACATCCTTGTCTAAACTTTTTTTGTCTGTTGAATGACACTTGAATTATATACTTTTAGTAGTAGCTTTACATCTATATAAATATTGATATAATAAATATTGAAGTTTTAATTTATGAAGCGAACAGAAAGCAAATGAAATCATAACTAAATGGTTTGGATTTCTTACAGATTGATGAACATAAACTTTTATATATTTTATATTGTTTTTACTTTTAGACGTTTTGCTATGATAAACAGTAAAGCAAAATAGAGGGGTTGTCTGGTGCACTGTTAGGTTATAAAATAAAGGAAAGGGGGGTCCGCTGCACCGGTGGATACCCCCTTAATCCGCCCCTGTTGAACTAACCACCGACTATAATTTTGACATCATGTTAATAGGTTCGTTCCACAAAGAAAATCAACTGGTCGGAACGTATGCTTGAAAAGTTCAAACTACCAAATATCTTCAAAGAAGAAGTGCCAAATCCTCCCCCGGATCTATTCACATGTACATTCCAGGCAGACAAACTTGGCAAGTAAGTTGACTTTGCAAGGGCACAAGCCATATCGATCTGACAGTTTCATATACATTAGTGTAAAAGTTAGTACGAGTATGGAGAACATTGTTAAATCCAAGTTTTGGATTAAGAAACAAGGCAGTGTTTCAGCAATATTTAGACTTTTAATTCAAGTCATAATCATGATGCAAATTTACGGATTTGAATTTATATTTATTTACTGTAATTTTCCATTTTCTGCACGTCAACGGTTGCCTTGATTTGGTCTGTTTGTTGCCATTAATCCAAAATCCGATTATCTACTGAATGAAAACTTACCGATCATGATTCATCTTAAATATCTTCGTACAAATATCAGTATGAGTACACAGGATTAGAGAAAGTTCGAAAGCAACTCTTTGAAATTCGGTGTTTTGATTGACAATTTGCGTTCAAGTGTAACTGTTTGAGTGGTTTGCTGAAAACGGAAAACGGCACATCGTTTTGTCAAAAACACAGATGTATTAATATGAAAACGTCCAGAAAGATGGTACCATTTATAATTCATATCTGTGTTTTAGGTTTATTGGCAGTGATAATCCTGACACTTACTTCACTGACGTAGAAAGAGTTCGTGTTGTTTATGAAATCCTTGAGACCGCTCCCTATGGCAAGAGACAAAGGGGAGAAATAGGTAGGATACTAGACTTCAAAGCTATGTATGTATGTACTTGAAAAGCCTCTGAAAATTGAAATAATACCGAACTCTCCTGGAAACCTTCTTGAATGTAAACAAGTGGTAACTTTTCATTTCAAACTGCTGTAAAACTAGAAAACAATCGTTGTAAGGTTGCTAGTGGTCCGAAAAATGCTACCCCTTGAAATCCAAATTATGTGCTTCAAAAGTGCCCCAAATGCCCTCAATGCGTGAGGACTCTACTTGAGATTATGTTATCTTGTTTTCAGGTATTGAACGTCTTGTTGAAGAAGGAGTGTTTAAAGCTGGATACCCTCTTCATGTGGTAAGTATTATATAATTATGGTGGTGCAATGTTTACAGTCGCAATAGTGCAGATACAATTGTTCTTTCACCCAGCCTTGGCCTCAATCGCTCGTGAGAATATTTACAAATTCAATTGTCTTTTTCATGCACACCTACTCTACGTTTCAACAGGCGTTGAGTAGATAGAAAAATATATTTCAAGTCTTCGAGGCTGAGGCTGTGTAAAAGAAAGAGAATCTGAATCTATTGCTGAGTGGATACATTAAAACTGTGTAGTCATACTTTAAAGTGTTTTAATGTAACAATAACGATATTTGGGCAGCATCGTAGTGGTCATAAAAGACCTGTTTCGACGTCTTCATTGCTGAGATTAAGCTTATGAAATATTCTTTTGCATCTAAAAAGACTTTTTGCGGAAATGCACATGTCTGTTTGCCAAACAAAATAGATATCAAATTTCTCGACACTTTTATTAATTTACCTTCAATCGAGTCTTAGCTTGAGCAATGGAGAACTCGAAACGGATTTATCAAAACAAGAGCGACATCTATGCTGCGATACTTGTCACAAATAACTGATGTCATTGATAAAACCGAGCCATGTTCCATTTGTTGTAGGGACCAGCAGAGCTGCCCAAAGAATTTCACGAAGGTCCTCATGGTCCTGAAGAGGTCAAACTAAACAAGAGACAAGTGTTGAAAGAGTACTGGGCCCGATGGGGGAAGTGGTATAAATACCAGCCACTTGACCATATCAGGTAAGAAAGACAGACAGACAGACAGACAGGCAGAAGGACAGACAGACTAGCGTTATGCAGAAAGACAGACAAACACACAGACAGACAGACTAGCGTGATGCAGAAAGACAGACAAACACCCAGACAGACAGACAAACTCAACACAAAAATGTTGCATTGTAATGAAGTGATGCTTACACCATGTAAGACAGACGGCCGAGGTTAGGTTTAGACTCAAAGACAATCATAGGCAAAGAATCATCCGACATACAGACAAAGGCAGCTGAGGGACAAAAAACACACAACAAGATGTAAGACGCTTCCATGTTATTTTTTCCTAAACGTTTCCCTATTTTGTTTCAGGGACTACTTTGGTGAAAAGATTGGCATTTACTTTGCATGGCTTGGTAAGTAAAAACACCCACAATATCACCATGTCTTTGTGCTGTATTTAGTGGGCCATGCTGTTATGAGCGTTTTATCGATATGCCCTAGATTTCACGTATTTGGTATTTTTCATGAAATCGAGGTCCAATGGGCAGGCTTCGTCCTATCACATACATTTCTTTGCAAAAGTGCATTTTCTAAAACTTCACGTCGTCCTCCATTTTTAAGCTATAAAGATGAAACTATTAAATTATATCAACAATGATATACAAATCAGTTGGTATTTTTGTGGTAAATGTGACGTTTGAAATTATATCTCTAGGTTGAAAGACAGTAATAGTTTTGTTAATTTTCCTACAATTGAGGCTTAGCCTGAGCAATGAAGAACTTTCAAAGGGTCTATTGTGCGTTAAATATTTAGAAATTTTGTTGTCTGTTTCACACATGCTGACCACATTTCCACGGGCCTTTGCTAAACAAAATAGTATATTACACGCCCGGCCAAGGCTGTGCAAAAGAGAACTCAAAACTGGACTGTTGTGAACATAAACGGGTTGCCTCCTGTGTAATATAATTTATGTTCACAAGTGAGGTCACAATAACGGAGAAACAAAAGGAGTATTGCCATTTAAAAATGACTCAATATTGCGACCTCACTTGTACAGTTAAATTACAATTATATTACACGGGAGATAACTCGTATAAAGCCTAGTTTCCATATAATTGCTCACGATCGCCGTATCGCTGAAATTACTGATGCGATGATCGCTCACGATCGCTGTCAATTGTTTTCATGTGTTTCGATCGCTAAAAAAGTGTTTTCATATAATCGTTGACCATCGCTGACATCATTTTCAGCGATCCGGCGATCGTCAGCGATTATATGGAAACTAGACTTTAACGGTCTGTTAAACTACGATCACTTGTTAACTGTGTTATGGTGTCTTCTGTTTTAGGTCAGTACACTGCTTGGCTTATCATGCCCTCGTTTGTTGGTTTATTGGTGTTCCTGTACGGAGCAGCTACAGTCAACAGCTCGGACAATAGACCAGCGTATGTAGCAATTAAAGATATCGCATTGTATCGCTTTGTGTCAAACTTTTGAGTTAGTGTTTAGTAGATATTGCCTTGGTGTTGAGAACTGGCCATATCACCCTCATCAAATAATTGCTCGTTAAGGGAGCCATCTTATCCAGAATGCATTGCGAGTAAAGTGATATTGTTTCGATGTTGTTTACCATTATCATGAAATAAATAATTATCAAACCATTTTTCCAAGATGGAAAATAAACCGTAATGTTTTCACGAATTTCCCACAGTGCATCCTAGATGAAACCGCTCTTTTAACTGCTGTCCATCCATCGATCGGTTATTCCTGCCCATATTTGATCTGTTTTATAAGTTTTTGTTCATTCATTGCAGTCTTGAGGTTTGTGAAGCACCTGCATGGACGTTCAAGATGTGTTCTCTTTGTGACGAAGAACTTGGGTGCCAGTATTGGGATCTCAAGATAAGTTGTGGATCGGGCAAGGTACGTGGTAGGGGAAGGGCAAGTAAAAATTGGTACTACTTAGGGAGAGAGGTTGGGACATTATTGCGATCCCTAGATATGTGAAGGTGAATTGTGGATCTTCAAAATTACGTAGTAGGGGAGGACAAGTAGGGATTGGCACCACTAAGGAAGGGAGGGTGGGTCATTATTGCGATCTCAAGGTGAATTGTGGATCGGGCAAGTTACGTAATAGGGGAGGTCAAGTACAAATTGGCACTACTGAGGAAGGAAGGATGGGTCATTATTGCGATCTCAAGATATCTCAAGATGAGTTGTGGATCTGGCAAGTTTTGAAGGAGGGGAGGGCAAGTAGAGATTTGCATCACTGATGGAGGGAGAGTAAGTCATTATTGCAATCTCAAGTTACATTGTATATTGTAGATTAGCACTACTAAGGAAGGGGGAATGCACCACTTTGGTAATTGTTTTTTTCTCTCTCTTTAGGTTGCCTACATGTTCGACAATGCTGCTACAGTGCTTTATGCCATCTTTGTCTCTTTCTGGGGTAAGACATTTGTTCAATTCATTGTTCTATATTTTGCAATTTTGATAAGTTTCTAATACTATGATATCGTGTTTAGGGTCGTTCTTCCTGGAGTACTGGAAGAGAAAAGAGATCACTTTGGCTTACCACTGGGATGTGCTGGAATATGAAGATGAAGTGGTAAATACACCTATCTGTTGGTCAATTTGTCTACTTCGATGTCTATATGTCTATCTCCTTGATTGTCTATCTCTCAGCCTCTCTGTTTGTATGCCTATCTGCTTGATTGTCTATCTCTCAGCCTCTCTGTTTGTATGCCTATCTGCTTGATTGTCTATCTCTCAGCCTCTCTGTTTGTATGCCTATCTGCTTGATTGTCTATCTCTCATCCTCTCTGTTTGTATGCATATCTGCTTGATTGTCTGTCTGCCTGTCTTTCTGTATGTATGTCTGTCTGGCTGTCTGTCTTTCTGTCTATCTGCCTGTCTTTCTGTTTGTCTGTCTGCCTGCCTGCCTGCCTGTATTTGTCTCCTTGTCTGTTTGGCTGTCTGCCTCTCTGTCTGTCAATTTAGTAAATGATAACTTAAACTCTAGTATTGACTGCGGTGTTTCTAATGAAACGGTTGAAAGAGTTTGTAAGTTGACACACCGTAAAGACTATTGTGGAAACTGACGTTTCGGATGTTAGTTCTTCGTCGGAATAAGTGTCTGTCTGTCCATTTGCCTGATTGTCAGTATGCCTGTCTGTCTGTCTGTCTGATGCCTGTCTGTCTGTGTGCTGTCTGTCTGTGTGCTGTCTGTCTGCGTGCTGTCTGTCTGTGTGCTGTCTGTCTGTGTGCTGTCTGTCTGCGTGTCTTTCTATCTAATACATTGTTTTGTTTCCGTGTAGGAACGTCCACGTCCTACTTTTGCAGCACTCGCGCCTACAGTAGAACGGAACCCGGTGACGGGAATTCTAGAACCGCATTTTCCTGATGAGAAACGTAAACCGCGTTTACTCTCGGGTATCGCGATTGTCATCACTATGGTAACGGACATTTATAACTATTATAGCGACACTTTATGTTTACTAATAAACAAATTGTTATGCTAATGTGCCAACCAGAACAACAATAAGCTCTATTGAAATAACAGCCAATCACTGTCTGGTTGGCACATGAATGACAAAGGCTTACGTCAGCTGAAGTATCCCTATAAGAATGCATCGTCCTCATCATTTCCATCGCAATCAATTTCATCAATGAATTACAAGAAAAGTCATGGAATTAAAGTTCACTGCCAAGAAACGCATGAAATCATGATTGATTCCCTCCTCCCCAGTTCCCCTCTCCCCAAATTCCCTCCCCTCCCCCCACCCCAAGAGCCGGGCTACGCAGGCTAAATCACTACTACCATAGTCTTCATTGTCCTCATCATCATCATCACCATCATCATCAAACTCGTCACCATCGTCTCATTGCCATCATCATCATCGCCATCGTAACATCATCGTCATTGTCATCATCTCGCTTACAACATATTAATTTGTGAAACATCTCATTATTTTCATTTTCACTTCCATTGGTGATGCCATATTGTTGCCATAGTAACCTTTTATGCCGCTGCTAGGTTTCGCTAGTGTTGGTGTTTATGGTCGGTGTAATTGTCTACAAACTGCTGGTCTACAGACCGCTGGCTCGTAACCCTTCAACCAGAAAGTACGCCCTGCAGATTGCCAATGCGTCTGGTGCGTTTGTCAACTTGACCATTATCATGATACTAAGTAGGGTAAGTTGAACGTCTCCACGGACCGAAGTTTCTCCGACTGACTTGGTCACATCTTAGGTTATAATCACACATAACATTCTTTGTCCTTTGTATTTTGTAGGTTTATGAGCGAGTGGCCCTAGCATTGACTCATTGGGGTAAGTTGTTACATACACACGCCCCTACGTATTGTTAGTACCTACATAGGGGTTATTTTCAAAAGACAATACTCATTTTGTTTCTAGTTATTCTGACCTCACTTGTGAGCATAAATTATCTTACACAGGAGATAACATATCAAATAATTGCCTTAAAAAAGTTGTCCTTCGTACAGTCATCGCTTCCTATCCACATATGGAATAGTTTACCTTATTTGGAACTACGTTTGAACACTTTTTGGTGTTTTTTCATGTCTTTTAAAGCTTTAAATCGTCCAAAACTTACAGGAATTGTTTTGAAAACACTACTGAACAGCCCGCATCTTGCATATGGTCTAAATGCATTATGGGAGCCAGATACTGAAAAGCACAAGGATCACGCATTAAAGGCAACAATTCCTTGATATGCCCCTCCCCCCTCATATCATGCAGTTTATGTACTGTATTCAAAAAACCGATTGCATTTTATTGTCTACCTTGCTATCATATATCTGTCGTTTTATGTATATATTACATCAACTGACTGCTATGTGGGCTCTCCTTCTCTGCATTACCTTGTCATGCCATGGTGCATTTGTGAAAGAAGTGAGCAATGATCAGGGGCCGGTTGTACTACGCCTGGATAAAGTCATCCACGGGATGAAAGTTATCCACTCCATAGAAGCATATCATTTCTTTAGAATTAATCCGCTGGATATCGCTGTCAAGGCTTTGTGAATTAAATGCTGTCCTCACTGTGAAATAATACAATATAAGCATTAAGCACAAACACAAACCATTTTCAAGAAGAGCGAAACGATTTGAAATGTGTAGTGACAGTACATTGCTTTAGTCACATGCTCGGAATATTGAGATTTGTAGGGTCATGCGACCACATTCTGCAAATAGCGTAGTGTAGCATAAGAAAGATGTGTGTGTTTCATCTCTTATGCTTGCTTGAGGATCAGGAGACGTCTCTCCTAAAGTCATGTGTTTAAGTAACAATACGCGTAAGAACTAGGGAGGTTTCTTTTATTTGGCCTCATTTGACATTCCCACTGTAAAAAATTCTCATACAAAAAGATACGATCACTTTAATTTTAAATAAACTAAAGGAAAATACCCCAAATGTTTGAAAAAAAAAGACCAATTTTCTTGTTTTAGCCAATCAGATCAAGCATTTAAACAATATAAATTTAACACCTTTATTCTGTCCAATCATTTCAAGTTCTTACTCGGAGCGTTACTTAACGGTTATGCAAGTAGTCGAGTAATTTACCAATTACAGAAAGTATTCAACAGGTGTTTTCTTGTGTATTTCCAGAGATGCATCGTACTCAGACAGAGTACGAAGACAACTTGACGTTCAAGGTGTTTGTATTCCAGTTTGTCAACTTCTACTCCTCCATCTTCTACATTGCTTTCTTCAAGGGAAAGTAAGTCGTTTATTTGGTTTGATGTGTCCCCTTGTTTCTTTGTCAAATGATGTCGTACCCTGTCGGTTGTTCCTCTATGTTTTTGTCCAGGCTTGTAGGATATCCAATTATTGCCACTATATATGTATTGTTTTTTGTTGATGTCGTTTCCTGTTGAATGATATCGTACCATGTCGTACACTGTCGAATGATGTCGTACCCTGTTGAATGATGTCGTACCCTGTCGAATGATGTCGCACCCTGTCGAATGAAGTCGTACCCTGTCGAATGATGTCGTACCCTTTCGAATGATGTCATACCCTGGCGAATGATGTCGTACCCTGTCGGTTTATGTTCTGCTGTATTTTTGTCCAGACTTGTAGGATATCCAGGACACTACCGTCGTCTGTTTGGCCTGCGTCAAGAGGAGTGTAGCCCTGGTGGTTGTCTTATGGAGCTTGCACAACAGCTGGTCATCATCATGGTTGGCAAAC
This sequence comes from Diadumene lineata, assembly GCA_918843875.1. Taxonomy (NCBI): domain Eukaryota; kingdom Metazoa; phylum Cnidaria; class Anthozoa; order Actiniaria; family Diadumenidae; genus Diadumene; species Diadumene lineata. Next base: position 4,258,819 of record OU974081.1, on the reverse strand, counting down.
AAACCATCAATAACATCCAAGAAATAGTCATTCCGTAAGTTACCTTCCCGTCAGATATTTTTTTAAGATAGTTCTCAGGTTTAACGGCGCGCGCCTTCGAGCAACTCATGGTTGGATTTGAAAAAGAAAACGTCTCTTACAAGTTGTTGTTTTCTTGTAGAATGGTCAAAGCGTACATGAAAAGAAGAAAGAGAGGCACAACCAAAGGAGAAATCAAGCCACGATGGGAACAAGATTATGAACTGGTAGAAAATGAGGGCCTTTTCCAGGAATATTTGGAGATGGGTATGTATTGTCGTTAACCTACAGTTGGTGTCTATGTGCCCTGATTCCCCTGGAAAAAAACAACATTTAATATAATATCTACCTGATTTTTGCAATATTCAAAATATTAATAACTAAACGCGGAAAAAGGCATTATTAATTTTTGGAAAATTTTGAAAAAAAAGTCATTTTTCCATGTTTAGTTATTTGGATATTGCAATAAACACACTTGTTTTTTTATTGTTTCCAGTGTCTTCCTTTGAAACAACGATTTCATTTTGAGGAGTTGTGATCGTCGTAATGCAAAAATAGACTCATTATAGTTGTATCACCTAAAAATAAAGTCGAAACTCTTCTTGCTCTTGTGCTTAGACCCTTATTGATCTCTCCACTATCTTGTGCAAGACCAGTTCTTTAGTGTAATTTAGTAACGTATTTTTTGTTATCGTTTTAGTGCTTCAGTTCGGTTTCATCACCATCTTTGTGGCAGCTTTCCCACTAGCCCCATTCTTCGCCTTGGCCAATAATATCTTCGAGATTCGTATCGATTCTGACAAGTTTGTGTGTGAAGTGCGTCGACCGATTGCAGATCGAGCCCAAGATATTGGTATATGGTTTGATATTCTGGATACTGTCGCCAAAATAGCTGTTATTAGCAATGTAAGCAATGTGATGATGATGGTGGTAATGCTGATCATGGTGATGGTGATGATGATGGTGATGATGGTGGTGATGATGGTGATGATGGTGGTGATGATGATGATGATGACAATGACTGAAGATGTACACGTGTACGTTGGTGATGGTTGTCGTAGTGTTAATGATGCTAGTTGTGATGATGGTTGTGGTGATGATGATGGTGATGATGATGACGGTGATGATGATGGTGATGATGATGGTGATGATGGTGGTGATGATGATGACGGTAATGATGATGGTGATGTTGATGGTGATGATGATGGTGATGATGGTGATGATGATGGTGGTGATGATGATGGTGATGGTGATGATGGTGATGGTGATGATGGTGATGATGATGGTGATGGTGATGATGGTGATGATGGTGATGATGATGGTGGTGATGATGATGGTGATGGTGATGATGGTGATGATGATGATGACGGTGATGATGATGATGGTGGTGGTAAAAGGACATGACGATCTATTACGACTACTGAATTGTCTGTGTTGTTCTGTGTTAACATTTTGAGAGCCATCAACTCAAGTATCTCTAACACTGCTGTATTTTCTATCTGTAGGCATTTTTGATCGCCTTCACTTCAACGTTCCTCCCGAAGGTTCTGTACCGCTATAAGGTATCAGAGGATTACTCATTGAATGGTTTTACCAACTTCTCTCTGGCTTGGTCACCCGCGAACACGACCAGAGAACCATGCCGGTACGTATGCAAGCTATAGTTGAACTCCTCTATTCCGGGCAGGACTTGGACTAAACGAAAATGTACGACTTAGCGGGGGTTCCGGTTTGTCAAGGTTATTTTTTTATAAAATGCAATGTAGGTGCATTGATCGGAATATAAACAAAATGTGTGCAAGCATGCAAGCACGTAACAAACGACATCTGTATTAACCAACGAACTGTCAGGGAGTTGAAGATACTGTCGTGTGATCAGCCCTGACAGTCAATTTGCCGTTTTGGTCCAAACTACGAGAGCGTATTACCATTGAGTTTCAGGTGTCACTGTGTTGATTATGTTTCTGATGTTTCTGTGTATGGCTGTTTTTTTGAACAGGTATCAAGAATACAGGGATCCAGAAGGTCATTTCACTAGGTTCTATTGGCATCTACTTGCGTTAAGACTGGGCTTTGTTATACTCTTTGAGGTAAACTAATTTGATGTTAGTGTAGTTGTAAAATGTTTAGATAAGTTATGTCCACGACGGAACTTTGAACTGTACTTTTAATCATTGTTATCATTTTTTTGATATTATCATATGTACCGGGTTCCCTGTGGTAGAGGCCCAGGCCCCGCCCGTTAAGATGTTATCGATGTTATGTAGTGAGAGAGAATCCAAGATGGCGGAATAAAGATGTGAACTGATATCAACTCGTGGTTTTGTGTGGCCTTTAATGAGCCATCGAAGCTCAATCGCGAACCATCAAAAACGCCAGCACATATTTATGGTCCTTCGAGCCGGATGGTTTAAAAAATACGCAAAAATTATGGAAAAAATGGACGATTTAGCGAAAGCAAAGGCCTCACGAAAGGTAAAAAAGTCTAAAGTTACAAGATTAATCAATCAAATTCAACAACATTTGAAAGATGGAATCGATGTTAAATCACTAAAAAGGCTCCGTTCAGAGCTAAAGGAAGCTATCGAAATGATGGAAATGTCGAACGAAGTCCTCTATTTGCTGGAACCTGAAAATGAAGATCATGATAAGTGGCTTGAAACCGCTGTTCAACCGACTGTATTGTGTTTATCGAACATCGAAGTTTATTTACATCAAAACGGTGGGTCTTTATTGTCATCTAGATCATCACAAAATAGTTTTTCAAACCGTATGTATACTTCCCAGTCAACTAAATCAAGTATAACTTCTACTTCAAGTGTAAAGAAAACAAAGTCATCCTCCCATCATTCTAACTCGAGTTCTGTATATAAAGATAAGATTTTAGAAGCTAAGTTGATAGATCATGACATTGAAGTTGCCTCAAAGAACAATGAAGAAGATAAAATAATGATGTTAGAACAAGAAAATAAAGAAAGACAACTTCGAGAAACACAGGCAAAGGCGGATAAAGAAGCCTTTGAATTACGAATGCTGAATGAAGAATCTATGCGTGCACGAAGACTAAGGACACTTGAAGAGAGTAAACAACGAGCTGTTCTACAAGCAGAATTACTTAAAGGAATGGAACATCATACTACAATATCACCAGGTCAAGTTGATAATCATCCAAGGGAAATGCACCACAAGGAATTATCATCAACTCCATCAGGAGGCTACCCACTGACGCCTAAAACACATGTTAATCATCAAATTGAGTCACACATACAGAACCCTGTATGTACTTCATCACAGAACCCGTATGTCAACATGGATGCCCCACTGGCAAATGAAACTTACACGACAAGTGTTCAAGCTAACTCAACTGAGACCACACAGGGTGGTCTACATTGCACCGTACCTACTATGGATGCCCCACTGGCAAAGGAAACTTACACGTCAAGTGTTCAAGTTAACTCAACCGAGACCACACAGGGTGGTCTACATTCTACCGTACCTACTATGGATGCCCCACTAGCAAAGTCAACTTGCACGTCGAGTGTTCAAGTTAATTCGAGGGAAACCACACCGGGTGGTTTACAACACCATTTACCAAGCACCACATACAACCAGAACTCTAGCACCCCACTGGTGACTAGTCTACATCCACCTCTGTTCTTTACACCACCATCTCTGACGACCTCACAGGGAGGTCTGCAGTCATGTAAAGATAATCTAACTACAAGAGCTGCCCCACTGCGAAAGGAAACTTGCACACCACGTGTTCAAGGTAATTCCCTTCAACAATCAACAAGTTCAATGAATTCTAGCACCCCAATGGTGACTAGTAAACCTTATGTATCAACTTCATCTCATGTCAATTCTTCTCATCAACACTCAACGTATGTGACTCACAACACGCCAACTCCAAGCTTCAAACCTTCACCGAAACAGAGTAACTCCCCGTGGAGAGGTCAGTGGAGCAAACCAGAACAGATTTTCTCTTCTACGCTCATTTCTAGCAAGACGAAGCCTCAGCTGCAGGAACTGTGGGGTCAAATCCCTACGTTTACAGGTCCTCCTCAGGACCAGTGGATAGACGAACTAGATGAGATAAATCGATGCGAACCCCAAGGATGGTGTCATCATTATGCATACGGATCATCAGCATTTGCACGTTCTTTACCAAAGTTTGAGCTACACAAGTTTGACGGATCAGCCATGACATGGCCTGATTGGGTAAGCAGATTCAAAAGCGTAGTGCACGACCAACCATTTCTCAATGATCATCAAAGGATGGCCTACCTACAGTCATCTGTAACATTAGCTGCTAAGACCGAGATTCAATATCTCGGAGAAGACGGCATGAACTATGCATTAGCACTGAGAATTCTGAAGAGCAGATTCGCCGATGCTGGAAAAATCGTTCGTGCAGCTATTGCTCAACTAAAGGATGTACCCACTCCACGTGCTAATGACCACCAAGGAATTGTTAAACTCTATCAAACCCTGCGCTCTACCGTCGTGATATTGCATAGACAGCGTTTCATTGCTGATCTGCTGAGTGAAACCAACTTAGCCATGGTTGTTGAAAAACTACCGGAAGCGCTTGCAACGAAGTGGGCCATGGAGGTCCAGGGACACGAGCTCAATGGAAGACCCAATCTCTTTGATTTTGACCGATGGTTGTCAGATCAAGTACTTTGCAGACAGCACCTTATCCAAAGGGAACCAACAACGAAGCAAGTAAGCGCTCCTCAGCCTCACACATCAAGGAGAGACTACAGCTTTAGAGCTAGCACCTTAGCTACAAATCTTAGTCACGAATCTGTGTCAGAATCACAAGTTAATTCATCGTTTGCATGCCCATGCTGTGGACAGTCTCACGCCTTATATCGATGTAACAACTTTATCAAAGGAACTGTGTCTGCACGTCGCGAAGTCGTCAACAAAGAGACTCTTTGCTTTAATTGTTTGAAACACGGTCATAGAGCAAAGGACTGTACTTCCAAGAATCGATGTAAGGTGGAAAACTGTAATGGTCTGCATCATAGCCTGCTTCACGAATCCAAGAGTGAGGAACCAAGTAAATCCAGTTTGTCAGCGAGTTCGAACCCAACACAACGAATCAGCAGCTCCAACCCATCAACCGAATCGACGTCATCAGCTGCAAACGCCAGTGTGCACGTGGGTACTGCGAACACGTGTATGGAACAGTCACAACTGCCAAAGAAAACAGTCTACTTCCAGATAGTTCCCGTAATTATTGAAGGTGTCAAAGGGGCGGGACCTGTGGAAACCTATGCTATTCTAGATGCTGGAAGCTCAGACACCTTAATACGCAGAGACATAGCAGATGCTCTTCGACTGGAGGGCCCTGAACATCAACTCACTCTCGGCAATGTTGAAGCTAACGGTGTACAGAAGATATCTAAACTAGTGAGTTTAAAGATCACTCCCACGGGTAAAGGTTCAGTAAACAAACCTGTGAACATTGTCCGAGCATGGACAGTACCGCGATTGAACATCCCTCCTCGTCGACTTGTGAACGAGAGGAACAAACAGAGATGGACCCATCTTCACGACCTTGATATACCAGCTGTGTCAACGGATCAAGTGGGTCTTCTGATTGGAGTAGATGTACCGGAAGCCATCATGCAGCACGAGTGTCGAAGAGGGCCAAAGGGACAGCCATACGCCGTCCGCACTGACCTTGGATGGGCTGTAGCTGGAGCTGACTACGAATCACGTGACATAAGTTCTGGCAATGTCTATGTCGGACACGTCGACGTTGCTATTGATGATCAGCTGAATCAACAACTGGAATATTGGTGGAAAACTGAGTCTTTCGGCACCAAATATGACCGTCAAGAACTGCGATCTCAAGAAGATGAAAGAGCCCTGCAACAGCTTCAAGAGAACACTTCATTCAGAGAAGAACTAGGACATTATGAAACTGGACTGTTGTGGAAGTCAGAATCACCGTCGCTTCCAAACAACTTGGAACTCGCGAAAACGAGGCTAGCACAGCTCGAAAGAAGCCTAGATAAAGACCCTGACAAAGCGGCATTATATAACAAGACCATGAACAGTTACATTGACAAAGGATATGCCCGGAAACTTACAGACGAAGAGGCAAACATTCAACCCAAGAATACGTGGTATCTACCCCACCACGCTGTCACGAACGTTAACAAGCCAGGAAAGCTGAGAGTAGTCTTTAATGCCGCAGCTGAATACAAGGGAATCTCTCTGAACAAAGAACAAGTCACAGGTCCTGATTTGCTAAACAGCCTGGTAGGAGTCGTTTTGAGATTCCGGCTACACAGATATGCATTCATCGCTGACATCGAAAGCATGTTCTTTCAAATACGAGTCATTGAGAGAGATCAACCTTCAGTACGATTTCTTTGGCGAGCTGGAGATAGGAAGAAGCCTCCCGACGCATACCAGATGCAAGCATTGATATTTGGCGCTAAGTGCAGTCCTTGCTGCGCTATTTACTGCCTTAGAGCCGCCGCTACAGATAGCCAAGGAAACTACGATGAAGAAACACTAAACACAATTCTTCATGATTTCTACATGGATGATGTTCTAAAATCAGTTAAAACTGAAGAAGAAGCAATACGTCTCACTCAACAACTCATTGAACTTTTGCATAATCGGGGGTTCAGGCTGACAAAGTTCCTAACTAACAGTCGAAGAGTGCTGAAAAGCCTACCACCCAGTGAAGTCGCTGGATCAGTCTCTGGCTTAAATCTGGACAAGCTGCCAGTAGAGAGGGCCCTTGGGGTCCTATGGAACACTGAAAGAGACATGTTAGAAGTAAAGGTTACAACCAATAGTCTCTCACCAACGAAACGAAACATCCTGAAGCAAATATGTACTGTGTTTGATCCAATCGGATTTGCCTCCCCATTCACCCTTAGAGCAAAGATTGTCATGCAGCGACTGTGGAGACAAGGTTACACGTGGGACCAGCTCATCACTGGGAACACTCTTGAAGCATGGAAATCGTGGAGCGACGAACTATCGAAACTGGCTGATTTTAGCATTCCTAGATGTTACGTAGATGAAGATAAAGAAGTCGCCGATGTACAGCTACACCTCTTTGCCGACGCGTCTGAAGAAGCGTTTGGCGCAGTTGCCTATCTGCGCCATGAGTATACAGACCATACCATCAGCTGCTCCTTTGTCTTCAGCAAAGCCAGACTTGCCCCAGTCAAACCGCTAACAATACCGAGACTTGAACTTCAAGCGGCCGTCCTGGCCACCAGAATTGGCGCAGTACTTTCAAAGGAACTCAACCTACCTAGAGAACATATCATATATTGGACTGATTCTGCAACTGTTCTGCAATACATCAACAACGTGAAGGCGAGGTTCCACACCTTTGTGTCAAACCGAATAGCTGAAATAACAGACACATCCAACCCAAACCAGTGGCGACATGTTCCAGGTAAACTTAATCCAGCCGATGACTGTTCACGCGGCCTGTCAGTAGAGGAACTTTTGGATGGTGAAAGTCGATGGATTAGCGGACCAAGTTTCCTGAGACAAAGTGAAAGTCAATGGCCTGAGAAACGAACATTTGCCACACCCGAAGATGATCCTGAAGTAAAGTCTGACGTTTGGTGCGCCTTCATGTTCTCCGAAGATGAGAAATTCCTGAATCCAGAGAACTTTTCTTCATACAACCGTTTGTTAAGAGTTACAGCATATTTACTCAGATTTGTTAATAATTGTCGAGCTGCGAAAGGCACAACCAAGATGAAGGGTCCACTCTCCCTAGACGAAATCGAGAAAGCAGAACTAGTATGGATCAGGAGAGTACAGACTCATGCCTACTCTGATGAAATATCAAGACTAAAGAAAAAACACAACATCAGCCACAGCAGCTCTATTAGTTCACTCAACCCAGTTTTGGACACCGACAGCGTACTGCGTGTTGGTGGTAGGATTAAGCATGCACCTATCCCGTATGATGCCAAACATCCTACGATATTACCAAAGTCGCATGGAATTGTGAGACTTATCATTTCAGACATTCACAAGAACTTAAACCACTCTGGAGTCGAGATGGTCATGGCGGAACTACGTCAAAGATACTGGATACCACAAGTTAGAGCCATAGTGAAACGAATCGTGCAAGCATGTCCAAAGTGCAGAAGAAATCACTCCCAACCGAACCCACCAATGATGGCGAATCTTCCACCAAGTCGTTTGCAGCCATTCTCGCCTCCTTTCTTCAATACTGGTGTCGACTATTTTGGACCAATGCATGTCAAGCAAGGACGATCAACTGTAAAGAGGTACGGCTGTCTCTTTACCTGCATGGTAACACGAAGTGTCCACCTCGAAATTGCTCACAACTTAGACACCGACAGTTTTATCATGGCCCTCAGACGAATGATCGCAAGGCGAGGAAAGCCCAGAAACGTATACAGCGACAACGGTACTAACTTTGTGGGTGCGGAAAGAGAGCTTCGAGAGAGCCTCAAAGAGTTCGACCAAGAGAAGATTTCCAACACTCTGACACAAGAAAGAATCAACTGGTATTTCAATCCCCCATCTTCACCACATTTCGGAGGAGTATGGGAACGGATGGTTCAGTCTGCGAAGAAATCCCTTAAAGTCACGCTGAATGGACAACTAGTAAGCGACGAAGTACTGCACACCTTTATGGTTGAAGTTGAGAGCCTTATAAACAGCAGACCGCTCACTCATGTAAGTGTTGATCCACAAGATCCAGAACCAATTACTCCAAACCACTTCTTGTTGGGACGAAGCAGTCCAAACCTTCCTCCAGGAACCTTTGATGATACAGACCTCTGTTCCAGAAAGAGATGGCGACAAGCCCAAGTGTTAGCTGATCACTACTGGCGGAGATGGCTACGTGAGTACGTACCGAATCTTACTGAGAGAAGAAAGTGGCAGACTCCTGCATCACGAACACTGAAACCTGACGATGTCGTACTTGTAGTTGATGACAGCCTTCCCCGTGGACAGTGGAGACTTGGACGAATATTGAAGACCTTCAAAAGCGAAGATGGTCAAGTTCGTAGTGCGGAAGTAAAGACCAAGTTTGGACAGTACAAGCGTCCCGCCGTGAAGCTGTGTTTGCTACAAACTCACTGATGTGCTCCTTGCACAGGGGCGGGAATGTCCACGACGGAACTTTGAACTGTACTTTTAATCATTGTTATCATTTTTTTGATATTATCATATGTACCGGGTTCCCTGTGGTAGAGGCCCAGGCCCCGCCCGTTAAGATGTTATCGATGTTATGTAGTGAGAGAGAATCCAAGATGGCGGAATAAAGATGTGAACTGATATCAACTCGTGGTTTTGTGTGGCCTTTAATGAGCCATCGAAGCTCAATCGCGAACCATCAAAAACGCCAGCACAAGTTATATACGCAAATATATAAGCAAAACTGACGTTTCGGACGTTAGTCCCTCGTCGGAGTATTATGTACTTGTACTGGGTGCTTGTGTACGCAATTTCATTGTTCTGTTCATTGAACAGCACTGAGCAAGTGATTCGAACGGTCAAATGTTCAGTAGATAGACAATGTTCAGGTTTAAAAGACATCTGTAACTTGTACACCGTAAAGAGGTAATCAATATCACTCATATTACTCACACGAATGATTAACGTCCGAAAAGTCCGCGTTTTTATTTTTCTTATTCTCATTTGTTATTTGTGTGTTATTTGACAGCATTTCGTGTTCTTCGTGATGCGACTGATTGACATGATGGTACCCGACATACCACAAGCCCTGGAGATCATCATCAAACGAGAAGCTTATGTTGCTAAGCAAGCACTTTCAGAACATCACAGTCTTACTGGACAATCAGGCGGAGAAAGTGGTGAGGACATGATGGAAGATGAACTTCCTTAGTAACCGTTGCCATAGTAACTGTTACCCTAGTAGCCGTTACCCTAGTAACGACTCTTAGTTAAACCACGGCAACGTGGTCTTAGATTGATATTATCATGCGACTTGGTTTAAGCTGTTTTGTATCGTAGTAACCTCGCGACCTTGACTGCGAGGTGTTAGTTTATTGTTACCATGGCAACTTAATATTGTCATGGCAACGAGGTGATTGATTATTGGGCGTGGTCTCCTTGATTTTTACTGCACTTTGAATCGGATTAAATGACATAGGCTGGTCGACGAGGGTTGGGAGGGTGTCAAAAACAAAATTCATTTCACTCTGTTGATAGCAGTTTTATTATTTACGGGTATTTATAAACTAATAAAGTCTACTATTTATAAAAATAAATTATTAATTTACAATTTATCGTTTTATTATGAAATGATTGACCACTGTCAGCAGAAACCTCTGCTATTGATATATAGTTGATAAAATATTTATAAATCATCAATTTGTTATTACTTCATTGTATGCCATCTATGGCATATGCGCTAATTATTGGGATTGAAGGCACCCTCGATTATTAGGATAAATATTAGAATAATATTAATACGTGTATATGATTGAGGTGGGAATTGGAAGTATGACAAACGCCTGTGTCCAAACATTAGATATTAGTAAATTATTAATGTATTTGTGGTCCATTAGTCATTGTTAATAATAGTTAATATGGGTTCTCGTGTATATTCTAAAAATCGTCTAATGATTGACAGTTTAGATTCAAAAAGGTATGACTAATTCATGAAATCGGATTATATTCCTTCTGTATAAAAAAAAGGTCAAACTCCGAATGCTGACATTTGAAATTTCATAAATGACGCTAGCTAGTAGTTGTCTAATTTTGGTCCATGGTTAAACAATACTGTTTGTGACCAGAAGATAAACATTTTGTGTCAACCTTTTTGAACTAACTGTCATATTTTGTCTCATCTTAAAAATTATGATTAACGTCTTACCTTGAACTATCAGAAAATTCTCCATCTATCTTATGATCTACAACTCTGTGGCTCTTATATTCTCCGCTGCGTTCTTCTATTGGTGTAGCCCTCTATGACGTCATATTCTGTATCGACTCTATGACATCATATTTTGTTGGTATATTCTTTATGGCAACATATTCTACTTACGTAGACGTTTTGACGTTTTGATCTATGACGTAAAGACTGACGTATACTGTTATAGACTTAAATGACGTATCATTTTACTATGACGTTATCCACCACTGACGCAATCTACTGTAAAAAAAATCTGACGTCAATGACGAAAGAAATTGACTCGTTTGACATTCCACTTGTTTAGACTCAAATGACGTCATTTCAACTTGGATGTAATCTTCTATTTGCTAATGGTACTGATGTAGTTATTCGCTGAACGTTGACTAAATGACGTAATCTTCAGTTACCAATATTGACTTTGTGACGTGTTTGACGAGTAGTTCGACTCATTGACGTCATCATCTACAAATTCATGTTTTGTGAAATGCTTTCATGGTGTTTCAGGTTGTAAGTCTATGCACGTTGTTGTCTGCTTTCTATGTTTGCTGGGCATTGCTGTACATGTACTTTCTGTGGACGTATTTGCTCCGAATGTCTTTTATTTTTGTGTTTGCATTTTTGTCGCTCGATACACGTTCTGTGATTGTATGCAATGGGTTTCTGTATAATACTTGTTTCTTAATTTTTAATATATTATTACAAATGGTTTGTTTAATGTTATGACTAATACTGTGCGTAATATAATAATTGCTAATTGGATATTTATGATGTTTATTATGTACAATCAATTTATTTCTTGTTATATTCATGTACTTATGTGTTATTTGTGTAGATGTTATTATGCATGACATGTTTAATTTGCTGTCACCGTCACCTGTATTTATAGTTGTTCATTGTAATTTAACTTGTTTACTTACAAATTAACATATCACCCGGTTATATGTACTGTTGCAATGCTTTGGATTTCATAATCGTTGTTTTTTAGAAAACCACCATTAGTTTTCCACTTCCATGAAATATCCCTTCAGCCTTGCGGCAATATCTACCCCTTGCCCTTGTGCGATTGAAATTCACGTTTTAAAGAAGACAACCTTTATGAAATCAGCTGTAAAACTGTATGTTTTGTAAATGTTGCATGTGTATTGACTTGTTTATTTTGACGTGTTGTAGCACCAGAAGTCTGGTAACGAATGCATGCACTATGACGTCATACGTGGATAATGACGTAACACGAAGGTCATCGTTGATGTGGGTAAAATGGCGTTGATGCTAATACATCAATACATAGTTAATAGTTATATATTCAGAGGATATTGTTCTTATGAACGAAATATCGCTTTTTGGGACAAAAATTGATCATCTAGCCCCCAGGCTTTTCGCGGCTTTCCAACGAGAAACGACAGACTGCTCATTCTCGTGCCCAGATTATTATTGACCGTGAACGGAAAATCACATGGCTAAAAAGACAAATTTTGGTGAGAGAAAGGAGATTTTCTCGCTGGAAAGCCAGGCAGAACTGGGAGCTTGAATGAAGGGAAAAAACAAATGAAGATCAATCCATTATTGGAACTCAATTATATCACAAAAATGACGTTGACAAACATGACTACGAGGCTAGTGTACCTAAATGACGTCATATTGGAACTACTGACTGAGCTACAGTAAATAGAGCCTTATACAGAGAATATTTTATTTAATGGAGAATTTACATATATTAGTGTATGGTAACCAAAGCCATTTTTAAGAATGACTGGGCTTCCTTTGGTGAGCAACTGTTCGTTGGTACCAAAAGGAAGCCCCAGTAGTAGGGGGGATATATTTTACTTCCTCAAGTATTTGAGTTTCTTATTATTTTAGATGTATTATTTGTTTTTACGCATTATTTTAATATTTTTACAACGTGACTTCCTAGTCACGCATTCTTTTTGTGTGACAAAGCAAGTCTGATTTAGAAACTTCAATGTAACTGTCACGTAATCTTTACTGCTAGATGCCACCCATTCTAATTGCTAATTTGTGAGCCTGTCACGCATTTCGCTATAAGCCGCTGACGCAATTATAAATGCTCCAACTCAGTAACATTGTAATTGCAAAACATTACTGGCATACGGGCTTCCTGTGTAAATTTTACCACAGGAGTCTTCACTTAGATTCGTGCTGATAACGGGATACTTCAAATTGAATTATTGAATTTATTATTATAAGATGCATTATATGGCCCTGGATGGCTAAGGTGCAAGGGAAATTTATTTATCGGACTTTAAAAGTCTTTTATTTGCAGAATTCTAATAATTATTAATGTAATATTATTTATTATTACTAAATGGTAGCACGGTATTAAAAGGTATCAACTATGTTTCTTGTCTTGTCTTACATTTGTGATCTAATTTATAAAGGCGGGTACGCAAGATGGAGCTTGCTCCCGAAATACGCTCCTGCAACAGGTTTACTCCTGGAGCTTGCTCCCTCATATTAAACCAGTTCGATATGGGGGAGCAAAACCCAGGAGAAAATGTTTTGTTGCGCAAAATATATTTCTTTGTCGTGAAATCGTTGGGTCTAGAAAAAATGGTGTGGGTCATAAATTTTTATTCAAAGTCACGAGAATTTACATCATTCTATTCAAAATTGTGAGGATTGGGTCTAGAAAAATCCAGACGAGGGAGCTTTGCTCTGGGGGCATGTTGCGGGATGAGCATGCTACCTCGTGTGTACCGACCTTTACAGCCCGACATTTCTCCGGCCATGTCTACCCTATCTCTGGGTTGCACGTTACTTTAATTCATAGCCGCCATGTTAGATGACGCGCGATAACAAAGCAATTATAGCGCAGACGCATGATGACGTTTTACCCCCGTCTCTATACCATAATAGCTTTTAAAATATATTCATATCTTGTATTCCCTCAAGAATTCTTCGTTTGCAACCACGTGATAATTCAAGCAAAATGTTTTATTTTAAATCCTACAGAAAATCTACATTCATATCCTTTGAGAGCTTTCCAAACAATGTAATTCTTCCAAATTTGAAGCTTCTAGAGCGGATAATTACTGAACTATTGACGATCAAAGATTATTGTTATTTGGTAAAAATGTATGGCGTCGCCATGTTTGGTGATGACTTATATCATCCAACATGGCGGATAGAACTTTAAGTGGTATAAAAATAAGGCAAATTCAGTATTTTAGATCAGGTTTTTGGATTGTGTACTTAAATTGAATCACCAGGAGTCTATTAGAGACAAAGTCTTATAACAGAGATGAATTTATCGCGATGTTTACCCTCGGATTGGGATTACGCAAATAATAGCGCTGCGTGACACAATTTAGACCTAAATATCTCGCAAGTGAGCAACATTTTTGGACCCATATTTCTACAAAGTCTGTTGATAATCGTTAGCTATAATATATAGTGGGTATGTTTCAATTGGATTGAAAATGAATTTGTCATACTTTTGATGACGTCACATGAAAACGAAGAATACAGGAACAATAGTCATAAATAGAGAACAAAAGCAATGCAAAAAGGATTCTTGTCTAGAGATGGGGTAAAACGTTATCATCGCGATAAATTATCACTCAAGCAAAGAGTTGCCCTAATGGTCGCGTGTCGCGGGTTTCATGTCGCGGGTGCGGGTTTCAAGTCGCGGGTTTGATAAAATGTCGCGGGTTTGAGAAATTAGATAGCCATTTATCAATAATGATATAGAATAAAAGAGATTAGATGTAATTGAAATAGCAGAGAGAGAAAACCTACAAACAAACTACATTATTATAGGAAATTAACTCTTCACTTATTTTACGTGATTTTCAAACATTCTCGTTAATGTAGATCGCTAGAATTTCCTTCAACGTTAATTATAAGGCAAAGTATAAAGTTGAATAGTAATTTAAATAACGCTGCTTTTATTTTTATCTAGCATGCATTAACCATCAGATAAATATCAAAATTTTTCCGTGCATCTTCTGTGTTTATTTCTTCGTCATATAATTTGAATCTTCTGATTTCTGCGTCCTTTAGATTTCTTTTAGAATAGACTTCGATTCGTCCACATAATCAATGTCGATGAAATACGCCATTTCCTCTACTCTAGCTTTGAAGAACGCCAAATGTTTTAGTGTGCCATGGATGTGGGTCTCTATTTACACCGGAGTACTCCAAACAATCTTGTCATCATACTATTCATACGACGTGGCGAGAACGGTCAGCCTATTTTCTCTGGTGACTTTCAAAACACTTACTACCATTTAGATGTTTATGTAATCACATAAAACGAAAAAATCCAAACTTCGATGGAAATGTAATGGTTTCTATACCAATACCAATCGTTATATGTGGATCAAATTAGTACCAACTTAGTAAAGTTTTTTTACGCATGTTTAAGCAAGAGCTTCAGTGTTTTATGCGCGCTAACTGGCAGTCTGAAAATATATATATTTATTATATGACCGTGAATCTTGGAGTCTGGACACTAGCAAATGGAGCAATCTGATTGGTTATACTGAGTGGCTGGCCTTTTCACGATTGAACAGCTGATTGTGCTTTTACATTTTCAAAACATTTTCATGGGAGAAGAGGTCGTTGATGAGAATAAAGACCACAGAAATTCCCAGTCGATGTGTTTTTTATCGTTATTATTATTTTTTACCGCAATTTTTGTAGTTTTTCTCTACTAGTTTTTTGTGTACTGTCAAAAATGTCATGTTCAATGCAATCTATCGTCCGAACTTCACAATAAATTACACAATTTGCACAGAAATAACCAGCTTAAGTCGAGAATGCCTATAACACAAAAAGATCCTTCGTTAAGTAAACTTTGTTTCTTTATTTGTTGAGAATTTGATGTAAAAAATAGATCCAAAGCCGCCACAAAACGACTGCAAGTAATCGCTAAATCCAAACTCGTAAAACTAGACCAAAACGATCTCATTTCGAAACAAGCACAAGTTTAAATTATTACTGGTAATTGATAATCGAGAATAGATAGAAATGGCATTCATAAAGTTGATTTTTTTGGTTATTTATTGGGAGAAAACAACGAACAAACAAGTTTGCTTGATCAAAACTATGCCAAACTCAAGGTTTGGGCTTTTCCGACGAAAACGAACAAAAACTACCAACAGAGACGATTTGTCAAATCATGAAAACATTTATTGCATTAAGCTACTTACATTTTCTTAATTTCCATTGATAATTTGTCCATTTACACATTTTTTCTTGAGTAAAACGTCTTGCTAACTTTCGCACACCGTCCGGATCCAGCATCGACTCAAGGGTTTGTCAAGGTTTTCAACCAATCAGCGCACGAAAAATATCGTGATTGATTTACTTATTTTATTATTGTGAAAAAAAAGACTTTTTCTTCTAGTTTTTTAATTAAAAAAGGTCATATAATAAATGTCTTATTAACCGCGCTTGGTCGGTCTGTACAGGAGAATCTTGACCTCGGTCGGGTACAGACCTCACTGCGCCTCGGTCTGTACTTTTCGACCTCGGTCAAGATTCTTCTGTACAGACCTCCCGCTCGGTTAATAAGATCTAAATATAAACCTGGTACAAAAATAACTTTGGAAATAACAACAAAACTCATTTTCAGTCTTTGAATCATTATCATTAAATTAGTTAACCTATCAATGAGTTCTCCTGAAGTGTACTCTATCGTCGAATGCTCTTCGGAAACTGGGTTCAACCCAAAAATCTAAATTTAGATCTATGGGTCGGACCCGGCTTAGATTATAGTCTAAACCATCTGAAGCGCGACATAGTTCCTTTGTTTTCTTTTCACCAATCAAATCATTAGTTTTGCTTGGTTGTTTCTCGGGGTTGCTCATTTTCGTGCTTGCTTATCAATGAACTACTTAGAAAATGAAATATTATTCCGAGCCGTTAATCTGAAAACTACTTTTATCAGTCACAGTTCTAAACGTTGTGTTTATGTCCCCGTCGATTGTGGCTAGAAAATTACGCGAAATCGGAAATCAAAACCTTGCAACACAGCCTGTATAAAACTACAACAAACCAACACGAAATGTTGTTCAACGAAACGCCATCTCAACTAACATCACATCAACTAAAGAAGACATACTTATAGTCTCAACAACTAGAAAACGATAAGAGCGTCTATGATTAACCCTTTTGTTGAAGCAAGCGACTTGCACGCTGATATTAAATGCATAGAATGCGATGATCTAGCTATTTATATCACACGCTGTCATGATCGTGGCTCACATCAAATATAATATCATGTCTTAAACATTGTGTAACGATAACGAGTCATCAAATATTTTATATAAAGTATCGCAACACACTCAATGGAATAGTGTGATGCAAATATCTAATAAATATTTACGATCATTTCATTCAATCGATCGTTATATAGAGCTGCATGCACGAAAAAATGGATTTACATCATCAGTAAATGGTTTGCAAAGGTTGAGTGAATACCGAATTTGCGCACATTTGATCACCTTTGCACCAAGAAAAGGTGTAAATTTTCTCTACCTTTGCATAGTTGTCAAAGGCAGGGCTGTCAACCCCCGGCCGTTTCTGATCTTGAGATCGCCATGATGTCCGCCATTTTGTTTTCCCATTGGAATTCAGTTCCGAAGCAAAAAAAAAAAAAAAAAAAAACGTTCTACGCATCTTTCTATTCATAATCTACAGATTCCAGCGTATATTTACCTTCTATGAAGAGGAAATCACGTTAAATAAACAGGAAAATCGATTTTTCGCATTTACCCGGGAGATTTGGCACTGAAATCTTGAGACCGGGAGATTTGTCCCAAAATCTGGAGACTCTCGGGTTATCCGGGAGAGTTGACAGCCCTGCAAAGGTGGTGAAGACCTTTTTCGCTATTGCATTTGTAACCATTGCAAATGCTGAGCAAAGTTGTATATTTACTTGATATATGACCCTGTGCAAATATGATAGCAAATTCGATTTTTGCTCATTTTTACACAATGTGTTAACATTTTGTAAACCTGAACATTTGTAATGGTTGTAAAACAGACGGAAATATGTGCAAATATGAAGTTTGCAATGTTTTGCTTGACCATGTAAATAGTTGTGAACACCAAATTCATTATATCTTTACACAATGTGTTAACATTTTGTAAACCTGAACATTATTTTGTAATGGTTGTAAAACAAACGCAAGTATGTGCAAATATGAAGTTTGCAATGTTTTGCTTGACCATGTAAATTGTGTCAAATACCAAATTTACTACCGATTTGCTAACACACCAAATTGATAATGATTGTAATCATTTACCCGTTACAAATGATATGGAAAAATTATAATATATGGTTATTTAAAAATGCAAAAGAACAGTGCCACAACATGTATTTCTTGCCATGCTAAAACAATTTTATTTCATTTTTAACAGCTTGTATTTAT
This sequence comes from Diadumene lineata, assembly GCA_918843875.1. Lineage (NCBI taxonomy): Eukaryota > Metazoa > Cnidaria > Anthozoa > Actiniaria > Diadumenidae > Diadumene > Diadumene lineata. The sequence continues at coordinate 4,240,489 of OU974081.1, read as the reverse complement.
ACAATAATAAATAAAATGTATATAATATACATCAACTTGAATCAAAATATTATTTGACAACTGGAACAATATTTACATATTTTTAAAGTATTCTATTTTAAAAAACAAACATATAGTAAGATGTAATAAAAAATTGCATACACTCAAAATGTGTAGAATAATATTATACTTTTCAGGTTTTTGAAAACCGCCATCTCAAAAAAGGGGTTAATGCGCCAATGATAAAAATAGACTTGAATGATGTGAAACTTATCTTTTTGAAAAGCCCTGACTATTCTGAACTTATTTCAGTTTGTAGCAAGCTATTTTGATGAATATTTTCAAAATTATCAAACTTTTTCTATTTTCATCATTCACTTATGTAGCATCTGTAAACCCAGTGTGCTAAAAACTGCTTTTTCTGGATATTTCATTGAAAATAGACCCAAACTCAGTTCAAAAGCACTTTTCTGAATGTTTGAGACTCCCCGATACAGAATTTTTGTTGAAATAACTGAATGGGTTGAAATAACTGAATAAGTTGAAATAACTGAATGGGGTGAAATAACTTAATGGGTTGAAATAACTGAATCAGTTAAAATAACTGGATGGGGTGAAATAACTGAATGGGGTGAAATAACTGAATGGGGTGAAATAACTGAATGGGGTGAAATAACTCAATGGGGTGAAATAACTCAATGGGGTGAAATAACTGAATAAGTTGAAATTACTGAATAGGTTGAAATAACTGAATGGGTTGAAATAACTGAATGGGGTGAAATAACTGAATGGGGTGAAATAACTGAATAAGGTGAAATAACTGAATGGGGTGAAATAACTGAATGGGTTGAAATAAGTCGCTATTGGGCGAAGTAACTGGATGGGGTGAAATAACTCAGAAGAGAGTCAAATTATTGGAATACATGGAAATATGTGTACAGAGTCAAATCATTGGATAGAGTAAAATAGCTGAATGTGGTGAATATTAGCTATTTTGTAACCATAAATGACTAAGGCAGTGAATTTTCAATGTGGACACTTATGTGTATTCAGGGAATTGTGTTGTTTATACACTGAGGTGACTAGCTAGAATAAACTAGTCATACTGTCTGCAATAGGGAGTTATTACTATTTAAAGAGCTTGACTTGCCATTGGTTTTGTTGTTCAATACATAAAGGAGTTGTCCTGCATGAAAATATTTTATACTAAAAAGTTTGACTTGATCCAATCTAACATCATTTTCCTTTGCTGCTTTTCTAATGCTAGCTAATGGGTAAAAAATTATAACATGGGATGAAAATGAAGATGTTTCTAAGCCTATTCAAACTGGTATTCACTGTTTTATTCTTTGCTTATTCATGCAGCTCTATATAACGATCGATTGAATGAAATGATCATAAACTCTTAGTTTTATCACAGGGAGCCCGGCTTACGAGATATTGCCGACTCCAGTGATAGAGTCGGACTCTTATGTCAACAGCTAGAGGTCACGCAGCGTGTTACGTAAGCCAGTTGATACGACCTGTAATAAAACACCACTATTTATTTAAATAGTGTAACGCAAGCATAAGAGAGAGGAAAAAAGAGAAGGGCTGAAACGCGGGTAGATTTATCGTTATATGTGGTCCAGCAGTTGATGGGACACTTGAAGCCAGCATGACGTATGATGCAAGTGTTCGCTCGGAGAACCAAACCAAACAATTTGTGGGTTCTTTAGTTTAGTAAAATGGTTAATAACGACAATAACTGATTCAAAATTTTTATTGTCGTATTGGAATTTGTATTAAACGGACAGCCGTTAATAAAATTCAAACCTACCGCATCAGTAAAATGAGAGATTTGTGCATGACTAATATCTCTAACTGAAAACTGTTTCGGGGGAATTTTCTACAGATTTAAATAAAAATTCGGTGAGTTGTAAACAAGATTCAAATTGACTCAGAAATTCTAAATTTACAAGTCCATTAACTGGATTGGAAACTGCTTAAAGCCTCGAGACAAATGCTGATACCCTCTGGTTAATTATCAACTGTCCCATCAACTGCTGGAACAGATAACTTTAAAACAAGCTCTTCGTAAACCGTCGATTTTGTCGATTAAAAGCTGGTCAGGGAAAAAACGAAACCAGAGTCATTTGGGTTAAACTATACTCTTCCGTTTAAGCTAAATATGGGTCCGAGTAACTGTACGAAAGTCGGCTATTTACGAGATACACTAATTTCGTTTCAGCCCTTCTCTTCTTCTTCTCTCCTTATGGGGTGACGTTACACTAGTTAAGTAAATAGTGGTGTTTTATTACAGTTTGTATCAACTGGCTCACGTAACAATCTCATTATTAACGGCCGGCTGGTTTGCGTGGTGCGTGACCTCTAGTTGACATAAGAGTCAGACTCTATCACTGGAGTCGGCAATATCTCGTAAGCCGGGCTCCCTGTGGTTTTATTTACATATATTAATTGCGAATATGATACACATTTATTAGATATTTGCAGCACACTATTCCATTGAGTGAGTTGCGATACTTTATATAAAATATTTGATGACTCGTTATCGTTACACAATGTTTAATATAAATAGCTAGCTTCTTGATCATCAAGAAGATCGTCACATTCTATACATTTAATATCAGCGTGCAAAAGGGTTAATCATAGACGCTCTTATCGTTTTCTAGTTGTTGAGACTATAAGTATGTCTTCTTTAGTTGATGTGATGTTAGTTGAGATGGCGTTTCGTTGAACAACATTTCGTGTTGGTTTGTTGTAGTTTTATACAGGCTGTGTTGCAAGGTTTTGATTTCCGATTTCGCGTAATTTTCTAGCAACAATCGACGGGGACATAAACACAACGTTTAGAACTGTGACTGATAAAAGTAGTTTTCAGATTAACGGCTCGGAATAATATTTCATTTTCTAAGTAGTTCATTGATAAGCAAGCACGAAAATGAGCAACCCCGAGAAACAACCAAGCAAAACTAATGATTTTATTGGTGAAAAGAAAACAAAGGAACTATGTCGCGCTTCAGATGGTTTAGACTATAATCTAAGCCGGGTCCGACCCATAGATCTAAATTTAGATTTTTGGGTTGAACCCAGTTTAGATCATGCGAAGACGGTGGAAGAGTTGGGTTTTGACAAAAAGCACATAATGTATATATTTTATAGGAAAGCTTATACATAATTTAATTTGAATTTGTCTTTCTCGTATTTACGTGTATTTCAGTGTTTCAAACTCTACTAGACTATATATGTATATTAAATCTGGTTGACGTAACTGTCATCATTATCGCTTATCGCCCTATCCACGGAGTACATAAACAAGCAATGTTGCTTTGTAACCGCAGTTGATTAAATCAATTTCTTCCAGACATTTTGTCAACTTGCATAATCTCGCCGATTCCAACTTTGCCAAATTCTATTTTAATGTTTCTTAATTTTCTTTTATCGTATCATTGTATTATTCTTAATTTTCTTAATTTACTTCGTATTCTTAAACCCAGTTTTTTTGTAAAGTTTGTTTGTTTGTAGGTGTTATCTCTCTGGTGTTTCTGAGCTGCTATTTCAGTTACATATATTCCCTTTTATTCTATATTATTATATTATTATTATGATAAATGGCTATCTAATTTCTCAAACCCGCGACTTTTTATCAAACCCGCGAATTGAAACCCGCACCCGCGACTTGAAACCCGCGACCCGCGACACGCGACCATTAGGGCAACTCTGAAGCAAAACATTTCACTTCCTTCTGAATTGACCTTTGGTATCTTTTGGATGGGGGTCATTTTCAATCATTCCAACGAGCATCCCTGCCGTATCCCGATCGGGTTAAACTGACCATCGCCTAGCTTCCCCCTGTGTAAGAAGTAGTTGCTCATTAGCTATCATTTGGGAGTCTACTACCATTTGTTAGTGTTTATTTTTCATGGTTACCCGGTGTTATTTTCCAGAGATGGATGGATGAACCGATTATGCGGGTCACGAACAGGTAAATTTGGAATTGCCGGATTTGCCTTTTTTTGAGGCTGGGAATTGGGATTAGGATTTTTCCATTGGGATTGGGATAAAAATTTTGGGAATGGGATTTGGTTATTTCTTGTTCATTCTCTTTCGTTTTAAATTCTAAAACATTGTTCATCTTGATTTGGTAAATTGCAAGATTTTCTTTTGAGCAGTCTAGAAAAGAATATCGAAATAAACTTTAGTTAAACCCGTAAAGGGATAGTTAGTATTTTGTATATTTGAGTACCAACTCACACTGAAAACAGGAGAGGACTATGTATCTACAATGTCATGGGTTCGTACACGTTTAAGATATGAAATCCTCAGATCAACCATGCTATGTATTAGAGGACCTAGAATCCCATTCAAGAACAAGCTATATGACATTAAGGATGACTAAGTTGAACTATTTTATTGCAGAAATTAATTAAGTATGAATAAACAATTTTAATAATAGGAGTTTAGTTTTTACTTTTTTATTTTATGTTTTTATCCTATACATTTTTTCTTTTTTTTTTTTTTTTTTGACGTTTTTTGTGAAAATTTAAGTAGTTCACTCATTTGTTTTATTTAGGAGAGAGTTTTATCATAAAAGTGTCATTTAGCGTTGATTTTACTCACATAATTCAACATATTTTCTCTATTTTTATAGATAAACTTTCACATTTATAAGGAAAATATCTATATACAATTTACCTAATATTATTATAAGTAGTTTTATCAATATTGTTTTATAAATAAAGTTTCTTCTCTTTTATTTAACAAAACTGCCATGTAAGTTAAAATTAACCATAAGATAAATGATTATGACACAGTTTAATCGAGAATAAATCAATGAGGGGTAATTTCGAATCGTTCTTATGTGTGAAAAAAAAAAATGCGTGACAAAGTTGCGTGGCAGCTATTTAGCATCCGATATCTCCATAGCCAAACAACGAAAGCACACCAAATTCTCAGGAACAATGTCACTTAAGTTCCCAACAAACATGTTAAAACTGATTAGCTCTCTGCAATTAAAATTTTAAGTTTTAGTGTTTTCATGACGTCCAATGCAACCCTGAACTGAGAATATAATTTCTTTAGTAGAATTTATTCTATTAACCCCCCCTAATTCCATAAAGTACGATGACCACTGTTTTTAGCTTCATTTCGGTAATTTTTTATATGTGTTAGTCTTTATGTAGAGAAAAGTTTAAAAAATACTATTTTTATTTCGGAAACCTTGATTTTTAAGTTACACAGGAAACCCGAGCAAAGACCATTGTAGCCAAGCCTTTAGCCGTTGTCCTGGCCGAGTGTAAACATTGTGACACTTGGATAACTCCTGCAAAGTTTGCTTGAAAAATGTCGAAATTTATTTGTATTTATTTGTATATGCCTTGAAAATGGATGAAGTACCTATAAAAGTTGCTGTCAGGGTAAGTATTTAAGAAATTTGTGTCTTTTTGAAGTAACATTTTCGACTTCAAAGTCAATGTTTATAGTTAAGCTCAGATTGAATTTTAGTCTTGACTTTTATGTTTTTGTCCGATTGCTCCACGGTCATTTGGAAACTGTTTAGGCTGAATTTGAAAGCGTTTTTGTATTGAGAAATTTGATTGTGAAAAAATCAGGAGATTATTCAAACTTGAAGAAAAATAACATTTTAAAAAACCTATACAGCTGTTGACATTTGCCCAAAAAAATAGAAATTAAACCGCTTCAAAGACTTTTATGAATACTGATGCAAGCTTACTACACAAAGATCGAAAATATTCATAATTTTACATTTACGCTATTTTAATAGGTCATACCATAGCTTGATCATTTCTTGACTATGTTTTTTTATGAAAATGCTTAATGGACCAAACATTTAGATTTCTGACAGACTGACAATTAAGATATATTTATTTATTGTTATTTCGAGATTGATTTTATTAGTTGGCATAAAATGATCCCTGTTTTGTAGGTACGACCTCTAGTGGGCCAAGAGAAGGTCCATGGTGTGAATACTTGTGTTTATTGTGTCCCATCCAAGCCACAACTTGTACTAGGCAAAGACAGGGGATTTACATTTGACTATGTTTTCAACCCTCAGACTATACAGGTACTTGTATTTGCAATAGAGCCATTCTCATATAAGTGGGAAACAGTACTCATATCATATCATAACTGTGGTTTTAAAGAAGACATAAATGAATTTTCTACCGTTTTGTAGTGGTATGGTAACTGTACCAGTTCCCACTCATGCAAATACGACTCTATAATCAACACCTTTTCTAACAAGGATTATATAATACATATGATTGTATTCAACCATGGTACTACAACATACTGTTTATGCAAATATTCTTTATGGTGACGAAAACATCAACTTAAGTAATACATATTGCTTGAAACAAATCTTGAAAAACACAAACTTCAGTGATATTCTCATAAGTGTTGTTCTGTCAGGGTAATTCTCTACTAACTTACCCTGTGAGCAGAGTTTTCTTTTACCTTTTCTTCCAGCGGTAAAAGGAAAACACTGTGCAGAAATTGTGTATTCCCGATAGTTGCTAGTTGCACTACCTCGCTCTCAAGCTTAAATTTGCTTCTGATAACATTGCTGGTTTCCAGTCCCTGCTTGCGGGCTCAACATTTGTCACTAGTTGTATATGATGAAGTATTGACGTAGACTGGTCTCGCATATCCAAAACTTGTTTAAACCTGACGTATCAAATTTGAAATTGTGCATCTGTTGATCCAGAATTTTGGATAATAGCACTGACAACAAAGAAACTGTATTGATTTTTGTGGAGGCTTCTGTCCTTTTTTGTCTGGAAAGAGGAACAAGAAGACTCTGCTTGTAGGATACTTCTAATTACTGAGCTATTACATAATATATGTCACATAAGACTGGTGAGATGATCAGACATGTGTTAAGTTCATCATTCCCATAAAGGAATCAATTTACTGCATGGTGATAAATGAAAGCTGCATCTCTTAATTGTCAAGCCAAAAACCCCAAATAAGAAATCTATGCAAACAGGAAACCTTTTATCATTTTAGAGTGAGGTATATGAGGCTTGTGTCGAACCACTGGTCAAGAGTTGTCTCCAAGGTTACAATGCTACTGTATTTGCCTATGGGCAGACTGTAAGTTACATTGATTACCGTAATGACAATTTACTCCCGTCTCTATACCATATACAGTAATAGTTTTTAAAATCCTTTCATATTCAAATTGACATGTATATTCCCTTGAGAATACAGGAACAATAGTCATAATTAACTTGAACAAAAGCAATGTGATTTCAAATGATTCTGGTCTAGAGATGGGGGTAAAACATCATCACGCTTCAGGCTTATTGATCACTGAATACTTTGGTTGGTTGAATGTTAACTGATTGGTGACTGGATGGATGGATGAATTCATTGATTGACCAGTGGACTGACTGACTTACATGCACTTATCTAATAATAAATGATTGATGGACCAGTGTATGACTGAACAACTGATTGATTGTACATTGTTATTGATTGATTGATTGGTTGATTGATTGATTGATTGATTGAAGGATCAATGGATTAATTGATTTATTGATTTATTGATCCATCTGTTTCATTTACTGTTAATGATAAGGGTTCAGGCAAGACACATACTATGGGTACACTAGGTACAGGTGGACTGGTAGACAGCGATCATGGTATTATACCAAGAGCTGTAAAACAGATCTTTCAAATCATTGAGGTAAGATCATGATTATAACTTACACTTTGATTGATGGCATCATCAAAATACTTCAAGTACTCATGTGAGTTACATGTATGTAACATAGTGATGTTTGATTGATGACATCATCAAAAGACATCAAGAACTCATGTGAGTTACATGTATGTAACATAGTGATGTTTGATTGATGACATCATCAAAATACTTCAAGTACTCATGTGAGTTACATGTATGTAACATAGTGATGTTTGATTGATGACATCATCAAAATACTTCAAGTACTCATGTGAGTTACATGTATGTAACATAGTGATGTTTGATTGATGGCATCATCAAAAGACTTCAAGAACTCATGTGAGTTACATGTATGTAACATAGTGATATTCATTGCTTGATTCATTGAAATTTTTTTTGCATGTGTATAGTGAACACCTTCCGGTCTAAATCTGTACTTTCCAATTTGAATCTGTACTTATGAAAATGATGAGTTTTATGTGTGTTATACCGCATGTTAGCCAATCAGAGTTGAGCATTTCAACAGATTAGTCTTGGTGTGGGATAAACCCACCAACAAACCAATTGTGAGGTCGTAACTTGATCTTGGGTGGGTTGTACAAAGCGTCAAGAAATTAACCTATCCTCTACTGACATAGATTTGCTTCAGCATTGATTTCCTAGATATAGATTTATCCGGTGGATAACAAAATTCAGTCTTCATACAACAGGCCCCTTGTTGCACTTGAATTAATTGATTGCAATTGATTGATTGATAATTGATATTTTCACAAACTGACTGGTGGATCAATTGACTGCAGGCTGAAGGGTTGATTGATTGATTGATCAATGAACAAATTTCTACGTGTCGCTTAACTAGCTAAACTCGTACTCACACGGCAAACATGAAAAACAGTTTATTATATGTAATCTTTTATATAATTTTTATCCTGATGTTTTTACCGTGTCTAAGTTTTCATTCATTCATTCATTGAGTTATTAAATAGATTCTTTGTCAATTGTAGTTGCATTATTCATATATTGTTTCTTTTTATCAGGAAAATAAGCATAAGATAGAGTTTGAAGTCCATGTATCATACATTGAGATCTACCTAGAAGAGTTAAGAGACCTTCTGGAACTGGAAACATCAAGTAAAGAGATTCACATCAGAGAGAACGACAAAGGAAATACTGGTATGACATCGCAGCTAATTTCTATCCAAAGCTATCATTTTATATCCCCTGGTTGTGTCAGTTCAATTCAGTTTTATTATTTTGCACTAATCAGTTTGAAAAATGTATTTTAATGATATTGTTTAAAATTGTGTAGTGTGAATGAACAGGGTGCATGTGCACCCACCCCCCCCCCCCCCCCCCCAAGAAATTAGCCAAAAGGTCCGCTCATCCATTTCTATTTTTTTTTTACAAGAATTTCTTTCTCACAAAACTATAATCACCGAAAATATGCATTAAGTCATTCAAAAGAACTGTAAAGAGCTGCAATAAATTGTACTACGGGTTTACACGGGTTTCTGAAAAGCACGCCGACTTTGAAAAAAATATGACTAAGCTGAGCTACTAATAATGAAGCGCCCAAAGGGCACGTAACTCAGACATTGTTACTGATTAAGAACTTGTAATAGAGGGAATTTCAATTTATTGAAAAATTAAAAGCAAAAATAGTAAGAAAGATATGGTGGAAAACTTAAGAGATAAGAAAATATATATTATTTAAGTCTCCCGGGGTTGGACTCGAACTCGAGTATTTTCGATGAACCGTCATTCTGAAAAGAAGACAAGAAGATTGCCTGTGATATCACGATTAACTTAGAGATTAAATAAGCTGTTTTTGTTTAACTAACATCAAAGTTTTATAGATTTTTACATACGAGATCACATGGGAAAACTAAGTTCATCGCCTATGATGGTCATCTTCAATTGTCAACTTGAACTGTTGACATCGTCAAAAGCTCGATCGAGTTATTTCATTTTCTTGGTGTTCGCACTTCTATTGGAAATAACCATGAAAATAAGCATAAATTATTCTCCTTGATTAAATCTGTTTCTCGGTTGGTTTTCGAATATAGTTCTCGCAGCAAAAACAATTCAACTATAAGTACTCATTTTAACGCTTACGTCAACATATGCGTCTCGGTGGCGTAGTCGGTTAGGCGATTGCCTTTCATACACAAGGTCCCCGGTTCGAGTCCGGTCAAAATGATATTTATTTCTCAAAAAAAAAAAAAAAAAAAAAAAAAAATATGTAAAATAATTTAAAATGTTAACTTCCTGTTAACAACCGGAAGTTTACTGGAAAGTGAGTGAGTGAGTGAGTGACAGAGATGCCCCACTCCATTAACTCCTCCATTGCTAACGCAATGTCTGAGTTAAAAAAGACCACTAAAAACCATCAATGGTCCAGGTTTTTTCTGTGCACCTCCCCTGTAAAAGTTCTGGTTACAGCCCTACCGTATCATAGTTGTAGTTTCTAAGAAAACATTTGAATTATCTCCATATATCGTAGCAACATGTAATCGGTTTTTGTAACGTTTTCCACTCATGCGAAAACGACTCTATTTCAACTCTTTTTTGTGGCTAGTGCCTCGGAACGAGGCGCTAGCCTAGTATGGTGTCGCCTTGAAAGTGGGTGGTTGGGTGCGTGGGTAATTCGGCTCATCTTCGGTACTTTCCCGATTTATCGCCGATTACAAGGCAGAGAAACAAAATGGCGGCGTTGAGGCGGCCAAAAGTAGGGAATGTTAAAATAGAGTAAATCAGGACACTATCCGGACATTTTATGATGGACGCTCTTCAGAGCAACTAAGAAGGAACTCAAGGCCATGTCATGGTTAATAATTTTCAAATTGATAGTGGATTTCATGGTAAGAAATGACATTAATTGATCGAATGCTTCTCGAAGTGATTTACTCCGTGTGACGTACAAAATTCCTCCAGAATAAGGGACTGACATGGATAGATAACTTCATAATTTGCGTCATTTATCCTCAATGGATATTTTTAAATATACCATTGGATGTTTGGAAAAACTGGAGTTTTGTTTACGTCAGAACTTGTGACCGAAAAACTATGGAGTATACCGTTGTTTTGAACAGACGGTCATACCGTTTGCGATCGCTCTTATCAGTTCAGTTGGACATTTTATAGATACATTAGTAAACGTGTACTGAAAATATTTTTTAGAATAAATTTATTTTGAAATATATATCATGGTTTGTTTGTTTTCACATATTTATCATTGTTGGTGACCGTAAATAACGGACACATCGATCAGTCAAAGCATAAAAGGACAATAAAGAAATTAAGTACAGCTGATTTTCATTAAACATTTGATCCATAACAAAAAACAATTTCGTGATATTTTATTTTACGTCTCACTTTTTTAAATACTGTCATGAATAATGCATGGGAAATACACATAATGATGTGCAAATTTTCATTGATATATCTACATGTATTTTATAATTTCTTTAATAATAATCAAGATCTGAAAGCTTGATGAATATTGCGAATTCTATTGATTATGGACCTAGAACAATACAAAATCACTACCGTGAAGGCATTCCCTTGATATATTTTATTATAGGTGATGTGATGATGCAATAATTATCACACTACAAAAGCACGTCTATGATTTTCTTTGTGGAAGGGTGCAGGCATACTATGGTAGGGGTATCTAGAGGGAGTGGAATGGATGTACACCATAAAAATAATAACAAAGGAGATGCAAAATAATATTAGTGGTGCAATGGTACACATGGTCAGTTGAAGGGATTGGTCCAGCCCCTGTATCTTATAGGTGGATCCCTGCCCTAAATTTGATTTTGACATAAACTTCAAAAAGGAGGGCTAGGGGGATTTAGAACCATTTTTTTCTTATTTTCACTACTGGTCTAGACATTTTTCCCACAAACCTTTTTGTAGTTTTATCATACTTCACAAACCCTTCTAGAAAAATCTTCAGCAAGGAGTGCACCATCACCAGGAGGGTATCACCAGTATTAATTAGTAAATAGTGAAAAACATAGGGTAGAAAGTCATCACAGATGGGAGTGCACACCCCCTGAAACTCCTTCCAGTATTTTATTTTGTTTAGTGCTCAGCAGTGCCACTCAAGTTATGTTATCACTTTCTAAGCGATGTTTATGTATACAGCGAATAACAATGTTATTTGCATATATCATGTTTTTAGTTTTCCTGATTTAAATACAAAGCTGCACATATCATATAATTACTTAGATTACATAGTTTATTATAATTATATGATGATTAAGTTATTTTGTACATTTTGACCCAGCATTTCTTAGAAAATAAAAATCATGAGATATGCAAATGATTTGCTATTCGAAAAATCACTATTTGAACTGGACAACCATTTCAAGAATAGCTGTATATAAAAAGTAAAAAAACAACAACATAAGCACATTAAAACCATTGGAATCACTTGAAAAAATGTGCTTCAATAAATCAAATATTGGCTTTGTCTTTCCTAGCACTAGCCACATGCAGTCCTTGACTGCGTATTTTTTGTGTTGTAGTTATTGTTGGAGCCACAGAGCAGCTTGTGGAAACAATTGATGACGTCATGAGCTGCCTTGATACTGGGTCAGCGGCAAGACAGACAGGCTCAACCAACATGAATGAAGAATCCAGCAGATCGCATGCCATCTTTACTTTGTACATAGGTATCAAAGTAATTAGTTCATGCTTATTTTTTCGTTTAATTTTGTATTGTTGATTTTCTTTTACTTTGTCTTGTTTTTCCTCTTTTTTTTCTAACTTTCTTTTTTTTTTTTCTTAGTTCTAGTTTCTTGTTTTTTCTTTGTTTTTGTTTTTTTCCTTTACCTGCTCATCTTCTTGTTTGTCTTGTTTTTTTCTTCGTATTTCGATATTTCATGAAACCAAAAAAAAAAAACAGTGTACATTTTAAAATTTATTTCCAAGGTATTTCGGCTTTAAAATACTCTGTATTGTCCAATCCCGGTCTCTCCCTCTTTCTCTTGTTCTTTCTGGTTCTTCTCTTCTCCTGTTTTCCCTAAGCTAACAGTTTCTTCTTTTTAAATTCCTTTCAACTTTTCTTTTAATATAATCTTATGATGTAAATTCTTTCAGCTCAAAAACCGATAGAAGACTGGGTAGATTCAGAAATGACGTCACCAGGGAAAGAAAAGCCAAATGAAGAAACAGACATAGGTACATTATAAAGAACACGTGACTTGCACTAAGGGGTCGTGTGATCCCATCTCTGCCAAATCGTAAAAATGAGGCGTAGAAATGAAAAGAGCACATTAAAATTAGGGACTGAAGTCCGTAAGTTCACCTTCTATTAAACAGCTCAAGAAAAATTACAGTAGTGAATTGAAATGGATTTTTTAAAGATTTTTTGCCTATCAGTCCATTTCTTTGGTTGATTAAGTTATTGATTAATTGATTTTTTTTGTTCCTTTGTCTATCTTTCTGTCTGTTCGTATGTCTATCTTTTTTTTCTTTTTTTTCCCTTTGATTGTTTGTTTGTTTATTTGTTCGTTAGTCTGTCTGTTTTTGTGTTTGTTGTCTATCTGCCTGTCTGTCTGTGTGTTTGTTGTCTATATGTCTGTCTGTCTATCTGCCTGTCTGTCTGTCTGTCTGTCTGTCTGTCTGTGTGTTTGTTGTCCGTATATAACTGTCCATTGTGCAGGTAAGTCGTCCCTGGTTGTAAATTCACATTCAACAATTGTCTTCTCGTCTTTTCATTATAGCTTACAGCGAGTACAAGTACGCCAAGTTTCACTTTGTAGACTTAGCTGGGTCAGAACGTGTAGACAGAACTGGGAATGTTGGTGAGAGGTTCAAAGAATCTGTACAAATCAACTCTGGCTTACTAGCTCTTGGGAATGTTATCAGCTCTCTTGCTGAATCAAGGAAGAAGGTATATCTCACCTGACCTACTGATTTACATGGCAGATGGTGAAAGGGTAAAAGACTAGACCTCGTTGCTGGTCTTTTTTTTTTTTTTTTTTTCTCCCGTATTCAAAAGAAAAATTGGTCCTCGACGTAGAGTAGTGAAAAACGAACTGTACACACCCGAAAACTCCGGACTTTTTTACAATAATACAGAAGCATAATGACGTTTTACCCCCGTGTCTAGACCAGAATCCTTTTCACTTTGCTTTTGTTTCCTAATTATGACTATTGTTCCTGTATTATCGAGGGAATATGAAAGGATTTTAAAAACTATTATGGTATAGAGACGGGGGTAAAACGTGATCACACTTCAGGGCTATTCCAGCATCCAAATAATACATTTACAAACATTTACAAAAATTAAAAAATGTAGTGTAGTTATTTACAATTGATGAGAGACACACTAAGTGTGCCTCCCTAGAATTCGTTTTACATTTTTAATGAACAATTACGTCGAAATGACAAGACGAAATAACTAATACTTGGCACATACAACAAACTCCGGACTACAGTATCTACATGTGTTTCCTATTTGCACAGATTGCAGTTTCTAGTTGCCATACAGATTTATTGAGTTTCTACAAAAAATAATGCTTTCTCTAACAGAGATTCCGCGCTTTTTCCTCCTCGTAAGTACTAGCGCGTCTGCTTTGTTTTCGATTTCTCTCTCGCGATTTCGCAGGCATGCGCTTTGAGTTTTTCACCCGTTTTGCAGAGGTTAAAGCACGTAAAACCGTGTATGTTACACGGCCATGAAGTGGTTTGAGTGCATAATATCCGATGGCTACTGCTCACAACTTTTAAACAACCTCACCAGTCACACCTAAAAATGCCTTGTGTTGAAGACGAATCATGTGGCAAGAAACTGAGAAATTTCAGAATTTCTAAAGGGAAGGATAGACCTTGTCGGCTTCGTATACAAATTGCCCATTTCAGACCACGTGACACTCTAGAGAATGTTTCTTTTATGAACAATGTGTTGAAATATTTACACCTGAAAGAATCATTTCCCAAGAGTGACATCACATGGCCTGAAATGGGAAAATGAACATGGAAGCGAATAAGGTCTATTCTAGCTCCCTTAGCTTTGCCATGGTGATGCCAGTCGCCCTACAGTCATTTGATTTCAACTGTTCCTTGTAATGCTCACTTTACCATATGATACCTCGTCAACGCAAGGAATTGTTTTGGGTGTGACTGGTCACGCTGTGAAGAAACTTTGACCAACCACCTTAAGCAGCCTATCTATGTTATTATTCTAGTTGGTCCATGTACCGTACCGTGACAGTAAGGTAACGCGATTACTCAAGGACTCGTTGGGTGGTAACGCAAGAACTGTAATGATCACGTGTTTAAGCCCAGCAGAACATGACTTTGCTGAGAATCTGAACTCTTTGAAATATGCGACTAGGGTTAGTGCTAATTTTAATTCTTTGTTTTTGTGCTCGTTTGCACTAATTCACTGTACCATCATATCAAAACAACCTTCAAAAATATATTGTTTAAACGCAAAAAGTCGTGGTCGTCGGAGGGAGTCGAATAAAAGCAAATTCACTCTGAATATTATTTGGGAATATAAATAAACACATATTATGTGAAAATCAGGCTGTTTTAGATTAAACTGTTTCGATGGGAACAATTTTTATCGAATTTTCTATTGAGTTTTTTTTTATTTTATCCTCCAGGGGCTGGTTGTACGAAGCCTGAATAAACTTATGCACTGGATAAAGTTATCCACTCCAAAGGATTTCTTTAGAATTCATCCGGTGGATAGCGATTTATCCAGTGGATAGGAATTTATCCGGTGGATATGGATTTATCCGCTGGATAGCGCTATTCAGGTTTCGTACAATCAGTCCCAGGGAAACAAGAGGTGACGTCATAGTGAACTAGGGCAATTCATCGATTCGTTTGTTGAACCCATTTATTTATCATTCATTCAGTTATTCATTCACCGATTTATTCTTTTATTCATTAATGCATTCATCGATTTATTCATTCATTTATTCATTTATACATTCTTTCATTCATTCATATATTCATTCATTCATTCATTCATTCATTCATTCATTCATGTGTTTCCTGTATATTCGCTCAAATTTTACCTTATTTATTCATTCGTTTGTCCGTCTTTTCGTTTAATCCAAATTCATTTATTTCCCAACTAATCTAAATATGTGTTTGTCAGGCTCGTAATATTCGAAACAAACCTGTAATAAACAGAGACCCGCAGACAACGAGACTGGTTGCAATGCAAAACCAAATATTGGTGAGTAGCACACAATCAAACAAAACGTCTTTTAATTGTCATATTTGTTCTCGTTTCTTCGCCGGGTTTTACTCCCCTCCCCTCCCCCCATAAAATCCCAAAAGTGATTCATAATATATGTATTGCTTTTACTTGTCAACATATTGTTAAGGGCTGCTTTGCTCCTTTAGAGGAAAGTGAAAAAAAAGGAAAACTGATTCTTGAGATTCTTGAGATTCTTGAGTGACTCTAGAGCTATAAGATATGATGATCGTCAAACCTGTGTGAAGACCTGTGAACGTCTGTTAAAAAAAACGATAATCGTTAAAATCATCAAGCATTTTTTTCTGTCTGCAGTTTAAAGTTAGTTTTACTCTTTGTTCTGTTTATCGATATGTATTTTATTTGACTATTTCCAGGCTCTTCGTGAAGAACTTGAGAGACGCAAAAGCTCAGCAACAGCCCCGCCCGACCAGTTGCTAGGCAACGAGAAACAGCAATTAGACGCAGCTCAACTACAAAGGTATGAATAACTTTCCTGAAAGGGTATAGTTTTTTTGGTATGTTTCATTTCATTCATTCCTTCACTCATTCATTCATTTATTCTTTCATTCATTCATTCATTCATTCATTCATTCATTCATTCATTCATTCATTCATTTATTTTTCAATTTCATTCCATACACGAAGGCAGCGAATTAAAGATTGAACCCAAATTCGTTGTTTCGCGACCCTTCGTTTCTGAACCGAATCAACCTCAACTAAAAGGCAATATTCAAATCATAAGACCTACTCGAATATCTACAGCACAAAGGAAACAGCTGCCTGAAGACTTGGATAATTTTGCACAAAGTTCTTTTAAGCTTGGAAATATGTCTCACAATTGGTCTTACCCTTTTTCTGCGGTACGCACTCTATGCTACATGCAGAATATTCCCGGAATCGCCAACGAAAGATTGTTTGCAGATGTAATGTATTGCCTGATGTTTCTACCGACATCTTTCGTAAACATCCTTGTTTTAGTTTCGATTTGGCGTAAGGCTTCTCTACACACTCCTTCAAACATGTACCTGTGTAATCTGGCCGTATCTGATTTGTGTATGGCAATCATTGGTGAACCAATTATGCTTGTGATGGATTTTATTGGATTACACAAAAAGTGCAATGTTCTTTTTTTCTACTCTTTAATCCTTGGTGTATTTAGTGTCGTGTCTTTTTTAACCATCGTTTTTAGTACTCTTGATCGTTATTTAGCGTTAAACTATCATCTACGATACATTGAACTTGTTACTGTAACTCGAGTCATGGTTACCAATGTTTTCATTTGGGCACTTGGCGTCGTTGTGTCTTGGCTACTATTTGCGCTAGATGCTGGAGTGTTTGTGGTTATATCTGGTGCAATAATTTGCACTGTGGTAATGTTCTTTTGCTACTGGAAGATCTTAGCAATCCTACGGCACCATCAAAACCAAATACAAGCTCAGATGAATGCTGTACCAATTCAGGAACCGCATTCTATTAATGTGTCTCATTTTCGCAAGACCATGTGGAATCTTCTTTCAATTCTCAGCTGGTTTGCTGCGACTTACATTCTCTTTATTTCAACAACTGCGGTAATTTTCATCAAAGACGACTTAAGCTTAGTATCCATTACTGTTATGAAAACATGGATTATATCAGTTTTAATGATTGCCTTTAATTCTTTGATAAATCCCATTATTTATTGCTGGAGGATGGAGGACATTAGACACGCCATGAAAGAAACCTTGAAGCTTTTTGTTTCTAGCATTTATGGCGCTGGGTGACGGTTTGTCTGTTAAATTAAAGAGTCATGAATTTGATATACTTGCGAGCAGCTGATTCCGTTTCGTTTTTGACCATTTGTTCCTTCGTGTTACTCTCCTCTCGTTAAATTAATGTCGAATGAGGTTTCATTTTATACCAAAATCATCACTGATCATACTAACATTATGACAGGGAGAGGGAATAGTTCCGAGAAATACTAAATAAATAAACATTGTTGAAAACGATGAATGTCCCAACCAATTTTGAACCGGAGTGTAGATTTTTTTCTCAATGAACCGAGTGCTGCATGTTATTTCCCTTTTTTATCTGATCTAAAACATGAATGTTTCCTTTGAGAGTGTAACATTTGAGCATTAAAACGTTCAATACGTTCAAACACTCGATTCATCGTGCAATATGACTACGTTTTGGACTGTAAAGTAGTTGTGAATGTTACAGTGAGGACAAAAACCACTCGATCCAAAACACTCGTCTTTGTTAAGCTTTTGTTTTTCTGAGCTTTCTACTTCTTCAAACCCTCTAAAAATGTTTTGCCTGATATCAAATACACTGAGTTATCAAAATGAAGTCGATCCACTTAGAATGCTTGTGAAACAAGTGTAAAAAAAAACGCGGTGTTCACGTTTCGAGTGCACTCACGCTGAGTAATAAATGTAATATATTAAAATGGACAAAAGCTTTAAGAAATCTATGATTGCTTGCCTTCCGAGGACGCGTTTAGTTAACAAAGACAACTTTGGGGTTCATCTTTGTTTCTTTCTCTTTTCAAGTAGACTTCACTGAATATTAGGTTGCTTGATTGTTTGTATTTTTTTGTTTTCGATCCCCCATTGTTTTTTTTTTTTGTTTTTTTGTTTTGTTTTTTTCTTTTCTTTCATTATATCTATATTGCATATTAATTTCATCCTTAAAGACCTTAATCACATAAATAATCTTAAATTACTTAGAGGCTGTCTTTCCAGGTTAGCCCTCATGGCTATTATAGACAGCCTGTACCTCAAATCTGTAAATATTATATTGTTATTATTTCTACTGTTGTAAAAAAGGTACTAAATTAATAAATTGATTGATGGATTGATTGGTATCTGTTCATAGCCTGCTTAACCGCAGACCATCAGCAACGCATGCTAACATGTGCATTGACAGTAGCATGCGCGCACCAAAATAAATACTGAAATTTTTTCTTAAATTTAACATTATGTAGTACTCCCCACAAGTTACTGTACCATTTGCGGGTAGATTTTGTTCATCCAGAATGTCTTCACTTTTTATTCTAGATTTCGCGATGTTTGTGAGGGATATATTAAGGCTACATGGCAATGCATCGTCCCAACTAAGATCATTACACAACTCTTTCTATTCCATAAGAACATAAAGGTTTCTCCTTCTCTTCTCTTACACAATTCTTTCTATTCCATAAGAACAGAAAGGTTTCTTCTTCTCTTGCTCTGTGTGATTCAATTAAACGTTCCACTCTTTAAAGATATCGCGACCTTTGTGAAGGATATATTCACTAAAGACTACAATCAGCCGTTATTTTTCCAACTAAGATCATTACACACCTCATTCATTCATCCATTCATTCATTTATTCATTTATTTATTTTTCAATTTCATTCCATACACGAAGGCAGCGAATTAAAGATTGAACCCAAATTCGTTGTATCGAGACCCTTCGTTTCTGAACCAAATAAACCTCAACTAAAAGGCAATATTCAATACATAAGACCTACTCGATTATCTATAGCACAAAGGAAACAGCTGCCTGAAGACTTGGGTAGTTTTGCACAAAGTTCTTTTTAGCTTGGAAATATGTCTCACAATTCGTCTAACCTTTTTTCTGCTGTACGCAATCTATGCTACGTGCAAAATAGTCCCGGGATCGCTAACGAAAGATTGTTTGCACATATAATGTTTTGCCTGATGTTTCTACCGACATCTTTCGTAAACATCCTTGTTCTAGTTTCGATTTGGCGCAAGGCTTCTCTACGCACTCCGTCAAACGTGTACCTGTGTAATCTGGCCGTATCTGATCTGTGTATGGCAATCATTGGTGAACCAGTCATGCTTGTGATGGATTTTACGGGATTACACAAAAATTGCAGTGTTCAATTATTCTACTCTTTAATCCTCGGTGTATTTAGTGTCGTGTCTTTTGTAACCATCGTTTTTAGTACTCTTGATCGTTATTTAGCGTTAAACTATCCTCTACGATACAATGAACTCGTGACTGTAACTCGAGTCATGGTTATCGATGTTTTTATTTGGGTACTTGGCCTCGTTGCGTCGTGGCTACTATTCGCGCTAGATGCTGGAGTGTTTGTGGTTATATCTGGTGCAATAATTTGCACTGTGGTAATGCTCTTTTGCTATTGGAAGATCTTAGTAATCCTACGGTACCATCAAAGGCAAATACAAGCCCAGATGAATGCTGTAGCAATTCAGGAACAGCATTCTATTAATTTGTCTCATATTCGCAAGACTATGTGGAATCTTCTTTCAATTCTCGGCTGGTTTGCTGCGACTTACATTCTCTTTATTTCAACAACTGCGATAATTTTCATCAAAGACGACTTAGTACCCATTACTGTTATGAAAACATGGACCATATCAGTTGTAATGATTGCCTTAAATTCTTTGATGAATCCTATTATTTATTGTTGGAGGATGGAAGAGATTAGAAACGCCATGAAAGAATCCTTGAAGCTTTTCGTTTCTAGAATTATGGCGCTGGGTGACCGTTTGTCTGTTTAAATAAAGTGTCATGAATTCTGATGCTGGCGAGCTGACGCCTTTTCGTTTTTGACCATTTGTTCCCTCGTGTCATCTCTACCATAATACAGCTCTCCTCTCCTTAAATTATGTTGAATGAGGTTTCATTTTATACCAAAATCATCACCGATCATACTAATGTTGGTACCGGGGAGAAGGAAAAGTCCTTCGCGGCTTTATTTACTTCGAGTTGTGAGAGGAAGGAGAGACTCTGGGACCAGGGTGGAATAGTCCTGAAAAATACTAAATAAAAAAAAATTGTTGAAAACGATGAATGTCCCAACCAATTTTCAACCGGAGTGTAGATTTTTTTCTCAGTGAATCGACTGCAGCATGTTATTCCCTTTTTTATCTGATCTAAAACATAAATGTTTCCTTTGAGAGTGTACTAACACTTGAGCATTAAAACGTCCAATATAAGTAATCACTCTGTTCATCATGCAATATCATTACGTTTTTGGACTGTGAAGTAGTTGTGAATGTTACAGTGAGGACACTAGAACCAAAACACTCGTCTTTGTTAAGCTTTTTATTTTCTGAGCTTTCTACTGCTTCAAACCCTCTAAAAAAGTGTGACTGATATCAAATACACTGAGTTATCAAAATGAAAATGTTTTCAAATCGATTCACTTAAAGGATGCTTGTGAAACAAGTGTAAAAAACCCTGCAGTGTTCGCGTTTCGAGTGCACTCACTGAATAATAAATGTAATATATTAAAATGGACAAGAGCTTTAAGAATTCTGTGATAGCTTGCCTTCCGAGGACGCGTTTAGTTAACAAAGACAACTTTGGGGTTCATCTTTGTTTCTTCTCTGTTCAAGTAGACATCACTAAATGTTAGGTTGGTACCTGTTCATAGCCTGCTTAACCGCAGACCGTCAGCAACGCAGGCTAACATGTGCATTGACAGTAGCATGTGCGCACCAAAATAAATACTGAAATTTTTTCTTAAAATTAACAACATTATGTAGTACTCCCCACAAGTTACTGTACCATTGGCGGTTTGATTTTGTTCATCCAGAATGTCTTCACTTTTTATTCTAGATATCGCGATCTTTGTGAGGGATATATTAATGCTACATGGCAATGCATCGTCCCAACTAAGATCATTCACACAACTCTTCCTATTCCAAAAGAACAGAAAGGTTTCTCCTTCTCTTGCTCTATTCGAGTCAATGAAACGTTTTACTCTTTATCTAGATATCGCGATCTTTGTGAGGGATACATCAAAGCTACAATCAATGCATCGTCTCAACTAAGGTCACTGCACCACTCCATGACAAAGCAACAGAAAGACCAATATGACGAATGGATGAAGCAGCTAGATCAGCTTGCGTCTACTAAGACTAGTCGACAAGATCTTAGTTACGTGAAAATGATTGACAAACTAAAAACAGAAAATAATAAGGTATGGTTTACTTATGTGTCACACATGACCTTGCGCAAACGTATTACCACACGTAAGTCCTTACTGTCTATCTCCGTACCAAATAAAATCAAGAAAAAAGGAAAAAAAATGTATCGTTTACTTGCGTATATATCACACACGGCCTTGCGTAAACGTATTACCATTCGTACGTCCTTACGGTTTATCTCCGTACCGAATAATATCAGGAAAAACTAAAAATAATAAGGAATGGTTTACTTGCGTATCACACTTGACCTTGCGTAAACGTATTACCGCACGTACGTCCTTACGGTTTATCTCCCTACCGAATAAAAAATCAAGAAAAAGAGTGTTTTCTGAATTACGCATGATTATAGCGGAGCTCCGCGCGGGCCGAAGGCCCGCGCAAGCGGAGCACCATACTTTAGGAAATAGGTAGGAAATATAACCATCGAGTTGATTTTTGATGGTTCGACCCAGGCTACTCCGCGCGTCCGTAATCCGTCCGTGCCCATCGAGATTTCATTTTGGCGCGTAAAATGAGAAAATCTCGACGCGTGCGGACACACTTCAATTTGTAATAACTTTATCATTAGCACAAGTTATTGGAGATTTACTGAAAAAATCATAGAGTATCTAGTGCTAAATTAAACAAAACTCGAAAAAAGTATTTTTCAACAAAGATGAAGATATTACAACAACAACAACAACAACAAAAAAAAAAAAAAAAAAAAAAAAAACAGAACTGTGGACCAAAATTTCAGCGGAAAAGTGACAATATAGAAGAGAATCGCGACGTTGATTCATCGTCTGATCAGTTTGATTGGTGTTTACATGTGATAATTGATGAGCTTTTTTAGCGATTAACGATGAACAGTTAATGAAAATCACTTTATTTAGTTATCCTCCACAACATAACTAAGGTAATATGTTTACATTTTTACCGATCGTTCTTTTATTTCATTGTTTTCTTAACTATACCATTAGCATGAAAGCAGTTATTCCTACAAATTTATTTACTTTTCTCGGTCATTAGATTTTTCTCCATCGACGGATGACAGAAACATTTCATAACTAATTTTTTTGATTTGATTTTTGTAATTGTTTTTTTTTATATTTACATTGTAATAAAACGCTTGTAGAGGTATTCGTCAGTGTACTCCTTCAAGTTGAAATTTTAAAAATTCTTATTGAAATAAAAGTTCATACTGAAGTAAATAAAATGTCGCATGAACAAATATTTGAATATTTTAATAGAGCGGTTATTTGATTATTTATCCCTCGCTCTTTTAAATCTTTCACTCATTCATTTAACCATTTGAATTGCTCATTAGTTTGCTATGTTATTCTCTTTTGATGGTTATTTATATGTATTGTGTATTCATTCATTCATTTGTTTGTTTGCTTTTTTTAGCAAAAAATTGATTGTTCAATGATTTAATAATTGAAAATGAATGAATGAATGAATGAATGATTCATTTTCTTGAACGAGGCTCTTAATTGGAGGTCCGCCATTAGGTTTACCTAATTTTTATATTACGAAAAATACGTAATTAATCAAGCGTCAACTGACGAAGTAATGTGTGGTTCTTGTCGGACTCGAAACCGGACCATAGCGGCGAGGGCTCTGAAGAATCATATTTTTATTTTTGACAATGAAATAAAGGGCGCTGATATACATATGATGATTCACAATCATG
Organism: Diadumene lineata; assembly: GCA_918843875.1. Taxonomy (NCBI): domain Eukaryota; kingdom Metazoa; phylum Cnidaria; class Anthozoa; order Actiniaria; family Diadumenidae; genus Diadumene; species Diadumene lineata. Next base: position 4,216,949 of record OU974081.1, on the reverse strand, counting down.
CAAACAAGCGAAGTTTCGGCCAACCGTCTATATCGGCATCTATTATCTCTCGTTTCAGTACAAGTCGGAGCTGAACAATGACGAGGAGATCTTCGCCAAACAGTCTTGCCAAATAGACAGTTTACATAGACAGATAAAGGAATTAGAAGGACATAACCAGTCGCTAACAAAACAGATTAATGATTTAGTTACATCGCTAAAGAAGAAAGACGATCAACTGTTCGAGCAACAGCTACAATTGAACCAGAGGAAAATGAGCGAGACTGCGATGAATCTGCAAGGTAAGGACCCTTATCAGTTTTAAATTAACCGCTCAATTAATTGTGCCATCTACCTATAATCTTGGACAGAACACCTGACGCAATTTTTTGTACGTTCTTTGGTCTTCTGTTTGTTACGTTAATAAAACAATATACTCTATATTAATAACGATTATTGCAAATGTGATACTAAATAGAATATCTTGCCTTGTGGTGCCAATCAATCATGTGAATCAACCATCTGTTTCTCAATCAAAAAATCAACTTGATATCCAAATCATCAATCTTTGCTTGTTCAACTATCAATTATTGAACTATGCTAGAAGTCAATGGTTTTTATCACAAGGTCAACCGCAACGTGGCCGCGCATACACAGCTCCACCTGAAGCAGTCGACAAAGACATGAAAACAAAAGATGGACGACAATTATACACTAGTCCATCAATGGTATGTCTTGATAGTAATGATGATGGTGATGACAGTGGTAGGGTAAGTGACGATGATGATGATGATGATATATGATGATGATGCGACAAAGACATGAAAACAACAGATAGACGACAAGTATACGCCATCAATGGTATGTCGTGATGGTGGTGATAGTGATGATAGTGGTGATGGAACCGATACAGATAATGATGATGTTTATATATGATGATGACGATGATAGAAGTGATGGTGGTCGATAAAAGCATAAATAAAAAAACGAGTCCACAAAAACGATAACTTGAATGTCTAACTACATCTACCCATTTATAGTTTCCCGCCGATAGAATGATTCAAGGTTTTCGCGCTCGCAGTCAACTTCTTCTCATGAAATACGAAGAGAGAGACGAGGTTGAGTGTGATGTATCAAGTGACAGTGACAGTGAAGATGAACAAGACGATGTAGCCAGGTAAAGTTGATCTTGTTACTATTTCAAAGTGCTTGTCCTTTGGTTGTAAAAGATACTTGAGCTTTCCCTCAATCTAGAGCCAAGGGGGCACGTAATGGCTTGCACCAATAGTTCTGTTTTGAATTCTATTTTACATAACCTGCCTGCCTGCCAGCCTGCGTGTTTGTTTGTTTCTTTGTTGGTTAATTGTTTTGTTTGTTTCTTTGTTGTGTTTTGTTTGCTTGCTTGTAAACAATGGACGGTTTAGTTTTGAAAACAAAGTAAAGATAGTCCCTTTGTACATATGTTGTTATTTTTTCAGAGATCTTGGCAAGACATGGAAAGTAAAGGACAAACTTATAACACCACGACAATTGCCCTCCATTACAACACCACGGTTAACAACTCCGGTAAATGCTATTTATCAACCAATTGTTTTGTTCTTATCAGTTTGTTTGTTTGTGTGTTTGTCTGTCTGTCTGTCTGTTGCGGTTTTTTAATTATCAGTGGTCAGTTTGGTCAAAGAAAGAAAAATATTCCTTATTACAGTCGGACTGTCAAAGCTATATCCTCCCACACGATTTAAAGAGTTGCTCATGTCTAATGTGTCTGTTTAGTATCAATCAATCAATCTATCAACCAATCTATCAATCTATCAATAGATCTATAAATCAATCAGTCAATCAATTAATCGCTAAATCTATCAATCAAGCAAGCAATCGGTCAGTTATCAAATCAATCAATCAATCAACCAACCAGTCAATCGATCCATCAATCAACCCACAAATCAACAAACCAATCAATCAACTCATTTACCTCATAACTTGGGATAAGTGGTCTTTTTATACTAGCTAAAGTTGCATGCATATTAATGCAAAGTTCGATGTTCTCACGATTGAAAACTGAACTCTATTAAACTCTACAGAAAAATACAGAAAGTGATGTGTTAAATGAGCTGAGATCAAGCACACAAGTAATGAGTAGAGAAGTACAACAAACAGAAATTAGAGTTGACGAAGCCCAGCACAAGCTGCGAGATCTGACCATCAACATTAGGTATGGTTTACGCGAATAGTCATCATTATCGCTATATTTGTTTGACATGAAGCGCGCAATGCATCTTTGACTAGCAGCTCTTTTATAATGCACCACGAAATTCAAAATGTTGCATTTCTTTCTCAGAGAAAAAGAAAAACTTATCAAGGAGCTTGTTAAAAGCGAAGAAGAAGAACGAAAAATGAAAGAGCGCTACCTAAAGAAAGTGGACGCTATGAAACAAGAAGTGGAGAAAGCAAAGAAAGATTTTGAAGAGACCAAGAAGTTACTGGAACAAGTTGAATCCAAAGCTAATGTAGAAACAAGCGACAAACAAAAGGTAGAACAAGATTACAAGAAACAGCTACAAGTAATGGAGAACAAAATACAAGCACTGCAAAGAAAAGAAAAGGTAACTAAATTGGATTTCATGCAATAGCCTTCAACAACAGGCTCACCAGACTTTGTTATATTTGTCGTGTCGATTAACGGGCTTCCTGTGTTCCAAATGAATTTGATAGGAAGCCCGATCAAAGTACACAAGGAGCAGAATTTTTAAAGTATTAAAAAGAAACGTTATAAAATCTCAACTTGTGTCTGACTTAATTTCAATTACTGCTGTTTTCCGTATTCTGCGAACTCAGATACTCGAACGCTCATCGCCATTTGTTGTTTTTTTTATTTTTATTTTTTGTATTATTATTGGTTTCTTTTTTTTATATATATGCTCCCGTCGATCAAAACTCGATTTCCACCCGAATGAAAACTAACCAATCATGATTTATCGTGATGAAGTTCGTACAGACGTCGGCATGAGTAGGCGTGCTTAGACGAAATTCGAAGGCAATTCGGAAAAGTTCGGAGTTTTGATTGACGGGAGCAAAAACACAAAATGGTGATAAACTGCCGTAACGATAACTCATTTTGTTATTTTGATTTTGTTTGTGATTGTAGGACAGTGAGAAAATCAAGCTATTCCACGAAGAAAAAGCCAAGAAAGTCAAAGAGTTTGAATCACACATTGAAAGAATGAAGTCGCACCAGGAGACGCTGAGCAAACGGTTAAAAGAAGAGAGCGATAGAAAGGGGAAACTGGAACGAGAAATGACCAAACAGTTACAAAGAATAAAAGAGCTTGAAGACCAGGCTGAACAGCAACAGAAAGTAATCAAAAGAAAGACAGAGCAAGTAGCTAACGCGCAGAGAAGACTTAGGGGACTGAACAAACAAGGCTCAGACGATAAACAAAGGTACCAGTTTTTTCAATATTGTGATGTAACGTAACGTAACATATTGTGAGGTAGGGTAGGGAAGGGAAAGGAAGGGTAGGGTAGGGTAGGGTAGGGTAGGGTAGGGTAGGGTAGGGTAGGGTAGGGTAGGGTAGGGTAGGGTAGGGTAAGGTAGGGTAGGGTAAAGTAGGGTAAGATAGGGTAGGGTAAGGTAAGGTAGGGTAGGGTAGGGTAATGATGGCGATGATAGCGACGATTATAGCGAGCACGTTGATGATGATGATGATAAAGCATGATAGTGGTGATGATGATGATGATGATAGTAACGATAATAGTGGCGAGGTTGTAGTTGGTGATGATGATATAATGGTGAAAATAATGATCTCGATGAGCGTCATGGTTTTATATTCTGATATGAAGTTATTTGGAAATACATAAAGCAATGACCATGATAATGTTATTATCGTACACGTGGAAGCTGATATTATATAGTTTAATTCCCAGCGATGACGAGAAGACTCTGCATAAAAAGCGTCAATGGCTGGACGCTGAAGTCGAGAAGATACTTCAGCAAAAACAAGACATCGAAACCTTACAAGAAGACTTGAAGAAGCGAGAAGATATAATCAAACACAAAGAGACAATGATTGCAGAGAAAAGCGCTTTAGAGATGAAAAAACTACGATCCAGCCAGGTCATTAGCAAGGTACAGTGGAAGATATGAATATGTTTGTATATAGCCAACTGGTTTGTCTCCTAGCTAGTTGAGGTTCTTAAAGGGACCCTACACCTCCTGGACAACCTAATGCAGGAAATCCTACCCAAAATGTTTTTTGAAAATAAAAATCGCTTTTTTTTTTGGTTGGGATTTTTTTTGTTACAGATTTTGATTTTCTTTTTTTGAATTCAGTATAGGTGATCACTTAATATAACATTGGCTTGTCCATAAGGTTTAGGGTCCTTTTACGAACATTCAGTTTCAATTTCAATAAGCCTCCCGTCTGCTTCCTGGAAGAATAACGTATGCTCCAGGAACTACCGACGTTAAATAAAGTGGCTTAACGTTTTTCATTCATTCATTCATTCATTCATTCATTCATTCATTCATTCATTCATTCATTCATTCATTCATTCATTCATTCATTCATTCATTCATTCATTCATTCTTTCATTCATTCATTCATTCGTTCGTTCATTCATTCATTCATTCGTTCGTTCGTTCGTTCGTTCATTCATTCATTCATCTACTCATCCATCTATTCATTAATCTATCTATTCATTCATTCATCCACATATTCTTCCATTAATCCACTTATTCATCTTTTTGTTTATTCATTTAATTTTTACTAGGATATATTACGAGTGTCAACGCAACTGATGAGAGTTGAACAAGAAATCAAAGAACAAGAAGTAACTCAATCAGGTAAAAACAGAATATCGCAAACCAAATTGTAGCCAGTCGATTAATAAGCAAAAAGGAAGTCAATCAATCAATTACTCTGCCAAAATTATCAATCCATCAATTTACCAAAATATCAGTCAGTCAATCAGTCCGTCGCGATGCTGCTAACAAGAAATCAACAAAAATCCTGAAGCGTGATGGCGTTTTACCCCCGTCTCTAGACCAGAATCCTTTTCAAATTGGTTTTGTTCACTAATTATGACTATTGTTCCTGTATTCTAAAAATTATTATGTATAGAGACGGGGGATGAAACGTTGTCACGAGGTCATTAAACTACAACTACCAGCATTCTTTGCGAATTCTCTTTCATATTCAAATGATAAATCCCTATGGAGATTAACAAAACAATTTGTACTAAGTGCGCTACAAAAGAAAGTGAGCAAAGGATTCTGGTAGGTGTAGTGAAATGACGCCACAATGCCTAGTATTATCAACACCAAGTTTTTGAGACTCTTAGATCGTCTAACTGGATAACAAAATTTGCGTTTTAATTTTATCCAGCTTAGCGTGGACGAAACATCATCTCACCATCATGTCAATTAGCTATTCTACAGACAGGCAGACAGACAGACCGTTAGACAGACAGATAGGCAGACCGACCGACAGAGAGACCGGCAGACAGACAGGTAGACATACAGATAGGCCGGTAGGCAGGCAGACAGACAGTTCAATGAATGACTAAACAGCTTAAATAATTCTCTCTTTGTACCCAGGTACCGATAACCTTCATGGTCTTGTCCAGACACGAGATGAGCTCAACAAACAACGAGCAATACTAGAAGATAAACTGAAGGCTGGTGAATTATTGGACCCTAGTGAAGAGGGAAGGTACGGGTGGGATCACTGTGGTAGTTCAATGAGTGAAATAAGGAGTCCTGTTTGGACCTTAGTGAGAAAGGGAAAATATCGGGATTCTCCTGATGAAGATTCTAGTGACCATGATGATGATGGTGATGATGACAGTGATGATGATGGTTGTTGTGGTAATGATGATAATGATCGTTAAATGATTTGAATGAATAATTGTAATACACCACTTAGGTTGTGAATGAATGAACAAATATATGAATGGATGTAATAATGATGGATGGAAGTATGAATGAATGGATGAATGGTTGAAAGAATAAACGAACTAGTTTTCAAGTAGGTGAATGAATGGGTGAATGAATGAATGCATAACAAGTTCTTCATAATGCACCAACATTGTTTTTCTCTAGGTTGATCGAGCTAGATGAAGGTATAGAAGCCTTAGAGGTTGCCATTGACTACAAGACAGATACTATAGAAACTAAAGAAAGGCAGCTCCATACGGATGACGAGAATACCGTCTACAATGAGATACGATCGCTGGCTAAAGATGAGGCTGTCAATCTACTGGAGAAATATCTAGAGAAAGTTGTCCAGCTACGACACAGTGAACGGAAGGTAAACCTCGTTCTTTTACATTGACAGAGATTCAAAATGTCATAGGCTTAATTCGGTTGTATTTCTTGTTTGTTTGTTTGTTTGTCTGTTTGTCTGTTTGTCTGTTTGTCTGTTTGTCTGTTTGTTTGTTTGTTTGTTTGTTTGTGTGTTTGTTTGTTTGTTTGTTTTACTTAGTCTTGATTATTGTTTCGACACTCGACTTTGTTCTTGATTTAAAATATTTTATTATTTGGCAATATCATTCTAAATTGAATGTATTATCTGTTTATTAGCTTCAAATCGATTCTAATGACAAAGATGTTCGTCTTAACGAACAAGAAAGGATTATCGGTGAACTTCAGAGAAGTCTACAACAGTCAGTGATGGTCGCTGAGAGGAAAGTTACAAAACTACAACAAGAACACGAAGAAAAGATGCAATTCATGGTGAAACAGCTGCGAGATGCTGAAAACATCGCAGGCGGAAAAGACGGGTAAGGCCATAACTAGTTGTTTTGCCTTTTTTATAACATATAAACTTTGCCTACACTCGTAATCCAAATCTTTAATTTATATTTAAAAAAAAAAAACATTCGGTGCAGAAAGAAGTCGAAAAAAGGATATGGAATCAATGACACTTGTACCAAAAGAGACCTACTGAGCAACTGTGCTATACTTCCTTGTTCCTTTGAAAATCTATCTAAAGTTATGAACCTCATCATCTTTAACATTGTTTTTAATACTCTACAGAGACAGAGACCAACGCACGCAACAGTTAGAACGCGACCTCTACTACTACAAGAAAACATGTCGTGAACTGAAGAAGAAACTACGAGAGATGACATCTATTGGAATAGACAGCGCAGCAACATCTACATCAGTCAAACAACCAGACGATGAACCCGTTAGAGCTAGAAAAGATAGCAAGGTAGGCTCAAAGATGTCGCTTGTGTCAACGCCTTGTTGTAATCGGGTGTGAGAAACGCTAGATTCGCGATATCAGCGATATTATCCGAAACACAATGCGAAAGCAGAATATATTGTATGAATTATATGTTCGCTTCTATACTTATTCTTGGGTTGCTCTTTACGTCATAGCCACCATGTTGGATGACGATCACAAAGCATTCCTCATCTGTTTTTCTGGTTTGTTCACCCAACATTGCTCCTGTTGGTAACAGAAGCATTAGTTTCAGATAGGACTACTCTGTATATTTCTTCTGATTTTTAGTTTAAATAAAAGCGACTACTACTAACATGGCGGCAACAGCTTTGTTCTTTATTTCACATGGGATTCTTGGTCATCTGGTTGAAACCAAGTACACAACATTTTGTACAAATTGTATTTAGGACATCATTTGCTAATGAATATTTTCATATTTTGTTAGTTTTCACCATCATTATTCCAGCTTTATTCTGAACTATATATATTAGTAATTGATTAATGACTTCGATATTTGAAATGAAATAGAAAATAAGAGAGAAAATATGGTATGCTTTTGGCGGGAATTGAACCCATCTTTATTCTATTCCGGGAATCATCGAAAGAATACCGAAGACGTGGGTTCGAGGATATGATATTTTTTCTCTTGTTCTTTAATTCTGAACTATTTTAGTGTTTTATCCTACTTTATTTCCTTGTGATTTGAATATATTATGTTTTCAGCAGCAATCAATTGCGGCATCTTCGGGAAGATCGAGTCATGTCAAGAACATTCTACCATCGCTAACGACCTCAACTCGCAGTTCAACGTCTACAGTAAAGCAGAGCAGAAACAATGAGATTATGGACGATCTTACACAAGGTAACAGCATTGTCGTCATCATCATTATCGTCTTCATGCATCATTACTTAAAAACGAAAATATAGACGATCTGACCTGCGGTATCAGTATCATCATCATCATTTTTATAATCATTATTATCATTATCACCACCATGGCCATAGAAATTATATCGACATCATTACTGCACAACGAAAATATACACGTTCTGGCATGCGGTGCCAATATAACCACCACCATCATCATCATAATCATCATTATTATTATCATTATCAATTGCCATGGGTAGTTTCATTATCATCACCATCATCGTTACTACGCAAGGTGAATATAGAAGATTTTATCAGGAGCTACCCATATTATCATAAATATCATCTTAATAATCATTTTCATCATCACTAGTTCCATCCTCATCATCTTCACCGTTATCATTTTCATCATAATTACAACCAGCATTTTCACCATCGCCATCATCATGTCATCGTCATCATCATAAATGATGCGTCTTGTTTTACTTTAGACTCCATTGAGCCTTCAAACAACCCATGGTAGCAAACTAGCATTACAATGAGCATGAGATGCAGATTATCAACAGCTTCACCACTATCATTCTCGTATAACATGGACATGTACGAAAGCAACATCAACAACAGCAGTGAATATACCAAAGTGAAAAAAGTTGAGGTTAAAACTAGTATAAAATACTAGGTAGGAATGCGTCAGTGTTTCTAGAGAAACAGTTGTAAATGTAATGATAAGTTAGACACCGTAGAATGATAATAGAGAAAACTGACGTTACGGACGTTAGTCCTTCGTTGGAGCAATACCAAATATACCGACGAAGGACTAACGTCCGAAACGCAGTTTTCTCTATTATCATTCTACGGTGTCTAACTTATCATTACATATACAACTGAAAAAAGTTGAGATTACTGAAGAGGCAGTCCCTACGAATAGCATCCTTTAAAACAAGTATATGTCGAGATAAGTGAAGGTCACTAGAAAAAGTATGAAACCGGAACTTGAGGAGCAAGGATGGCAGATAGCTAGCACACCGCCTTCTATGCAAGAGGTCACGAGCTCGATTTCTAGTGACTCATAGCCCTTGTTTCGACTTCTTTCTGTTCAGTGTAGCTTGGAGTAGCTTTAAATACCTGCAAGAAAGAGCATTTACAGAAAGAGGTAAATGCGAGCACCTTCGAAAGCTTCAAACACGAGCCTCTGGCTCAGGAGAACTGGCCAACCACTCCCCGCCCTTCCAAGCAATACTCTAGCTTTACCTTTACCTAATTTGGTGCCAGCGACTGGTTAATACGACCTTGACTGCCAGATATCGATTAGGTATAGAGCAAACGCAAGGAAACCATGAAATAAAAACAAACTAAATACACGGGGGGGGGGGGGGGGGGGGATAAACGATCGGGGATGCTCGTCGTATCTTTTAGGGGTAAAAATCGACGATTTGGTATGTTTTAGGGTTTAAAAATATGAAATTTGGCAAACTCTCACTTTTTGATATCTTTTAGGGGTTGAACGCCACTCAAACTCATGATTTTGGAATCTTTTAGGGATGAACTGAACTTGTGAAGCCACGCCCTTTTGAAGAACTTCCGGTATCTTTTAGGGTATTTTGAAAAATTCCGACGAGCATCCCCGATCGTTTATCTCCGGAGTCCCCCTCCCCCCCGGGACCAAATACTAACAAATTGAGTGCAAACACTAAATGTGTGCAACAGTTGTCACTATTTAGTATTCAATAGCACTAATTAAACAAAAGAAAACAATAGAATTAGAATAAAATATTACTATTAAGGGAGATTTTTTTATGTTGCACACTTTTACTCCAGTAGCTATTTTAATAGTAACTAATTGTCCCTAGCACTCAACCAGAACATTACTAATTCTTTTATCTGGTTATTGCGTTCTGGTTAGTGCTAGTGACAAATAGTTACTAAATAGCTACTTTTTGATTTACTTTGTTTTTATTTGATGGATTCCCTACTGCGTTTGCTCTACGTAGTAAATTTTTGTTTCCAATATCATAGATCAGGGACCGGTTGCACGAAGGATAGTGCTCTCATGATCAACTGGATAAATCGCTATTTATTTTATTTATCTTATTGTTTTATAGTTTTTTTTACCTTTTTTCCGTTTGCGAACTCGGACGGTTTTTGCTCCCGTCAATCAAAACTCCGATGACCACCCGAATGAAAACTAACCAATCATTATTTGCCACTATTAAGTTTGTACAAACATCGGTATGCACGAGGAAAATCCGAGGACATGATGAGACTAATTTTAAAGTACTTCGATGAAGCTCGGTGCTATGTTTGACAGCAGCAAAAGCACCAAACTGCGATAAGAGTGTTTCAGTTCGCAGAACACGAAACACCACATTAAATGGCCATTCGTTATTTTGCGTGAAAAGCATGTAAATTTATGTATAAAAGTTTTTTTTTAATTTTGGCGTGTTTTCTCCTTTTTTTATGATATGGTTTTATTTGTCGTTATTTTATTTATTTACTATTTAATATGTGCAATTTTATGTATTTTTGTCTTTAAGTTGAATTCTTAAAATAATAAAAAGGAAAACAAGAATATAAAAACATAATAACCATTATAAGAAAATAGACATTAAAAATGTGTTGATGTGTGAATTAATTATTAACTTTTTGCATTTGGTTCAATTTGGCGTCATTTTACGCATTTTCAATGGGCTATAGCCTTTGCATTTGGCTGAATTTGACGTCATTTTACGCATTTTCAATGGGCTATAGCCTTTGCATTTGGTTCAATTTGACCTCATTTTACGCAGTTTCAATGGGCTATAGCCTTTGCATTTGGTTCAATTTGACGTCATTTTACGCATTTTCAATGGCGTTTGGCTGAATTTGACCTCATTTTACGTATTTTCAATGGGCTATAGCCTTTGCAATTGGTTGAATTTGACGTCATTTTACGCATTTTCAATGGGCTATAGCCTTTGCATTTGGTTGAATTTGACGTCATTTTACGCATTTTCAATGGGCTATAGCCTTTGCATTTGGTTCAATTTGAGTTCATTTTACGCAGTTTGAATGGTCTATAGCCTATGCATTTGGTTGAATTTGAGTTAATTTTGCGCAGTTTGAATGGGCCTTTGCATTTGGCTGAATTTCACCTCATTTTACGCACTTTGAATGAGCTATAGCCTTTGCATTTGGTTCAATTTGACCTCATTTTACTCATTTTCAATGGGCTATAGCCTTTGCATTTGGTTCAATTTGAGTTAATTTTACGCAATTTGAATGGTCTATAGCCTATGCATTTGGTTGAATTTGAGTTAATTTTGCGCAGTTTGAATGGGATATAGCCTTTGCATTTGGTTGAGTTTGACGTCATTTTGCGCAGTTTGAATGGGCTATAGCCTATGCATTTGGTTGAATTTGAGTTAATTTTGCGCAGTTTGAATGGGCCTTTGCATTTGGCTGAATTTCACCTCATTTTACGCACTTTGAATGAGCTATAGCCTATGCATTTGGTTGAGTTTGACCTCATTTTACGCAGTTTGAATGGGATATACACTAAGATTCAAAATTAGTTGGGACACTCGTGGTTTTAAACCAATTGTTTGTATTTTTCCGGCGCCTCCCCCCTCTCTTGTCACAATGTTGTTATGATCGATGATGATTTTGCAATGAAATGAAACCTCAGACAACATTGATGGGGGAGGGGGGATTGATTAGTGTTGCCTTTGCATTTGGTTGAGTTTGACGGCATTTGGAGTGGACAATAAATAGCCTATGCATTTTGTTGAGTTTGACGTCATTTTGCGCAGTTTGAATGAGCTATAGCCAATGCATTTGGTTGATTTTGATGCCATTTTGTGCATTTTGAGTGGGCTGTAGCCCAATGCATTTGGGTGATTTTGATGCCATTTTGTGCATTTTGAGTGGGCTGTAGCCTAATGCATTTGGTTGATTTTGCATATTTTTCGTGTAATATATCATAGCGTTGTTCTAATGCCGACCGGTTAGCTCAGTTGGTAGAGCTTTGGACTACTGTGCGGGAGGTCACGGGTTCGAGCCCTGGCTGGACCAACACTCAGGGTCTTAAAATAATTGAGGCCTTTGTTTCTCTATCTGCAAATGGTAAGATCTTCACGTCCTCTCGGATAACGACGTAAAATCGGAGATCCCGTCTACTCTACACTAATCCAGTTGTGGACGTTAAAGAACCACTGAGGACGCAGGTACGACCATCCTCAGTGCATGTACTTCGGCCGCTTAACCTTGGGGGCGTTAACCCACTAACGATCTAACCTGCTAATATCACGCATGTTTGTAAACTGCGCGGCTGCTTTAAGCGCCTTTATCAGCAGTCTGTGAAAAAGTCCCCCTAACACACTTGTAAATCCAGAGCAATTCAGATCATGATCTGCAATTCTGGATCAAGTCGGCCACATCCATCTATCCATCTATCCATCTATCCATCTATCCATCTATCCATCTATCCATCTATCCATCTATCCATCTATCCATCTATCCATCTATCCATCTATCCATCTATCCATCTATCCATCTATCCATCTATCCATCTATCCATCTATCCATCTATCCATCTATCTATCTATCTATCTATCTATCTATCTATCTATCTATCTATCTATCTATCTATCTATCTATCTATCTATCTATCTATCTATCTATCTATCTATCTAATGGAGCAATATGCGTCAGAATGAAGACATTGGATAAACATATACAACTTTCTTAAATACGTTTATTTTAAAGTGAAATCCATTGACGCATTTTTATAGATACGTAAAATATTTAAACGTTCAATCCAAGTAACAAAAGCATTGTTTGTTTGTTTCCTTTTCTTTCAGTTTGTTTGTTACGTTGTTTGTATGTTTTTTTCCTGTCGTTACTTATTTTGTTTTAATACTCCTGTCACAACTTTGTTGTCAATCATCAAATTGATCTGAGCACGCAAAATACCATCTTGAAGATCGAACTGCACGCTTGGAAATCCATGGTCTCCTGGTAACAAGCCACAAGATTTTTAGGCATCTCTCTTGTATAGGTATAAATAGGCGAGTTCTTTAGGAGGTGTCTCTGACTGAGCCACTTTACGATCATTAAAAATCACCCATCTGCAAAAATTAAAGAGATGTGATTTATTATATGGCACACTTTGAAGTAAATTAAATTATAACCGTTCATAGTTGATAAACGGTCAACAGAAAGGAATGAAATAGTTGATACAAATATACAAGTTAGACTGGATGTGTGAATGTATCGATGGTAGTTGATAGTTGATAAACAGTCAACAGAAAAGAATGAAATAGTTGATATAAATATACAAGAGTGGATGTGTGAATGTATCTGATAGAATAAGAGAATACAACAAACATATATGGCAGAGATGTGAACGATTCATTGAGTGACGACTGACTGGCTGACTGACTACTGACTGACGGAAAGATAGACCGACTAACTGACGGAGTTAGTGGATGGATGAATGAGTGAATGAGCGAACGAATGATTCAGCGAATGAAGAGCAAGCAGTCTAACCTTCCATCCTTGTAAACATGGCACACATAGTGTCCACACATCGTCGATGTTCCCATATGGCTTATGAAAGCTATCAGACGGTATTCTGTTAAAGAAAACACGAAAGAGAGATCGATTCATGAAAGCGATGGCGGTGGGTAACATATACAAAAAAAAACACCCTCCCCCCTCTCCGGATTTCCTTTGTCATCAAAAATCAACGTGCATGAATGAAAATAAACAATTCAAGATTAACGAGCATGAGCATCCATGTCAATAATAGCCGATGACGTAGAATACTACCACTACCAGAGTGCGTTGTAGATTTTGTGAAATTTTCAAATTGTTCAGTTAAGGTTGGTGCCTATTATTGTCATTGCGCATCGAGTACTGCGCATGCTGCTGACGAAGTTTGAAAAACAAACACTTTCAAAGGCCGATCGTTTTGTGTTAACAAAATGTCCAGAAACAAGCTAATTTAGCAATCAATTAATTCACATAAACCTTTTCCTAAAAGAAAAACATTTAATCTTTGCAAAACTGACCTGAAAAATGCACTTTTGTTTAAAAAACAGCTTCAAAAGAGACTGTTATGCTATCAAACTTCCGACAATCTTTCCCCGGGCGCCATCTTGAAAATCTCCCAAAATGCATTGTTACTTCTTCTACTGTCTAGGGATGGGTAGGGACTTTTGTGCAATTTTTGCAAATTTTGGTAAAATTTTGTGCTTTTACAACGATTATCTTATTAAATTGCACGGGTTCCCCTATTTTTCATTTATTTGTGTGATAAAGTGATAAAAAATCTTTCATATGGTGAGTTTTTTGAAAATTTAAAATTGAAAGATCATAGAAATATTGGTGATTTCTTTTAGGGTAGCTAATTTGAAAATGTTAATATTCATGAGTTCAACTGCTCTCGAAAAAATATTTTTTTTAATTTTCTTAACTTTAAAGACATTTATCTACAAGAATATTAAGTGTGTTATGATTTAAGAGATATTTCCTTTAGAAATTAATATAATATGACAATTTATGAATTTTTTCCCTTCCAGTTACAATTTGTCTAATTTGTAATATTTGATGACGTATAACTCATTAAAATACACGGTGACCTCAATTTTTTTCTTTCAATCTATCAAGTGCTGGACTAGTTCTTTACAGATAGAAAGGAATTTCGAGAAAAAAATCACTTTTTAATTAGTCATCACCAGCCTTAAGCTCCACATGGATTAAAAAAAAATGATGATATGAAAGAGAATTCGCAAAGCGATCTGGTTGTGGTAGTAAAATGACGCCATCATGCATATCACCTATAACCAATGTTTGAAGATGGGATGAAATAAAATATTCAGAGTCATCCCCACTTTTGCTGCACGTTTTGTTAACTTTGTAAGCATGACTTCACTTACTTCCAGGACCGTCTCTATACTGGGGTCCAGTCTCTACATCCACGTCCATTTCATCTAGTTCGTGCGCATGACTAAATATCCAATCCGCTGCCCTCTCAAGGTTATTATCCTACAATTGGAATATTTATAATTAGGCTATCTGAATTAGAGAAAGGCAAACACAGAAAGTACAGTGTTATGTTCAGGATAAAGGCATGGGTAATAGGGAAGTTACGAGCCTTGGTAAACCATTTTATATTCGATACAGATCGGACGCGACTTTTGTATATTACTTATGAAATGTCTAGATTGATGTTGCTATTCCAGATTGAGGATTTTGAAATTAAATTTAATTTGGACGAATATTTCAAGCCAAACCTTATGGAAATCAGGACGAATTCTATATCAGATGTACAGATGCCTTCATGGTAGTAATTTTGTTTTGGTCTGGGTTCATTGATAATTAATGAATTTATAATGATTGATTTGTCGCATTTTTGGTGTCAAAGTTGCATTTCCAGGTTTATCCAGCTTAGTGTAGACATGACCTGAGAAGACAAACATGTCCGTGATACGTACTGTAGCTTTCAAGGCTTTGACAGCTTGATCTCGACTGAATCCCATTGCCATCAGCATACTGACAGACTCCTCACTGACGTTAGAAGAACTTGGTTTTGACTGTGGTGGACGTAGGGGCTCACTGAAATCTAAAAAAATTAAAGTACCTCGAAATTAAATCAAACTGAATTGCCAATTCCAATTAGCCAATCGGATTGCAATTGACTTTCAAGTTAATAATCAATACACCTTTGCGTTGTTATTATATTTTCTCATAGTCAACTTTGTAGAGGTAGTTTGGAAAAGATAAATATTAGAAAAGATTGAAGAGTTAGAGCTTGCGTCCTAGCGGTAACGACTATGTAAGAATGTACAATACCTGGATCAGCCATATGTTCTAGTACCCAGTTCATTGCTGCCTCTACTCCTGTTGACAGACAAGAAGCTGTAGTAAATTTTAAACAAGAGAACCAAGAGAACTTCTCTTCTCTTCTCTTCTCTTTATTTTGAGTATTTTCTTTCTTATATTTCTTTTCTATCAGCGTCTTTCTGTGCCTATTTCGCTTTCATTCTTTCAAATTGAAATTCTTAGTGATTTAGTGTGGTAACATGGAAACCTTACCTTGGTTATTGGTGTGATGTACTGCTTTTCTACATCCTTCTCTGTCGAAGCCCATTTCCACAAGCTGCTGTACAATACCATCATCTATTTGTGGTTCTATGGATGTAAGCAAATACAAACTTTCGATTCCGATACAGCCATCACAAAGATAACGATTACAAGAAAGGAGACGAAGTGTTTTCGTACAAGTGGCGGATCTAAGGGGAGGGGTGCAGGGCGTGGAATGAATTCGAGTACTTTTTTATCAGTTGACTATTTTTTTCAAAATAATCTCAATATATCATGTTTACCAGATAGTACACCCCCTCCTGAATATCATGCACCCCCCCCCCCCCCTGCAAACAAACCTGGATCCGCCCTCTCGTACAATACTAGAGTGCAAACACTAAAAGTATCAGTAAATAGTCCTATTTTATGCTAACTCTATTGTGTTTTCTTGTCTAAATGGTGCTATTTACAACTAAATGGTGATGACTGTTGTGTTTCTACTCTAACACAAGTAACCTTTGATAATAAGTGATAGCTGTTGTGTTTCTACTCTAACACATGTAACCTTTGATAATAAGTGATGGCTGTTGTGTTTCTACTCTAACACATGTAACCTTTGATAATAAGTGATGGCTGTTGTGTTTCTACTCTAACACATGTAACCTTTGATAATAAGTGATGGCTGTTGTGTTTCTACTCTAACACATGTAACCTTTGATAATAAGTGATGGCTGTTGTGTTTCTACTCTAACACATGTCACCTTTGATAATAAGTGATGACTGCTGTGTTTCTAATCTAACATATGTAAACTTTGATAATAAGTGATGACTGTTGTGTTTCTACTCTAACACATGTCACCTTTGATAATAAGTGATGGCTGTTGTGTTTCTACTCTAACACATGTAACCTTTGATAACTAGTGATGGCTGTTGTGTTTCTACTCTAACACATGTAACCTTTGATAATAAGTGATGGCTGTTGTGTTTCTACTCTAACACATGTCACCTTTGATAATAAGTGATGGCTGTTGTGTTTCTACTCTAACACATGTCACCTTTGATAATAAGTGATGGCTGTTGTGTTTCTACTCTAACATATGTCACCTTTGATAATAAGTGATGGCTGTTGTGTTTCTACTCTAACACATGTCACCTTTGATAATAAGTGATGGCTGTTGTGTTTCTACTCTAACACATGTCACCTTTGATAATAAGTGATGGCTGTTGTGTTTCTACTCTAACACATGTCACCTTTGATAATAAGTGATGGCTGTTGTGTTTCTACTCTAACACATGTCACCTTTGATAATAAGTGATGGCTGTTGTGTTTCTACTCTAACACATGTCACCTTTGATAATAAGTGACGGCTGTTGTGTTTCTACTCTAACACATGTCACCTTTGATAATAAGTGATGGCTGTTGTGTTTCTACTCTAACACATGTCACCTTTGATAATAAGTGATGGCTGTTGTGTTTCTACTCTAACACAAGTAACCTTTGATAATAAGTGATGGCTGTTGTGTTTCTACTCTAACACATGTCACCTTTGATAATAAGTGATGGCTGTTGTGTTTCTACTCTAACACATGTCACCTTTGATAATAAGTGATGGCTGTTGTGTTTCTACTCTAACACAAGTAACCTTTGATAATAAGTGATGGCTGTTGTGTTTCTACTCTAACACATGTAACCTTTGATAATAAGTGATGACTGTTGTGTTTCTACTCTAACACATGTAACCTTTGATAATAAGTGATGACTGTTGTGTTTCTACTCTAACACATGTAACCTTTGATAATAAGTGATGGCTGTTGTGTTTCTACTCTAACACATGTCACCTTTGATAATAAGTGATGACTGTTGTGTTTCTACTCTAACACATGTAACCTTTGATAATAAGTGATGGCTGTTGTGTTTCTACTCTAACACATGTAACCTTTGATAATAAGTGATGGCTGTTGTGTTTCTACTCTAACACATGTCACCTTTGATAATAAGTGATGGCTGTTGTGTTTCTACTCTAACACAAGTAACCTTTGATAATAAGTGATGGCTGTTGTGTTTCTACTCTAACACATGTAACCTTTGATAATAAGTGATGGCTGTTGTGTTTCTACTCTAACACATGTCACCTTTGATAATAAGTGATGGCTGTTGTGTTTCTACTCTAACACATGTCACCTTTGATAATAAGTGATGGCTGTTGTGTTTCTACTCTAACACATGTCACCTTTGATAATAAGTGATGGCTGTTGTGTTTCTACTCTAACATATGTAACCTTTGATAATAAGTGATGGCTGTTGTGTTTCTACTCTAACACATGTAACCTTTGATAATAAGTGACGGCTGTTGTGTTTCTACTCTAACACATGTAACCTTTGATAATAAGTGATGGCTGTTGTGTTTCTACTCTAACACATGTAACCTTTGATAATAAGTGATGGCTGTTGTGTTTCTACTCTAACACATGTAACCTTTGATAATAAGTGATGGCTGTTGTGTTTCTACTCTAACACATGTAACCTTTGATAATAAGTGATGGCTGTTGTGTTTCTACTCTAACACATGTCACCTTTGATAATAAGTGATGGCTGTTGTGTTTCTACTCTAACACATGTCACCTTTGATAATAAGTGATGGCTGTTGTGTTTCTACTCTAACACATGTAACCTTTGATAATAAGTGATGGCTGTTGTGTTTCTACTCTAACACATGTAACCTTTGATAATAAGTGATGGCTGTTGTGTTTCTACTCTAACACATGTAACCTTTGATAATAAGTGATGACTGTTGTGTTTCTACTCTAACACATGTAACCTTTGATAATAAGTGATGGCTGTTGTGTTTCTACTCTAACACATGTCACCTTTGATAATAAGTGATGACTGTTGTGTTTCTACTCTAACACATGTAACCTTTGATAATAAGTGATGGCTGTTGTGTTTCTACTCTAACACATGTAACCTTTGATAATAAGTGATGGCTGTTGTGTTTCTACTCTAACACATGTCACCTTTGATAATAAGTGATGGCTGTTGTGTTTCTACTCTAACACAAGTAACCTTTGATAATAAGTGATGGCTGTTGTGTTTCTACTCTAACACATGTCACCTTTGATAATAAGTGATGGCTGTTGTGTTTCTACTCTAACACATGTCACCTTTGATAATAAGTGATGGCTGTTGTGTTTCTACTCTAACACATGTCACCTTTGATAATAAGTGATGGCTGTTGTGTTTCTACTCTAACACATGTCACCTTTGATAATAAGTGATGGCTGTTGTGTTTCTACTCTAACATATGTAACCTTTGATAATAAGTGATGGCTGTTGTGTTTCTACTCTAACACATGTAACCTTTGATAATAAGTGACGGCTGTTGTGTTTCTACTCTAACACATGTAACCTTTGATAATAAGTGATGGCTGTTGTGTTTCTACTCTAACACATGTAACCTTTGATAATAAGTGATGGCTGTTGTGTTTCTACTCTAACACATGTAACCTTTGATAATAAGTGATGGCTGTTGTGTTTCTACTCTAACACATGTAACCTTTGATAATAAGTGATGGCTGTTGTGTTTCTACTCTAACACATGTCACCTTTGATAACTAGACCCTGAATTCAGGGTTTACTCGTGCCCAAGAACTGAGGTTCTTAAAAACCGAAAACAAAACAAAACAAAAAACAAGAAACAAAACGACACAAAATATGCAATACGGTTTCTTTGCGACATCTCGAACTTGCCTTTAAGCTCTTATAATACCACAGGCAGCCCAAGCAATCTACTCGCTTCGCTCGCAGCAACTAGAAGGCAGGAAACTATCATCCATACCACATCTTCTTTAACGGCAAAAAATACTCCAAAATCAACAAGAATTACACAAAAACTACATCAGCATAAAAGCTCAATAAGCAAGATTTCAATAAATTGCACTTTACTTCAATTTTTCACGAAAAATACTGCACATTTTCGCTTTTTTTTTCAAAATTCGGCAGATTTTCCAATCAGTTGAAGAGTGGACCATAGCGAGTAGACATTATTCGTTGTTTGCCCTTTAATGTTATGTTTCTCTCAATTTCGCAAAGTTCAGCCAAAAAAGAAATCCTTTTAGACTTGAAAAGTGACCAAATAGTCTCCTTTGGGTAAGATACCAAAAGATCCTTTTGAAATATTTGTCTTTTTTCGCTTTTGTTAATACACATCGCTAAACAATCGTTCTTCAAGTCGAGTGAGCGAACTTCGATATGTATACGTCTACAAGCTCGAAAATTCTCACTTTCGCAATGAATTTCTTGCTACTTTTTGATCTTGATCACTTCTAATAATTCTTCTTAACAATTCCACGAATTGTTTTTCCTTAAATTAAGTTTTATTTAGCTGTTTTGATGCGACATGGAAGCATTGGTTTTAATTATTTTTTTAGCTGTTTTGATGCGACATGGAAGCATTCGTTTTAATTATTTAAAAAATTGTTTATTAAAAAATAACTGATAAAATTGCAAAAGAAAGATTACTTGAGAACAAAAAAAAAGTGAAAAAAAAAAAAAAAAGATTGGCCGTTCGGAGACTTGAACCCAACTACGTATATATAGCCTAATGGGTTTTGTTAACAACGTATTTGGCACGATGGCAAAGTCGGCTAACACGAAGTAACAATGATGCTAAGGGCACAGGTTCGAATCCTGGCGCTGGCGCATTAGAATTTCTTTCTTTGTGAGTTAATATAATTCGGTCAGACCTGATGGAACATGTCTGAACTTGCCAAAATTTCTAACAGCGAAAAAAAAAAAAAAAAAACTGTCTGCAGAACTATACTCGTGCCCTCGGCCTAAGGGCCTGGGCACGAGTAATAAGTGATGGCTGTTGTGTTTCTACTCTAACACATGTCACCTTTGATAATAAGTGATGGCTGTTGTGTTTCTACTCTAACACATGTAACCTTTGATAATAAGTGATGGCTGTTGTGTTTCTACTCTAACACATGTAACCTTTGATAATAAGTGATGGCTGTTGTGTTTCTACTCTAACACATGTAACCTTTGATAATAAGTTGACAACAATTAATGACTTTGTAATATCATAATCTACTCACCTGGGGGAGGGGGTCCGTCTCCTTCTGGTAATTCCTCCTCGTTAGGTTTGATTCCAGTACCTCGTAAATGAGATAGATCCAGCTCATCTAAAACGTCCACAGCAACATCTGAAAAATTCAATGATCCGTCAGTCACTTCAAGTGTGGAGTTTATTTCTAACCACAACATAACAAAGCTTCCATGAGTTTCTCGTACGAGTGACAGATTAGAAACGTCAAAGGAGCCGTCTCTACCAAGATGCTTTGCGCGTCTCTGTTATTGATTACACATGAGAGTAGAAGAAACAAACCTAAAAAATATCTTCAAAAATCAATTAATAACCAATAAGGAACTCTAAAGAATTCACTTGTTTGGCGTGAGTGAGACAATGTGGAGAATTCGAAAAGATTTTATTTCCTCAGCAGCCACTTTTGGTCGCCTCAAAAATGGCCATTCTAAGCATATGATAGACGACAGAACCGCAAAGCACCCTGGCTGAAACGATTATCGCTGTTATTTAGACAGTAAATCGCTGTCGTGCACAATGATATTGCCAGCGTCCCACATGGACAAATGTTGTTCACGCCATTATATGCTAGCATAGGACGTACCCAGTTTTTTCGGCACCCAGTCGTCGCCAAGTGTAAACTTCTTTAAATGAACCATTAGGTAATCAGGGAAGGTCACGAAACGAGTAGTCCTAAAAAAAAATACTACTAATTAGGTTTGTTAGAATTGGTTAGTTAAGCCGTTTTTTCAGATGCGTTTTTGTCGTCAATAGTCAAGTTTTGAATTATCTTCTGGAAAGCCTTATCCTCAACTGTGTCGAGTTTTGAATTTTCTTTTGCACAGCCTTAGCCTCGACTCTTCCGGTAAAATACAGAGCAACTTCACTGTCATTTTCACACAGAGACTCCACGTTTCCAAGGGCCGTTGCTTAACAAAATAATATATAACATGCTTTCGAGGCCCAAGACTCTCTGCTTGGCAAAGATTTCTCAAAAGAAACCTCACGGCAAAGACGTGTTTCAAATTTAATCAAAAATTTGAAGCTATAAATAAACTTGCCGACAACGCGTGCGTGCGTTATAAACATTTTCGCGCCAAAGCAAGTGACGTGATGTGATGCTCGCTGGCGTCAACTTGTGCATGCTCGACAGAAACATTTCTGTACAAAAGAGAATTTGAAATTGGACTAATACTATGTATAATCGAGGGGAGATTTCAGTATGTAAACCTCAAGCAAAAAAAATTGTTCCAATAAACGTGTGCATTGGTGACTTACTTGAGAGCTGTAGTTTTGACCTTGACTGCTGGGCTATAAAAGTCTTGAATGATTTCTGGCGAAGCGAATGCTTCCAAACAAGCTGACATAGCTATTCTGGGTCGGACCATCTCTTTAGGATCTCTACAACAACAATGGTTGGTAAATGGACGGATGGATCAATTAATAGTTGTTGGACGATAAAACAACACATAAATGGGTGAATGATTGATTGATTGATTCATTGATGCATTGATGCATTGATGCATTGATAGATGGATGGATGGATGGATTGGTTGACTGACTGACTGACTGACTGACTGACTGACTGACTGACTGACTGACTGACTGACTGACTGACTGACTGACTGACTGACTGACTGACTGACTGACTGACTGACTGACTGACTGACTGACTGACTGACTGACTGACTGACTGACTGACTGACTGACTGACTGACTGACTGACTGACTGACTGACTGACTGACTGACTGACTGACTGACTGACTGACTGACTGACTGACTGACTGACTGACTGACTGACTGACTGACTGACTGACTGACTGACTGACTGACTGACTGACTGACTGACTGACTGACTGACTGACTGACTGACTGACTGACTGACTGACTGACTGACTGACTGACTGACTGACTGACTGACTGACTGACTGACTGACTGACTGACTGACTGACTGACTGACTGACTGACTGACTGACTGACTGACTGACTGACTGACTGACTGACTGACTGACTGACTGACTGACTGACTGACTGACTGACTGACTGACTGACTGACTGACTGACTGACTGACTGACTGACTGACTGACTGACTGATGAAAGGAAAAAGAATGAACAAAATAATATAGGTCCAGAGTAAATCTGAAAATCAACTTACAATTTCTCTTTCTTTTCTTCAGCTTGTTTTCGCTTTACTTCATAAGCATCAAATTCATCTAAAAAATAAATCTTGGGTTAAAATAGCTTTGTCCTGACCATCGTCATTGATTATCACCATCACCATCATCATCACGAACATGACTATAATCATCAGCACTAGCACCCGAAATAAGCATCATTATCATCAATAAACAACGCTTCGGCCCGCTGCAGTTTAATTAAAACATTTTTACAAATTCGTAAATTTTAATTTAGAATATTGATGATTATGATAATAACATGACGTTTGGAAGACATATTGTTTCTTTGTGTCTCTTGCAGCATTATTAGCACCCTCCGCTCCACTCGAGCGCAAATGACACTACTCGGTCCACAATAAACAATATACCCTCAAAAAGTCATGTTACTGTCCTATTATTACCACTATCAGTACAAACATCATTACTATCATATGGTCATCATCACCCTAATGTCATCACCACCAGAATCTCCATTTTCATGGAAGCATTTAATAGGAATTAGGGAAGTTTTCTGTTTGGGCTTCCTGTTTCGTACTTGTAACCACGAGAAGAGAATGGGACCGAGCAAACAAGATAGTAAGGGGGAGGGAGTGGTCTAATACCTTCCCATTTTGATTAGACTGATTCCATAAATCGGTCCAAGTCCACTCTCTGCTAAATTGGGACCAATTTATGGAGTCAGTCAACCTCGTCCCCAGGGCCACTCTGTTCGCTCTTTTTTTCAAAATGGCAGTCAATCACACATTGATCCTGGTACTGGCTGGTTTGACACGTGAATATCGGCCAGATTGATTTGATTGGTAACGTGTCAAACCAGCCAGTGCTGGGGTCAATGTGGGAGCGAACGCCATTTTGAGGCCTACTCCGGGACCTAAAGTCGGCTAAAGTCGCACAAAATCGCCCATAGTCGCCTATAGTTGCACAAAATTGCCTCAAATTAACAGCAGATTTACTGTCTCGAAATCTGTTTGTCCTGCACAGAAATTACCCAGGACGGTAAAATTTATGCAGCCAAAAACTTATTATGACATAATCAATTAAAGGCCTACTCTGGGCCAGCAAGCCACCTTAAGCTGCTTCAAGCCGCCTAAAACCACCTCTAGCCACAATAAGTCAATGGAAGCCACACCAGGTATAGAAGTCAAAAATATCATTTACTTGAACTCCTTTCAAAAACATAAACATTGCAGTTGACGAATTTAAATTTAATAATTCGATAGGCAATATAAATTACTTTTAGATATATTTAACATTTTTATTAATCTTATTATTTTTTGTTGTTCTCTTGTTTTAATCATATATCCAAGTTTAGATCTATTACTATATACCTTTTATTCACATTTGTTTAAAATTAATAGATCATTTACCGCTTTCAGCTTAATATTAATGTTTGATATTTAAAGGAATATTCTATATAATGTATCTATGGTTATCTATTTGATCATAAGGGCAAGTAGTTATATTAGTAATTAAAAGTTTATTTAATATTTGTTTACTGAAGTATCTTGATACATCAGTACTAATAACACCTTACAAACAAAACAGAAAAGAGCCAAAATTGTTTAAAATTGACACAAGCAAATATATGCTACATACATTGTATTTTGATATTACATTTCATAATTACATTTTTTACTAAGAAGTGTTTGACATTATCTTGGTAGAACTGAGAGAGTTTTTACCAAAAAAGATCCAAGCACTCTGAATCCTAATTGCCATTATTTTAATGAATTTTATTCAGATTTAAATATTGATAAACACTTTTAAACTGGATTATTTCTTAATGTAAGAGTTTTTCTTAGGTCCTCAGTTAAAGTTTTTTTTCTCAACTATACTATCCAAGAAATAACATTTTCTTAACTCGACTAGTTTAGAAACCATGATTTTGGTTGGACTTTTTCCAAGTTATTAGAAAACAATCCCAGTTATAACACTCATTCATTATTTTTAGAATTTTAAGATCTAGATAAGGCTAAAGCGTTTAACTTGGACTGTGAGCCAGTATTTTTTATGAATTTTGATAAGGGTGCATTAAAGGTCTGAGAGCATTTCAACCAATGATAAATTTAAAACTATCTGAAAATACAAATCGTTTCGATACCAATCAAAATGCATCAATACAACTTTCAAAAAAATTCACCGATCCATGGACTTAGTTCAGTTATAATCCAAGCTGAAGTGAATGACTGAAGTTAATCAATATCGTAAAAAATAATATCAAGTACAAGTTAACTTAATTATTAACTTAACTTTAATACTCATTTAGCGCGTGTTTAGACTGAGGTAACAAATCTTACCAGCTCTCCTGTTCACAGATTCATTCCAATAATTTTTTCTTTCTTTTATGGAAAAGTGGATGCAGCAAAATCATGTCTACACTCCGATCAATAGCTAACATTTTTGCTAGTAGTAGCCAAGTCCACCATTTTGAAAAACACTTCTTGTGGACTGGTCCCAGTTGGTCCCAGTCCATTTGAGACCATAGGAATCCCAAAATAATATTGCATTTGCACCACAAAAATAACCCTGTGTCGTAATGCATGACGGGTAAAACAAAATGGCGAACAAACCTTGGATCGTTTTGAGTTTGATGTAGTTCCTAAAGAGAATACAATCGAATGAAGGGAAATTTTCGGAAAAAGTTCAAAGTATATTGGCGTTTTTTGTCTCTTGAAGGAAGGAGAAGTTCAAATTGTATGGGTTCCTGTGAATGACTACCGATTATACAAAGAAATTGAAAGTTTGTGTTTACTTCCAAATTTTCGAGGAATTATTTGTCATGCAAGCAAGAAAGTTATCAACGAAAAGTTTACAAAGATCAAAGTTTCGATCGTCTGTTCAGTTGAAAAGCAATCAGGATAGGAAGTTCCTCTGCAGATGATTTGGTAAAATGCTTATATGCTGAAATAATTATTGCAAACAATCAAATAACTTGTATTTATGCACTTTCTTTTCAAGTTTGTGATTTTCGTATTTTAAACCAATTGTGCCAATTCATGAAATCATGAAATAATTAGGAAAAGTTTCTCCAAACTTATTTACTGAAATTTCTTTTAGTGCATGAATAAATAAGCTCTATATCTATTTGTTTGCAGTTGTTTTTTTATATTTTAAGCTAATAATAATTGTTATCAATATTCAAGACAAGGTGGGGGCAGTTGTACGAAAGGTGGACAAAGTTATCCATCAGATAAGACCTACCCACTGTATCGTTTATTGTTATAGATTTTAATCATTGTATAAGGATTTATCTGTGGATAGTGCTATTCACCCTTTATTCAACCGGCTCCAGTTGTACTTCTTAGCATCATTATTCTCCAATTTAAATGCATTAAATGAAAAATAATGAGCAGCATTAGTAGCTTTCTGTATATTAACATACAGCAAACTAATGTTTACAATTAACATAATCTACAAGCCAACTGCGGTTGCTCACTTTGATGTAAATTCAAAATATTTTGTTCACTTAATGATACTTGTGTGTCAGAGATATACTTGAATAGCCTAATATTTACATTAAGACATGATTATAATCATGGATTGGCTTTATTGTACTATACCTGTAAAAAAAGTAAGCACACGCTCAAACAATATTTGAAAAATTTGTCCCAAAGTCGCCTATAATCGCTCAAAGTTGCCTAAAATCGCTCAAAATTGCCTATAATCGCTCAAATTTGCCTAAAATCGCCTTTAAATTAGAGGACTTTTTGGAAAATTTTGCTAAAATCGCCTATAATCGCCTCAAGTCGCACAAAATTTCGGCGACTTTAGGTCCCGGAGTAGGCCTATTTTGAAAAAAGAGCGAACAGAGTGGCCCTGGGAACGAGGTTGACAAATTCCATAAATCGGTTGGGAATCAGTCTCCCTCGCATCCGTTTGGCCGATCTGTTTGAAAAAATCTCTTGGCGAACACACCTGAAACGGATACGAGGGAGACTACATTTTGATGTACGTACCTTTATTTAGTACAGCTTCCATTAGCATAGCTAGTGATAGTATATGATCTTCTCTAGTTGATGTATGTACCTTTATTTAGTACAGCTTCCATTGGCATAGCTAGTGATAGTATATGATTTTCTCTAGTTGATGTACGTACCTTTATTAAGTACAGCTTGCACTGGCATAGCTAGTGATAGTATATGATTTTCTCTAGTTGATGTACGTACCTTTATTAAGTACAGCTTGCATTGGCATAGCTAGTGATAGTATATGATCTTCTCTAGTTGATCTACGTACCTTTATTTAGTACAGCTTGCATTGGCATAGCTAGTGATAGTATATGATCTTCTCTAGTTGATCTACGTACCTTTATTTAGTACAGCTTCCATTGGCATAGCTAGTGATAGTATGTTATCTTCTCTAGTTGATGTATGTACCTTTATTTAGTAGAGCTTCCATAGCTAGTGATAATATATGATCTTCTCTAGTTGAAGTACGTACCTTTATTTAGTACAGCTTCCATTGGCATAGCTAGTGATAGTATATGATCTTCTCTAGTTGATGTACGTACCTTTATTTAGTACAGCTTGCATTGGCATAGCTAGTGATAGTATATGATCTTCTCTAGTTGATGTACGTACCTTTATTTAGTACAGCTTCCATTGGCATAGCTAGTGATAGTATGTTATCTTCTCTAGTTGATCTACGTACCTTTATTTAGTACAGCTTCCATTGGCATAGCTAGTGATAGTATATGATCTTCTCTAGTTGATGTACGTACCTTTATTTAGTACAGCTTGCATTGGCATAGCTAGTGATAGTATATGATCTTCTCTAGTTGATGTACGTACCTTTATTTAGTACAGCTTCCATTGGCATAGCTAGTGATAGTATGTGATCTTCTCTAGTTGATGTACGTACCTTTATTTAGTACAGCTTCCATTGGCATAGCTAGTGATAGTATGTTATCTTCTCTAGTAGTGTATCGTACTTTTCCAGATTTACTACACTCAATTCTTTCCTCAACCTTAAACATTAACATAATGAAGATATTGTTACGTTTGTTCACTTGTTTGCATGTCGTCGTTGTTCTTCACTGTTATGTTGTGTTCGTTATTTTTTGCTGTATGTTTGTTTGATTACACGTGTTTATTCGTTTCCTTGTTAGATTAATTTCTGGCTTGATTGTTTTTGTTTTTGTTTTTTGTTGTTTTGCTTGTTTGCTGGCTTGTTTTCCGTTTGTTTGCCTTCTTCATTCTACGGTGTAGAACTTATCTTCCCATTTTACAACTGTTTCTATAGAAACACCGACGCAGTTGTGCTATTTCAAGAATAGCTTTATGTATTTGTTTTCTTCTTTCACTGTCTGCGACTATTTAAATGATTGTCAACATAGCTACACCTTTGTATATATAATATTCATTAATATCTCTTACAGATTCTCACCTTGTATCTGAATGAATCCACTGGATTCAAAGGTCCTTTCTGAGCTCTCTGTAATCCAAAACAGATTAGAAAATGTCGCATTGACTTTCATAGCAAAAAAGGTGGAAAATGTGAATAGAGTGCACGCACTAAAAGTGTGCAACATCAATACCATCAAATAGTGCTATTTTATGCTAATTCTATTGTTTTTTTCTTTCTTTTTCTTTTTTTGTTTGTTGTTGTTGTTGTTTTGTTGTTGTTGTTGTTGTTGTTGTTGTTGTTGTTGTTGTTGTTGTTTAATTAGCGCTATTTACTACTAAATAGTGACAACTGTTGCACACATTTAGAGTGCAACAGTTATTTATGAAATAATTCATTTCATTTAACTCTAGTAAGTTTCTGCTTCGCTGTTGACGGTTTATTAATCAACTTTTAATCATTCAATTCAAATATTTCCACAAGCAATCCTACCTCTGCCCTATCAATGCATTCTAGAATATATGCATAGAACTCTTGTGCATCTTGCTGTCTGTTGGTTGAAAACTCTTGATGACCTCGTCCTATCAGTGCTTTGAACATGTGAGGCGAGATACCTTCTTGCTCCTGGTGGCGAAATAATCAACAATGATGACGTTGACGTGACGATGATAGTAATAAATACGATGATAAAAGCATGATTGATGATGACGATAATGATTATGATGATTGATGATGATGATGTTATACCAATGATTGTTGATGATTATGATGATGATGATCATGATCATGATAGCTTTCAATAAGATATCATGAGAATGAAGATATGATTGGTGATGTTGATGTTGATGCTTAAGCCTAGTTTTCATTAGCGACGCAAGCGCAAGTACAATGAAAAAATATTAACAACCTTCGACAACGCAAACGCAAGCAGAAGGATCCAAATATTTCCTTTCTTGAGTTTGCGGAAGGCGAAGGATCTCAATATTTTTACCTTGCGCTTGCGTCTGCCCTCACGCTTGCATGCTAGTGAAAACCAGGCTTAAACAAAGATAGTATGAAATGATGGTGGTGGAAATTATCGTGTTAATATTGATGTTTAATGACGATGAAAATATTGACGACCCTTAATGAACATGACATTTCATATGATGACGATGATGATGACGATAATGATGACGATGACGATGATGATGATAATGATGACGATGATGACGATGTTGATAATGATGACGATGATGATGATGATGATGATGATAATGATGATGATGGTGAAGATGATAATGATGACAATGATGATGATGACGACGACGGTGATAATGATGATGATAATGATAATGCTCACACTATCTGGGTGGCTCTCCTCATCTGGTGGTTTTTCGTCTTGTGCTGGTGGGTTAGAGTATCTTCCCGACAACACACCATCAGCTAGTTTGGCCCTAAACAAACACAGAAATCACATCAAGCAAACAGAACGTGACGTTACATCCTTGTTTTGACTCCAGTACAAGATTGCACTCTTTCCGTTTTCAATAGAACAACCAGAGGCTATGAAACTGTATTATAGATCCGGTTCAGAGTCTTTTAAACTTTTCCCATATCGAATCTACTTGATGAACGTCGTAAACAAATATATGACGAGCCTGAATCACGTGAATTTGAACAAAAAGAGATCAATCCTTTTTTATTAATCCTTTTGCAAATCTGAACTCAACTCATTTACAGTGAGATATGTGTCTTTATCAAATGAATTCTTTTACGTCATTTTACCATATACTGTACAGCTATTCTTGAAATGGTTGTCTAGTTGAAATACTGATTTAGCAAATAGCAAAGTCATTTGCATATCTTGTGATTTTCACTTTTTGAGAAATGATGAGTCAAAATGTACAAAATAACTTGATCACATAATTATAACAAACTATGTAACTATATGTGGTAATATAATGTGTGCAGCTTTGTATTTAAAACAAGAAAACTGAAAACTTGATATATGCAAATGACATTGTTATTCGCTAAACAATATTTCAACTAGAGAATAGCTGTATAATATATTCATAGAAGTGGAGTGCAAACAACCAGCCTTATTACACCTTTGAAAGCCATTTTGCACGGTAGGACAACCGGTTTGCAAAACTGGTTTTACTTCGCGTTTGTTGTTTTAAAAGACATTTTCTCTTTAATGAACTTCTGCTATCTATTTGCGTAAAAAATATCGAACAAAAACTCTTTTATACGTAGTATAATACTCAGATGTTTTTTTATGTAACACGGTCTTGTATCAATGCATGCATTTTGGCACGACATTCGCAACACGCAAAATATAGCTACATGCATTTAAAATAACGTTGTCATCGCCAAATGGCAATAATAGGTCATTCAAGACTGTTAGGTACTATGGGTATAAATATTACAAGCACAATTATTGCACCAGTTGCACATCATTTAGTTATGACTTGATTTGCTTTCTGTTCGCTCCATAAATAAAAACGTCAATATTCATCTTTTTGACTGTCCAAGATGCAATTCTACATTCTGTCATGACTTGTACCCATCATTCCTAGTGGTCTTGGAATGACCTATTGCCTTTTGGTGATGACAATGTTATTGGAAATTGCTATATAGACCCGTATTACACGACAAAAAAACATCTCAGACATCTAATAAAATATATGAACTTACATCTGCGTATGCATATCTCCAGTGGGATCTGCCGGTGCTGATGATATGATCTCATCACATAAAGAACCATATCTAAATAGAAATGCCATCGCGTGAATGAATGAGCACGTTAATGAATGAATGAATAAATAAATGAGCGCATGGAAGAATAAGGGAGAGAAAGAATACTGAAACGAACAAATGACTAGAGTAATGGGTGAGTGAATGAAATAGAGAATGAAGAAATGAATGAGTGAATGTACAAATGAATGAAAACCCGCAAAAAATATGAATAAATGAGGAAGAGAATGAATGATTAAAGATACGAATGAACGAATGATCGAACGAACGAATGAACGAATGAATGAACGGTCAATCGAACAAACAAACGAATGAACGATCGAACGATCAAACGAAACAACGAATGAGTATAGGAGGCAATGAATGAGAAAACAAATGAGTGGAGACAAGGATGAATGAGCAAAAAGATGAATCAATGAATGAAAAATTGAGTGAATAAATGAGTGAATGAATAAATGAACGAAACAATAATGAATAAAGGATTGAACGAATGAATGAATGAACGAAACAATAATGAATAAAGGATTGAACGAATGAATAAATGAACGAAACAATAATGAATAAAGGATTGAACGAATGAATAAATGAACGAAACAATAATGAATAAAGGATTGAACGAATGAATGAATGAACGAATGAATGAATGATTCAACCAATGAACGAATAAATGAATGAATCGATCAATCAATAAATTCATGAATAAATACAAGATTGAATGAATTAAGGGGAAAGGGAATAGCAGTACAAGCAGATATTCGATGAAGGTGTTTGCTACAACAAGCATCGTACCTCTGTTGAAACTCTGGAAGGCAGAAGAGCACTTGGAGAACAGAATTCATATAGCACCTGAACAAGAGATTAGCATTATCATCACTTTCATCATAATTATTGCCATTCCATTGTTCATATCACAATGTATCATTGAGTAATATTAAAGGAGTCCTTTCAACCACAATGCTTTTCATGCCTGTTGTTGTTTACTCACGTGTAGAATAAACAAATCTACAAATTTTGGGATTGAAATAATGGACAGGCATAGCCAGATCATTGCCTAATTTTGAAAAGAGATCCTTTCAAAATATAAATCTGCAAGATTAGCAAATCCTTCCTCTAAAATATGGCCAGTCAACTTGTCCCTTCAAAATACAATTTGGAAGGTCAATTAGCAAGTTTGGAGCAACAACGTCCTTTGACCTGCTTTTTTTTCGAGCCCTGCATCAGTACCACTGTTGACCATCCCCACCCCACTCCCCTGACATGGTTATCCAATGATAAAATGATACAGTACTAACGTGTTTCCTAGATTCTTTAGGCCAGTATATCCTGGTCCATATAGAGGCTGAAGCTTTTTGCCTGA
Source organism: Diadumene lineata (assembly GCA_918843875.1). Taxonomy (NCBI): domain Eukaryota; kingdom Metazoa; phylum Cnidaria; class Anthozoa; order Actiniaria; family Diadumenidae; genus Diadumene; species Diadumene lineata. The sequence goes on along the minus strand of OU974081.1, from coordinate 4,184,104 downwards.
CTCCTATACAACACAAACCACTGCCATTAGTTTATAACTGGTAAAAAGATTGATTGCTCAAGCCAAAAACATGGTATTTTCACAAATCAAAATCATGTATTTTCACTAGATATTCATGAAACTGAAAGACAATTTAATCAATAGCAAAGTAATTCGACTGTATATCTCTTTTTTAAAGAAATGATCACTCAAAATGTGCAGCTTTGTATACAAATGATATTGTTATTCACTAAATCAGTATTTCCACTGGACAACTTTTTCAAGAACAGTTGTATTTGTTTTCTCCATATATTCATTTGTCATTATTCCTCTTTCTTTGTCTACATGGACATGATTTTTCTTGCTAAAACAAAAACATTTTTGTTTGATAAACTATTTTACCTGGATGACATCCCATTCTCGTATTCTCATATTGATGTCAATCTCCAACTCAGCCATGGTCTTATCAGTCTGAAAACAATGCAAACATGCTTAATTATATTGAAAACCTAATATTATAATAGTGTCTAATAATCAAACTTGATGGATGTTAATCAAATAGATGAGGAAGTAGAAATGATGAATTTAATGAAACTGGGAGGAAGGAGGAAAAGAAGGAAGGATAAAAGGAAGGGAGAAAGGAAGGAAGGAAGGAAGGAAAGAAGGAAGGATGGGAGAAAGGAAGGAAGGAAGGGAGAAAGGTAGGAAGGAACGAATGGATGAATGAACGAACAAATGAACCAACCAACCAACCAACGAAGAACAAATGAAGAACGAAGGAAGGACAGAAAGGAAGGAAGGAAGGAAGGAAGGATGGAAGGAAGGAAGGAAGGAAGGAAGGAAGGAAGGAAGGAAGGAAGAAAGGAAGAAAGGAAGGAAGGAAGAAAGGAAGGATAAAAGGAAGGAAGAAAGGAAGGAAGGAAGGAAGGAAGGAAGGAAGGAAGGAGGGAAGGAAGGAAGGAAGGAAACAAGAAAGCAAGGAAGGAAGGGATGGAATGAAGGAGGGGATAGAGGGAAGGACAGAGAGAAAAACCATCAAATAGATCAGACAACATTAACTGCATTATGATATAATCTTACTTTTTCCATCTGTGTAATATTGATACCAAAGTGAGCAAGGTGTTTGGTTAAATGTGGGTCTTCTACCATATCATCCTCATCATATGAAAACACATCTAAAAACAAACAAATTAATGAAGTTGGATCCTTTACTCAACATACAGTTCAAAGTTCAGTAGCAAATTTAAAATATCAATAATGAAATTGCATGGGTAAATTAGTCATGATAACACTTCATACATTCAAGATACGATTTCTTTCAAGTCATAAAAAGTGTTTGACCCTGAAAAAAACCTTAGTTAGTATCCATCAATATCCATATTTATAAATATACTAAAACAATTACTAAAAAATTCCATTTGTAACTTACCAGCTCCATCAGGAGTAATGGTGCCTAGTTTAACAGCTAATGGGTACTTGGTTTGTTGATATGCCTCTAAAGCATGGTTATTTCCACCAGTACCTAAAAACACACAGTCACCATTTGATATCATAATGATTGCAGATTCAATTTTCATTTTAATTACTGCGGTCTTTATTTTCTAGTGACTCAGACACATGTTAGGAGAAACTCCGTCCTAGTTTCATGATTGTTTGACAATCATATAATTATGGGGGGCAAAGTGGGGGGGGGGGCCTGAAGCACCCCAGCCCCTTCCCCTCTGTGGCCCCTGAGTTTGCTAGTATAATTATCTTATTTAGTTACCATCAAAGTATTTTCTTCCACATAGTATGGATCCATCAGTGAGATTCAGCCAGAGATTATCTGTCTTGTCACACAGAGCACACTTCCAACCCCTGACAAACATGAATCAAAATGATCATTAGATGATGATGTTGATGATAATAGCAATGGTGGTAATGATGGTGGTAATGATGGTGGTCTGGTTGCATCAAGCACTTCCAACCCATGACAAACATGAATCAATATGATCATTAGATGGTGATGTTGATGATAATAGCAATGGTGGTAATGATGGTGGTAATGATGTTGGTCTGGTTGCATCAAGCACTTCCAACCCCTGACAAACATGAATCAACATGATCATTAGATGATGATCATGATGTTGGTGATGATAATGATGATAACAATGACTGACAATGATCATGATGATGATCATGATGATGGTTATATAGTCAGGTGGAATAGTTGCACAAAGCACTTCCAAATCTTGACAAACTTCAATCAGTAGAGTCATCAGAATTGATGATGATGGTGTTGATGATGATGGTGATGATGGTGTTGATGATGATGGTGATGATGGTGTTGATGATGATGGTGATGATGGTGGTGATGATGATGGTGATGATGGTGGTGATGATGATGATGGTGATGGTGATGATGGTGTTGATGATGATGGTGATGATGATGATGGTGATGATGATGGTGATGATGATGATGGTGATGATGATGATGGTGATGATGGTGATGATGGTGGTGATGATGATGGTGGTGATGATGATGGTGATGATGGTGATGATGATGATGGTGATGATGATGGTGATGATGATGGTGATGATGGTGGTGATGATGATGGTGGTGATGATGATGATGGTGATGGTGATGATGGTGTTGATGATGATGGTGATGATGATGATGGTGATGATGATGATGATGGTGATGATGGTGATGATGATGATGGTGATGATGGTGGTGATGATGATGGTGATGATGGTGGTGATGATGATGGTGGTGATGATGATAGTGATGATGATGATGGTGATGATGATGGTGATGATGATGATGGTGATGATGATGATGGTGGTGATGATGATAGTGATGATGATGATGATGGTAATGAATATCTTTGGGACTGTCAGACAGTACATACTTTAAGCCCCTAATAATCGTTAACAACAGATTCTTTACATGGTGATGAGATGGCCATACTGTGTAATGGTGATGATGATATTGATGAAGACGATGACAATGGTGTTTTTAATAATAATCATGAGTTGCCATGGTGATAATTACTATGGTGGTTGTCATGGTAATTTAAATTATCAAAATTCAAATCTTACTTTGGCGGTATCTTAACTCCATTGTCAAGCTGGACCAATGTATCAGCATGTCTAAAAACAAAACAAGCACAATTAAACAAACAGATTTGCTCAAATTAAGAAAAATTAATATAAATATCTTATACATACTTGGAAACTTTTCTCTTTTCTCCATCCCAGGCTGCCACTTCCTGGCTATATGCAGAGGTCTGTGCAGCAAGTATCCCAGCCAATGAAAGTTGGACCTGTCAAAACAATATGATCAAATTAATGAATTGCAATGCTCCATGTTCAATGTTGCAATGATTAATAACCAATTTTATAGATTTGCATGCCTGCCTGCCTGCCTGCCTGCCTGTTTGCTTATTTTTATTTTTAGTATGACATATCTAATTCTGTGTGTCTCTGTCTGTCTGTCTGTGTTGACAATATTTTATTAGGAAAGCCATTTCATATAACATATTTTATTTTCAAATGGGCCCTAAATGTCTGTCTGTCTATCTGTTTGAACTTTTGTTTAATATCTGCCTGCTTGTTCTTCCATACGTTTATTCACTAACCTGAAGTGGCAAGTCTGCATTTGGTAAAGGATTAAGAGTTGGTTCACTTTCATCTCCAAACACTGCTAGATGATTCACTTCATTATATTCAACCTACATTGTCAAATCACAATGTATTTATTTGTGCAATGTTTGATAACAAATACACCATGAATTATACAGCCACTGATGATGATGATGATGATAAAGGCGATAGTGATATCAAACCAGTCATTTTAATGGTCCTAGTATATTACATGTATTAAAGGGGTCCCCAAGTACAACATGAACCATAAAGCTATTGATGATGCTGATGATGAAATCAACACCATCAACCCTCATCATCACAATCATCATGTAATCATTGTGTAACAATCAGCATGATTGTTATCATCACCAACATCATCGTCATCACCACCACCACAACTACCCCAGATCATCATTCATCATGAGAGAACTGATTTTACTTTCTATCTATCACTTTACTTAGCAAGTACCAGATCATTGTCCAAGGCTCAAAATAACAGCCTGACATACATAGGTCAAGATGACCTTACAAATGCATTTTTGAAAGGCCATTACCCCATTTTTGAAAGGTCAAAATTTGTGATAAATATTTAAATACATCTATACGATCAGTTTGACGTCAACTTGTCCTTTCAAACTCTGATTTGGCAGGTCAAGTAGCAAATTTGGAGGGACATTGTCCCTTTGACCTGCCCTTATTTTGAGCCCTGTTGTCATAGAGTGACCGTATAAGTATCAGCATCATTATCGTCACAAAAACCATCATCACCATCATGCTTGCCATCATCATCACCAAGCAATTTGTTACCTTTTTCTCTGTGTTATCAAACCCTCCTTCAACTCCTGAAAGTAGATTGAAATTCGTTCAGTTAAAATGTATCTGACATATAAATAATCTGAGTGGCAATGTTGAGTTGTTGTTATCATAAGATATTGATTATGACCATGATCAGGTGCAGGTTACCTATAGCAAGTCGTGTTGGTTTCTTTTTTGGTGGAGTGTCTTCAGAACTTTCCTGAGAAGGCTGAAAGGAAAACAAATAAACAGTCACTGGAAAAAAATTACAAAAAAAAAACAAGTGTGTTTATTTACCTGATTTTGCAATATCCAAATAACTAAATGTGGAAAAAAGCCATTTTTCAGAGATTTTCAAAAACAAAGTTGTTATATGTTTAGTTATTTGGATATTGCAAAATCAGGTAAATCAACACACTTGTTTGTTTGTTTCTTTGTTTTGTTTTGTTTTGTTTTTTGTTGTTTTTTGTTGTTGTTGTTTTTTTTTTTTTTTTTTTTTTTTGTTTGTTTTTTGTTGTTGTTGTTTTGTTTGGTTTTGTTTTGTTTTTCTTTTTTTTGTTTTTTTTGTTTTTTGTTTCTTTGTTTTTTAATAAATGGCTGAATGATCAAACGAGTAAGTGAACGACTGAACAAGCAAACAAACAGAATGAGAAGTGAATGAATGAGTAATTAGTTCAAGCAAGTGATTGAGTGATTAAAGCAATGAGGAAGTGAATGAATGAACAAATATATGTATTGAATAGATGAATAAGTGAGTTAATGAATGAATGGATGAATGACTGATGTAATTTCATGAGGCAATTCATGTTGTCATGGTATTGGAACAAAAGTTGCATTTTCAAATTTATCCGGCATAGTGTAGCCAGGGTCTTAGTGAGTGCATAGTTAGCAAATGCATTATGAACGAATAAACGAACAAATAAATGTTACCAACCTGTTTTCTAATTTTCTTCAAGTGTAAAAAGACCTTTTTCCCAGTCTTATTGATATGCAGTTTCACATGCCTTGGACAGACTCCAAGATAGGTTGACATACATACATACAAACCTCCCTCAGACTCCTGAATGAATGACCAATTGTACAATTAATTTTTACAAAAATTTGACTAATGAATTATCAAAAGAAATTATGCAAGCTACCCCATATTTTGGACTGAATAGCATTACAACAATTGTCTTTGTTTCCTATATTTTCTTTGCTTGTATCATTTCTTTTGTTTATTAAAATTAATTTCAGCAAATAATTTTGTCAAATTTTCTGGCTAGCTGTCTTTTAAGAGAGAACGAAAGATTTCTTTTTTTTTTATCACTCTTTCCAAATCATCCCTTTTACAAACCCTTTCCTAAAAGACTAATTGATTGAAATCGTAAAATCTGTGCACTAACTGTCATTTAAAAAAAAAGTTACAAGAAACAAAATTTCTAGTTGAGAAAGTCGATCTTGACTTTATCGGGAATTAAGAAAAAAATTCAATTCTTCAAAATTTTGTTTCACTTACCGGCGAGTCAAAACAGTACATGCATTGATCTTTATACACTTTATCTCCTCCTCCTGGGACACGAATACTATTTAAGTCAATTTCATCCATATTAATCCACAAAGCTGTTAAATAACTGAGAATAATCCAAGAAATATTGAGAAATTTCAGCCAAAAAAAATCCTGTTAACTAACAAAATGGGTAACACCGCTGAGAAAATCCTCACGGGCTCGTGCAACCGTGAGAGACTTGGTAAGATGTATGACTGCTGGATGGTATGATAGCGGGCACTTCTTGTCAACATGGCGAACAAATTGAGAAAAATATTCTACTTTTAAAAATATAGTTTCTTTTCGCTAAAAAGGTAAGTTATAACTGCATCTCCCTCAATTCAAACATTAGTATACTCACTGACTGGCTTGATTTGTTATGTCTTTGAGTATTTTGCGCAGTTTTTTTGATAATTTTACCGCGCCCATTTCATAAATGACAACATTTGTTTTTGAATTCAACCTGTTCAGAGAAAAAAAAAATCTGTAATTTTAAGTTTTAATCATTGTCCGTTATTGTTAGATTCATACACGAGGATTGCCTTATGTAATCTCTATCCAGAGGTGAGGGTTTTTTTTAAAAAAAGGTTGAGCTTATTTTGCCCTGGAAATCCTCAGGGAAGATAATTTCGGGCGTGAGTTCTTTAACAATTAAATTCATTGCACAAACCCTCTATCTCATTTTTTTATTATTTTGTCTTTTCTTGGACGTCAATTAATTTTTTTAAGGATTCAGTTAAATCAACCAATAACAGAATATGTTTAATCAGGTTCAACCCAGAAAAGTTCCAATTTGGGTCATGATACAGTGAATTTAGCTGTCACAATTGTTAATCGTTATGCCATCATCAAAACTCAGCTAACCCAATCTGTCTCGCCACTTATATAAAGGAATATAAGCCTTTGGAGATTTTTAGTTAGATCAAAATTTTTTAGCTAGATCAATAAAGGCTCAACAAATCATCTCATGTGTCATATATAAAGGTTAAAAATAAACAGACTGACACTTTGAGTTACCTGTACAACTAAAGTGTTATATTAATTAATTCTCCATAAAACTTTTCACAGGTCTGGCATTAACATTATACCTGAATACCATATCTGAAATTAAATACTGCTCTTGGAAAATGACAAGAAAAACACACAAAACTAAACCTACCACAATTCAATCTCCAACTGAAAAGAGTTCAAAAGATGTTGACACAAAGCCCAAAGTAAGAGCTTATGATCAGGAGACTGGCTACCAACTATACGGCTACCAAGATCATCAGATACCTTTTAAAATGAGAGTATCATATATCACGTCTGGCTATCGCTTCCCTGGAATGACTGCTGACCAATGTGTTGGCAGTCTGTTACAGCCCCACAATGAACTATGTAATGTCTGGTCGCATATCATTGCATTGGTGGTTTTTGTTGCTCAAGTGGCACCGATAGTACGTGCTGTAAACATCATTGAAAACCCCTTGGTTGTACCCCTGCTGTGCTGTGCCCTGACAATATGTATAATGTTCCTTGCTAGTATTTATACTCATTTATTTAACTCTATGTCGCCTTACATGTATCACATCTGTTTTTTCTTTGATTATGCTGCAATAAGCGCATGCTTCTTTGTTATATCCCAAGGCGTCTACTTCTACTCACGTCCTTTGAACACAACTTTTACCATTTTCAATTCACCTGAAATATTCTTATATTCAAATTTATTCAATTCTTTATTGTGTACTTTTATATGTTGCTCTGTCCTCGTCAAACGTCCATGGTATCATATCATTGTTCGTGCTAGTACATATCTGTCACTTAGTCTATTCACCATTTTCCCACTCATAAGCCGGCTAGTGTTGTGTAAGCTTATCCCATCAAATTCCTGCCCCTCTGGATCACTCACTCATTTCAAACAATCTGCCATGTACTTCATAATTGGTGGTTTGATTTATTCAACTCGAATACCTGAACGTATTGCATCTGGAGTATTTGATGTGGTGGGTCAGAGCCATAACTTGTTTCATGTATTATCGGCGTTAGGTATCTGGCATGTATTTTCTGCACTGAATTCGGATATGAATGAAAGAAGGGATGCTCTGCTTGCTAATCCATTATCGTTCACTGAGCTATCGATAATGTTTACAGTATTAAGCTTAGTTGCTAATGTGACTATTGTTGTATGGATGGCAAAGAATCTGTACTCGAGGCAGACTTCTGATAAAAGTAAATGATCATTTAATTTTATATTTTAGAAAATGTGTGCAACAGTTGTCACTATTTAGTAGTAAATAGCACTAATTATTAAATAAAATAAAACAATAGAATTTGCATAGAATCAATATTTGGGAATGGACCATTAGATATTTGAGGGGTGGGGTGGGCAATTTTCTTTTGCAGTATATTTATACCATATTATACCATACAGGGGTATGGTGGTTGTGCAGGATATTTTTTTCCTCCATGCACGATTGTTTGTTTGTTTGTTTGTTTTTTTGTTTGTTTGTTTGTTTGTTTGTTTGTTTTTTTGTTTTTTTTTCTTCAAATATTTAATCGTCCATCCCCTATATAGTGGTATTTATTTGTGGTACACACTTTTAGTGTGTGCCCTCTACTAAATAAATAGATAAGTCTAGTATAACTAGAGTTGCACAGATTTATTGTTTCCATGCATATCTTCTGAGAGCCTTTCTGCAAATTATTCAAATTCCTATATAGACATATTATTTATTATAATTGTTGTTCAATGCAATTTATTAAATGATTATTTGAAAAAAATGTGGTAATTTGTTTATTGTATTTATTTATTTATTAAATTGTTCGAACATCCCCGATCATTTATCGCCGGAGTCCCCCCCCCCCCCCCCCCCCCGGATTGTTTATTCAAATGTCTGATTTTAAGTTCTCCGTCTGCTAATCGTCTGCTATTTTTTAACTAATTTGAGTTGTCCGATATACTCGTTTGCCTGTTTAATTATTTCATTGTGTGTTACGTTTCTGTAAACAGCGTTTGTAACCAAAATGGAACAATATATTTACATGATGTTAATTCTTCCATCACAGGAAGCCCGACACTAAAAGAGGCTGCGAAAGAGACTTATACCACAGGCAGCCCAAGCAATCTACTTGTCTTCTTTTCAAAATGGCGGTTCATTGGAAGTACGCGAGTTCGAATCCCACGCTGGGAGACTTGAAAAAAAAAATTATTTTCTTATCACTTGATTTTTAAACCATATTTGTCTTACTATTTTTACTTTTTATTTTTCAATAAATGGATTTTTTTCATTCATGTTTTGTATTTTTTTCCCTTTATTACATATATTACTAGAAGGCAGGAAACTACGATACACACTACCACTTCTTCAACGGCAAAAAAATACTCCAAAATCCACAAAAATGGCACAAAAACTACATCAGCATAGAAGCTCAATAAACAAGCTTTCAATAAATTGCACTTTACAACAATCACTTACGAGAAAATAATCAAAATTTTGCCATTTTCTTGCAAAATTCGACTGATTTTTCGATGAGCCGAAGCGTGGTTGTTAGCGAGTGGACATCACGTGACCTCTTATAACGAACTCTGATCTGATTGGTCAAGGGTTACCATGGTGCAGTACAAAAACATTTTCCTCGGGGGAGGTGTGCACAAAAAACATGGATTTGGCGGACTCCATGCAACTACTTCGGTACAGTAAAAGAGTTTTACATGAAACATCGTTCTAAAAACCTCTAAAGAACTAAAAAAAAAATTACAAAATAATTTGAAATACAACTGCAGAGTATCGTACTGCAAGTCCGTAAAATTTGTTTGTCAAAAAACATCGTGTCGAAAACGGCAACTGAGATTACCGATCGGCTGAAGTTGCTCTATGTTGATATTCTTTTAAAATGGTTCAGCTGATTTCATAACTTCGAAAGTTACCATCAATATAGTTCTTGATAACTATTTCCAAATTCGTACCGTCAATCTACAAATGTTCTGTGAATAATCCACCATCGAGCCGATCTAGAGCGATGAAAGCGCTTTGGAAATATCAGATTGCTTGGTTAGGCACTCCTCCCCTCGAGGGAATTTTTGGTACTGTGAAGTCACGTGATGTCCACTCGCTAACAACCACGCTTCGGCTCATCGAAAAATCAGTCGAATTTTGCAAGAAAATGGCAAAATTTTGATTATTTTCTCGTAAGTGATTGTTGTAAAGTGCAATTTATTGAAAGCTTGTTTATTGAGCTTCTATGCTGATGTAGTTTTTGTGCCATTTTTGTTGATTTTGGAGTATTTTTTTGCCGTTGAAGAAGTGGTAGTGTGTATCGTAGTTTCATGCCTTCTAGTAATATATGTAATAAAGGGAAAAAAATACAAAACATGAATGAAAAAAATCCATTTATTGAAAAATAAAAAGTAAAAATAGTAAGACAAATATGGTTTAAAAATCAAGTGATAAGAAAATAATTTTTTTTTTCAAGTCTCCCAGCGTGGGATTCGAACTCGCGTACTTCCAATGAACCGCCATTTTGAAAAGAAGACAAGTAGATTGCTTGGGCTGCCTGTGCTTATACATCCTTGGTTTAGCTGATTCGTTTTCTGTCTGTCGGTCTGTCTGTGTCTGTCCGCCTGAGCCTGTCTGTCTGTATGTTTTTCTTTATTGTGTGCTAATATTCCCGATGATATATCTGGAAGTTTAGGGAGGGACAATTAGATATTATTTTGATGGGGTGGGGAGGTTAAGGGCAAATACCAAAAAAATATCTAGCAAAGCCGTGCACGGCAGATATGGCCAAAAAATATAGGGCAGCGAGGAAAAAAAAAATATCCTGCACAACTATCATATGGAACAAAATAAGCTGCAAAACAAAATCCCTCCCCCCCTCCCCCCCCCCCCCCCTCTCTCTCTCTCTCTCTCTCTCTCTCTCTCTCTCTCTCTCTCTCTCTCTCTCTCTCTCTCTCTCTCTCTCTCTCTCGCTCTCTCTCTCTCTCTCAAATTTCTAATGATCCATTCCTTACGCGATTTCTTTCGGTATCATTCGAGGTATAACTGGTAAATGCCGGGATTATAATGCTTAAAAGCCGGGGTTTTATCCGGCTGTACACCCCTTTCCCACGGGAATCGGGCTATTAGTCTCTTGTTATTTCAATAGCTATTTTCATTAATTCTTAATATGCAAATGAGGCAAAATGTACTTAAACATTACGCTACCTTGACGTCAAGAATCGTGGGGCCAGGGTACTTATTTACCAATTCGTAACCTTCACCAATGGATTTCTTATTTGTCTAATTTGTGAATATGTGTCTATATTTGTAGAAAAAAATTAAATTGTGCTATCATTTGGACCGTGATTTCTTTTAAGCACTTTTGAGAACGTTATACCTTCTTTAAGCGGGCACCTTTTGATTGGTCATCTACAATTCTTCATTAGACGGCTACGATAAAAAATACCAAATTGTTCTCACTAAATTACTGTATTTGAACCCTCTATTAACCGGCCACTTGGGAAAGTCCCCAGGTTGGCAACTTAAAGGAGGTACCGCTGCATTTAATATTTAATATATTATGATTTTGAATGTTTATATGATCATGTGAGACGCTTTCGGAAAACTCAAAGAAGAATCGAAAAAGCTGTGCCCACATTTGGGCCGCTGTTTACTTTACTATTTTGTTTTGAGTGTTAGTGTTTATTTTGTTTTTCTTTTCGGCAATTTCCAGGATATTGAAAAAGCAATTAACTGTAACTGTCGGCCAGCTTTTACCTATTGAAACACAGATAAATGAAATAATAAACCAATTGAGATGAAAAATAAATATGACTGAAAAAATAAACAGACTGCAAATTAACTAACAGTGTATTATAACAAGGGCAAGCGATTTGAAAATAACATAATACCTGATGAACTTTGGTGTTGCGAAGTTTTATTTTTTCCGTAGACAAACATTTTTTTTTTCTAATTGCCCTATTTCACTATGACATCATGGTTTGTTTACATGAATTAAAACAGACCTAATTCGGGCTAAATAGTTTTCCTCTAGCACATTTTGCTTTGCACTTGAACGTATATTTTGTTCTTTTATTATAAATAGATTATTATTTTTAATTGAATTAAACATGCTGTATCCCTTCTAGCGACCATGATTCTTAGCGTTGAAAAAATAGATTTGTTTTGACGTGACGACATAATGAAATAGGGCAATTAGTTTAAGTATAGATTGGTTCCAGTTCCAGCCACAAATCTTTCTCAATTCGCTCTTAGCTAGACAGGAAATTGTCATTATCGTCGTCATCATTATGGCCTTCATCATCATCATCATCATCATCATTATGGTCGTCATCACCATTAGTCTCCGTCATCTTCGACATAATCATTATTTTTGTCATCATTGTTATCATCATCAACATTATCATGATTATAATCGTCATGATTATAAACGCCAACATAACTTGTGGCTCTGGCGGAGGGATTGGGGAAAGCATTTGGGGACGATTTGGGGATTTTGGACCACGTGGGTCAGTGCCCCTCCCTCCCTCTGTGCGAAGACCTGATTTTATCACATAAATTAAAATTGTAACGTCATAATGCAATAGAGCAATTCTTAGCCTACCTTTCAACTAATCAGCAATCGAGAGATGCAATGATAAAATTGTAGTGAATGGTTAGCTATATAGTCAATATATGCGAATCACGTCATGACCGTCCAAATACTTAAGGGTCCTGATTACTTAAGCAAAAAGTAATCACGATTTTTTTCTTATAAAAGTATTTTATAGCGAATTTATCGATTAATCAAAAAAAGGATAGAAAGCTATATGGTGCCGCGCCCGTTTTCGAGATAATTTTTTTTGAATGGAACCATGTTTTAATATTTTTGATGAACAAATGACGAAAAATGTATTTTTCCAAAAAAAGTTATTACTCAAAAACTAATAAATATATATGTTTTAAAATGTTGTCAAAATTTGCAGTTTTGTTTTCGTCTTTGACTTAAAATCGCTTTGAAAAGTGAAACTCTAAACCACTTACCATCGCGTGTAATGTTGAAAAGTAATCAGGATTTTTTCAAATGTTGCCAAAATTTTTACAAAATCTTTCAGAAAAAATGAAGAAAAATATAGAGTCCCGCGCAAAAAAATGTGGGTTTCGGCTGGTTGAAGTATAATTTTCGAAGGCTTCTTGTGTTATTCTTATGTTGTCTTTTGGCGGGAATTGGCGCGAGCGCGGCGTTCTCAGCGGTAAATTGCTCGCGGGCACAGGTTTCAAGCGTCTTTCTAAAAGAATCCGGAGTCCGAAATCCACCCAATTTATTTTTCTTGAATCTGGAATCATTCACCTAGGATTAGGAATCCAGAACCTTGGAATCCCCAAAAGTTCAAAATTTGACAGATGGTTGCAGCATTAAGACATAAAACTAAAGTTTGTACACAGTTCATTGCGATCGTGCATTCTCTTAATTTTTCCTGCAACCTTTTTTGAATAGGTGTATCAATAAATTCATGCTTTGATGAAATCATCAGTGGCAATAACAATCAAGAACAATCGGCCACATGCAAGGCAATAAAATGGCATCTTAATAACTTAAAAAGCACTTCTTGGATAGCCATTATTTTAAAAAGCCACTCTACATCTTACCAAAGCATGTTTCAGACTGATGTTAAAAGGATGAAATAAACTAGAGTTCATTGATATTCGATGCGCTAATGGAAAAAATATTCGATTGATATTTTGATCCAAACAGTAAATGTTTTGATTTTGAAATGGATATTTTGATTCAAACTGAAATGGCTTTTTTATTATGAAATATATGTTTTGATCCAAACTGAAGTTGAGTTTTTTTTTTTCTGAATTGAATATTTTAATCGGTCCAAACCTTAGAAACGTTTTTTAAATTGAATTGAATATTTTTGTCCTAACTTAACAAAAATGTTTTGCCCAAATTCTGGATTGAGTTTAATTTGTAATTTTGATATGGAATATTTTGATTTACAATATAATGTTTTTGTTTGTTTGTTTAATGGTTTTGTTTTGTTTGTTTTTGTTTGTTTTTGTTTGTGTTTTTTTGTTTGTTTTTTCTTTTTTCATTTCGGAATCTGAAATATTTTTTATCTGAAACTGAACTGAAATATCTTTTTTTCTGAATTGTAAGTTTTGATCCAAACTGAAATGTTTACACTCTGTCTTAGTAATATTGATATCACGCACTAGGCACGCGTTCGATGATATCATATATTAACGTGCAGCTAAAAAAAGATTTTTTTACGTAAAGACTTCCATTTTTAAGAAATGAATATTGTCCGTACAATGATATTGTCCTTATCAGGCTTCAAAAGGGTGTAAAGACAATAAAATGCAGCAAGTCCCCTCAACACCCCCTCCACCGCTGTAAAACACTGTTGTGTACCGATCGGAAGTTTAGCCTCTTAGACTCTGGCCTTATTTTCAGTTCCAAAGAAAAAAGTTCTAAAATTATCACGTTGTGCTATATATAGGAAATTTAATGTATGTTTTCCGTTTTCCACCGGAACTATTAAAAGTATTCGTACGCTTTATATCGCCATTTTATTTGCATTGTGTCGGCGCTCCCGTGAATCTCCGAACTAGTCCACCGAAACTCATACTGACGGATATACTGACGGCAGTACGAGGTTGTCGTAATCATAGTTTGGATTGATCTGACGGCGGAGCAAAAACATATTTTGCGAATGTGACTTAGTTCGCATAAAATAGAAAACAACAGTAACTTGAACAAATACCAACTTCAAGAGTCAAATATATGTTTGCGAAAAAAATGCAATAGTCGTATTTAGTATTTGTTTAAATTACGTTTTTCGATCCTAGGACCGTTTTCGATCCATATAAATCAGTCAAAAACTGTGGTAGGATCAAAAACCCTGGGACCGTTGTCGATCGTCTGCGAATATATGGAAACCAGGCTTTATATATTCGGATTTGTATTATGAATTACAAAATAAAAATCAATTATGTCGCGGGAATTGAATGGTATGGATCGACCTTTTTTTTTTTTTTTTTTTACAAAAATAGCTATCTTTTTGATGATTAATTCTTTTTTTTTTCCTTTTTTGAGATACATTGTAGATCTAATAGTTGTCTTCAATGTCAATCAAGTAGAGCTCACCGACTTTGTTTTCGACAGTATTCTGCGACCTAAAATTCTAGCCATCTTGAATATCGCCAGGGGATCTTTGTGTTTTCAATAAAACCTCTTTAGTTAATAAAGGTGCGTCCCCAACCTCTTTTTTTTTAAAAATCAACTTTATAACATATACATCGGAAAAGCAAACTCAATTATTAACCAAAAGCAAAAGGTACTTCGACGAAAAAATGAGGCAATTTTACATTCAGTGGCAAATAATAGTAAAAATCAAACTTCAGTAATTTGCCCAAGCACCGAACGAGCGCGGGCGTTTCTTATATTGCGCAGTATTCGACAATGCGCCGAGTGATGTAAAAGAACGTTAGTTCTACAAACACAACTGAAAACGATTAAAAACCGCGTATAAATTCATGAAAACCTAAGTCGTATGAATTTTACTATGTAATTATCTATAGATGACAGGTTAAGCCGTAATAAATCTACATCTAGAGCAAGAAAATCCACGAAAAAAGGCTAATTTGTCTGCATGTCATCTCGCATACGTCTCAGCACCAGATTTATACACATGTACCTAAAAAGATCTCAGTATTTTAGTAAGTAGTGGACTTTAGGAAACAATTAGTCATTTGAAGTGATCACTTAACGGTTTATTACCTGCATCCACTTGAATAACAGTGACTTACAAGCAGGCAATTAATCAAAAATATCAACAAAGATCAACAATAACGCACTAATGGGCTCCCAGTATCACGTAGAGAAATAGATGAACGTTTACGATTGAAGGGAAGTCATTACTTTATTAAAAGTGGCTAACCTGACGCCCATTGCCTGTATTCTAAATAGTTATGGAAAATATTAGCAATCACTGAAATCAAGGATGGTTGGGTGAATGAATAAAAGAATGAATGAATGAATAAATGAATGAATGAATGAATGAATGAATGAATGAATAAATAAATGAATGAGTGAATGAATGAATGAATGAATGAATGAATGAATGAATGAATGAATGAATGAATGAATGAATGAATGAATGAATGAATGAGTGAATGAATGAATGAATGAATGAATGAATGAAGGAATGAAGGAATGAAGGAATTCATGAATTGATAGATGGATCGATGAATGAATTCGTTTAACTTGTTGATTATTCGTGTATTGTTTATTTATCCTCTGTCATCAACATGCTTATTGTTTACTTATCAATGCATTGTTTGCACGTTCTTTATTAATTTATGCATCGTTTTGTCATTTTTGTATGTTCTGAATACTTGTTTGTGTTTATCTAATTATTTATACACCGTTTATTGATTTATCATAATAATCTATTCATTCTTTTTATATTTCTGCATTCATATTTATTTTTACATTGTTTGTTTATTGATGCATTGTTTAATTGTTTTCGTGGTGTCATTTATATATGTACTGATCGGGGTTTTTTTATGGTGTGGTTACTTTATGGTTAATATTTGAGTTTCTTGTAAATCTTCATTGCGCATGAGTGTCCAAGTAATGCACAGTACGCTATCCCACATGGATTGGCCGTAAAACATTAAGAGGTATAAAAGCGGAGTTAATGCGTTAATAACCGGTAGATCGCAGTGAAGCGAGGCGTGGAATTAGCCATCTATGGTCTAGGGGCCGGCTTATTTCTCCCTCACTGACCTGGTTCGCTGGGTTAGCCTTGTTAGCTCGGTCTGCCATTAGGGATAGCGCGGTTGTTGTTGAAATCTTCGGCCTATACGTAAGCGCTGCAAAGCCGCCATGCGACGCTTCAGCTCTATATGTGTCTGGAGGCATGGTCCGATTTTTTTAGAAATTATTTGTTCTGATCTGTTATTCATAATCTCGTTAGTCAACTTGTTATTAAAACATTTGTGTACACAAAAGTTATATTTTAAATATTTCAAATGTATATTTTTTATGTTATGTTTTTATGTTTTTATATTCCCCGCGTTAATTGTAAACTTCTGATCTTACTGATATCTTAAATTTAATACAAAACGTACACAGCATTTGATTTTTTAAACATATTTATTTACAATCAGTTTGCCCCAAGAGGATAGCTCATCTAGGGGGCTCCCATACTATTTACATGTACACAAAGATCAGCGGGATAAGGAGAAAATATATAATTATAACTAGTAATTGTAGTAAACGAGAGAAAAATATCGGAAAAATTGAATTATAGACTGAATAGCAAAATGCTAAAATTATGAATAAGGAATGATAAATAAGTATAGGTTAGTTAGTAAATCGATTTGTGGCAAGCATATATTCTTGAATGTTGAAGAATAAAAGCTTGTTATTTTCTATGGAAAGGTCGTTGGAACCTTCCAAAAGAATTTATTTTTCAAGGAAATATGGTGCCAATTAGGAATAATTTGTGCAGCACAGGTAAGAAGTGAATCACGCTGAGCAGCATATCGAGGACAGCTTAAGAGAAAGTGTTCTATTGACCCAACAATACCCTGTTAGCAAGTACAGTCCTGGCTCGGACTACAATTAATTTTGTACAGATACGAATTCAGCGCACATGGACCTAAACGCAGGCGAGTATGTAAGATAGAGGCGTAACGAGATAGAGAAGTATTAAACAATTTATTATATTCAAAGGGCTAGAAGTGCTTTTTTTAAATGATTCTTAAACAAGCAGATGGAATTAATATTACGAAGAGAACTGTCCAGATTGTTCCACAAGGAGACAGCAGAAGGAAAAAAACGTTCAGAGTGAACAGGGTAAGGAGAAAATTTTTCACTTTTACTGAAAGAAAATCTAGACTTGGCGTTTACTAAAGTTGGAAGTAAAACATACAAAAACGATGTAGTATGACCTTTCACGATTTTATGTAATAAAACAAGCTTATGTATGCGGCGTCTTGTTTTTAAGGCTTCCCAATCAAGCTCGGTGAGGAGGCTTTGCTTGCTTGTCCCTTAAAAAGCCCCAGAAACAATAATATTGTATAGTTTCTAAAAGATCAGAAAGCGCGTCGCTACAACCATCCCAAACGCAATCAGCATATTCCAAAACCGACCTTAACATAGATTTGTAAAGATTTATAAGAGTATCTCTATTTACTTTAAATTTAAGTCTTTTTAACAACTGAAAACGTTTCGATGCTTTCTGATGAATAGATAAAATATGATCATGCCATGACATGTTGGAAGATAAAGTTAACCCAAGATGTGTGTGACTGGGCACTTCTTTAACAATATTTTTATTCATGACTAAAGGTGGATGAAAAGGCCGAGCTTGCTTTAATGAAATAATCATGGAATTAGTTTTTTTTTTAATTCATGGTTACTTGCCAATTATCGGACCAATTCAATTATTCAATTATACTTTGTAAATCGTTGTTTAAAGTTCACGCAGATAGAGCTGGATCGTCAACTACATTGTAAAGTGAAGTATCATCAGCATAAAGAAGACATTTGTTAGAAACTGAATAAGCGATATCATTTATATAAATAAGGAAAAGTAGTGGACCCAATACTGACCCTTGGGGAACACGTTCAAGAACAGCAATTCTGGATACAAGGTCGTAGGTGGCCGTATTCACTGCTTTATCGATGATATCCCTTGCATCTTCCATGAAAGCTTTCTTTTAATTACCGCTGCGTGGATAAGTGATTGAAAATCGTCCGACTTGAAAAACGCTTCCACTTCGCTTTTGAACGACCAGAAAGTTTCGGTGTCTTGACTCGCTGCAGCATTTGATTTCTTCATTATAAAACTGATGGCTAGATTCTAAAGATTAAGAACTATATGTCATATATATAGATAGTTTTCAACCATTCCCATGAGACAATTTAAACAAAAGAGCATGGCAGCCATGCTGGTGGATTTTTTAAAGAGAAAGAATGGTTGAAAACCATCAATAGGCAGATTTCCTTTTACAACAGGGACGACTATAAAATTAGCTGCACGCAAGGTAATTCCATCATCAATGTGGGAAAACCTACCACCGACATGCAAAGCTGCTCTGTTGATGTATAAATGCATAGTTATATATTAAACAATAATTGAATAAGGCTTTGATGATATTCGGAATTATCAATGTCGAGGAGAGCGTTATTTGCCGATGCCGCATGCTGAGGACAATAATTCCTGCCGAGACATTGATAATTACGGATATCATCAAAGCCGAATTTAATAACTGTTTTATCATATATTGTTTAGATATAACTAATGCTCAATAAAAACAAATGTAAAGACAAAATTTTATTTACAAAAAAATTATTTTGTGCGTAAATCTCTAACAGAAAATTGCTGACGCGCGCCCATAATACCTACAGATAACCATCAGACCGCTGAAAAAATCGCTCGCGCGCCCCAATAATGCCCACAGATAGTACCCAGACGCTGATGTTCAGAAATATCTGTAGGTTTTCGACCAATGAGATGAAAGATACCGAGTTCAATGTACAATAATCATCTTAACTGGCAAGCATGATTTAAGTTCAAGCTCAATTTTCGCAGTCAACATGGCACTTCCCTTCAACGCATTTATTGTCAAAAATGTATTTCGGCCTTGGAATGCAGTATTCGGTATTTATTTTAATTTAGTATGCGGTTTACAGCCGGGCTGCGTTCACACTAACCCGGACAACGCAACTTTATTTACCCGGTTAGGCCTTAGGTCCACGTGCACTAAACCCATGAATCCGCGGAACAATTTTATGCCAATTCTATTGTTTATCGAGCAATTTTTGTCACGGTATCGGAACAAAAGTTGCGTTTTCAAATTTATATCCGGCATAGACCCTGGCTATACCATACCGGATAAATTCAAAAACGCAACAAGGAAAAACAAAACTTGCAAAATACGCAAGTCGAAAAAAAAGTATGCAAGGTTGAAACTTCACCACCCCCTCCCCCACCAAATATTCCCCACCTCCCTCCCCCCCCCCCCCCCCCCCCCCCTGCAACTTTCTAATGGTCCGTGCCTAAATGCTTTTGGACTTGCTGCAATTTTGCATGCAAAAGCTAATTTACATAACATTATAAGGATTTGGTAGATTGGAAACAAAACTAGAGTGCGCGCAAACACTTAATGTGTGCAACAAATCTCACTATTTAGTAGTAAATAGCGCTAATTAATCAAAAGAAAACAATAAAATTAGCATAAATTAGCACTATATAGTGGTATTTATGTTGCACACTTTTAGTGCGTGCACTCTTACGCAAGACATTAATCAAATTAAAAGCTTTCTTTTGTACGCGATAATTTATTCAATTGATAAAGTTATGTTATTTTTTTCTTGAAACGGCGAAAGTTGGCTGCACTCTTGAAGATATGCCATGTCTTCGGGCGTTCAAGGAAATTAGTCTCGAAAGCTAGTTGAAATATCCAATACAATACCTCCAAGCAGGTGAAAACTTACATTAATGGACTAATTTTAGAATCGTGTTTTTGTATCATAAAGTAAAATTGTAATGTCATTTCTTCATATCCCTCGCTGAGTTGTATGCTGATTAGCTGATTAACACTTTTTTGTGTATATTTGTATATTCATCTATTCACACCTAGTGTGGTTCGGCTGAAAAAGGTTCTAGTATCACAAACCTTTACTATGGCTCAAAGGTTTGTAACTGAACTGGCCTGCGATGAGCTCATTAGTGAAGCTAATCAACTATAAAGAAGAGATAATGTCCAAGTTGCCAATCAACTGGAAAAAAACTCGCCATTTTCTTCAAAATTGTCAAAATTTTGGGCATCATACAACTTTAAAGGTTCTAAAAAGGGAAAATGTGCTTAAGAAAGTATTTTTGCGATGTATGAATGTCAGTTTAAAATTGTGTTGAAGTGATCATGATGAATCAGCTAAACACGCTTGTGATGATGATGATGATAGTGATGACGATAATGATGACGATGCACTGACAATGTGGTTACCATGAAGATGAATTAGCAGTAACCATGCGAACAATAGCGATGTAATAATGAAGACGATGATATATAATGATAAATGGTACTATGGTTACTATATAATGATGGTGATGATTACAAAGGAGAAGATGATGATGATGATGGCAATGGTGATTATGATGATTGTAGTAATTAAAATGATGATGACAATGATTGCTATATAATGATGATAATGATGACAATGCGGATGATGATATACAGCTATTCTTGAAAAGGTTGTCCAGTTGAAATACTGATTGAGCGAATAACAATGTCATTTGCATACATCAAGTTTTCAGTTTTCTTGTTTTAAGGACGTATGCGCTAGTTGCTCGCGCGCATCTTTTCTGCGCATGCTGAAACATCACACGCCGTTTTTTTTTATTTTGACCGAAAAAGAAAACAATGGAAATAAATCTAACTAAACAAAACAAGTGTACCTTTTATTGCCCGAACATTGCGAAAAGAAATTAGTTTGTGTCGAAAAAAGACCAAAAACAGTTGAACCGTTGAACCGTTGAAGTACATACGCCATCAACAGCGCGCGGATGTGATTCTGACGGTCACGCATTCTCATGTTATAAACAATCACCAACTTTGTCGTTTGATAACTCGCCAAATCGAATGGATACCCCTATGTTTTAATTCACAGATGGAAAGAGGACCGAAAATTCTATGTTCATTCAGTTTTTTGACAAATTGACATTTGTTTTACGTACGAAAACGTGATGTTTTCTGCTAAATTTCGACCCACGAAAGCTAAGCCGAAGCAACATAGTTGCGAGCAATGCGCGTGGTGTTTGCATTAAAATAGTGTTTTTTGCATAGAAGTGATCAATAATTTTTTGTTAAACAGTTTAGTGTCAATACAATTGTTCTTTATAACCCTTTCAGCTTGTTTGGTAATTTTTCTGTCTTCATCATCTTTCTGTTTTACCTCATGATGACTTGTCACGCTGCTCACGGAAAGTGCCGAAATGGCCGACTTATTGTAGCTCCGAAGATCGAATGGAAACCCCTGATTTTTTTTCGCTTATAACACGTGTTTCATGATGTTTTATCAACTGACGAAGTTTCAAAAAAATGACAAATACTTCGCTACTAGCGCATACGTCGTTAAGTACAAAGATGCACATATTCGATATAGCTACATAGTTTGTCATAATAATGCAATGAAGTTATTTTGTTCATTTTGACTTATCATTTCTTAGCAAATCAAAAATCATGAGATATGCAAATGACATTGCTATTCGCTAAATCAGTAATTAAACTGGACAACAATTTCAAGAATAGCTGTATGATGATGATAAAAATGATGGTAATGATGGTATATGAAGATAATGATTTCCATGATGACGATGACATCGATGATGAATATAAAATATAAAAAATATACATATACTATACTATACTATATATTGAATATACTAACAATCTTCATGACGCTACGGACATTATTATATCGTGTATATATATATTATATCAGGCTTTTCAGTTGACATCTGTACAGAACATCCCGGCTTGATTGATATCAACTAGATGTTTTATCAAGACTCCGATCACTGAAGCCAGCAAGGCCGGCTAAATGGCACTCGGATACGGTCCACATATGTTTACCAGTAAAAAGCTTCTGTTGAAAGCTACAGTATATAGAACTGCCAAAAACGTAGTCTTGATTTTTTAAATAATTTATTTTGTTATTGATCTACTCCATTACTTATTTTTGATGGCAGTATTGTTTGCTTATACGTTGTCTGCTTCTGGATACTTGTTTATTTGTTATTTGTTTATTGGTCTGTCTGCTTGCTTATGTTGTTTTTACACATTCAAAATATACGAATGAATGTTTTGATTCAAAAGACATTGACACACAGTGACAAACATGTCTGTTATAAAATTAAAACGTATATTTTCGTATATTTTAAATGCATAATTTCATTGGTGCTCCTTATATCTTTTTGTTATTTACAAGTGAATGTATTTGTTAATTGGCTATTATAATTGTTTGTCAATATGTTTGTAAAATGTTTCTGTTGAAAATATAAGTTAAATAAATGAATGAACAGCTAGAAAGATGAATTGGTACACAAATGAACGAATACTGAAATAAATAAATGGATAAAATCCGTTGGGATGATTAATACAAGTAAAAAAGAACGTCAATCTCTTTAAGTCTATTAAAGCTGAAGAATTGTGAATTTGGGATTTTCATTCATTTTCGGCGTCTGCAGCGCCAGATAGGCTGGTATGGTTATCAGTACTAACTTAAAAGTGATATTCCTTGTTTGTATTATCATCCATTCAAGGTTTAAATTTCAATCGTAATATAGTCAAACCAAGTCCAAATGTTGATATTGGAGAATCCGCTATGATTTATTTTGTACAGTTGACGTTAATGGCGGCAAATATATAATAGTCCCTCGAGAACAATATTCAGATAAAGAAACAAACAAACAAATGAATGAATGATGAATGAATGAACGAACGAACGAACGAACGAACGAACGAACGAACGAACGAACGAACGAACGAACGAACGAACGAACGAACGAACGAACGAACGAGCGAGCGAACGAACGAAAGAACGAACGAACGAACGAACGAACGAACGGATGGATGGATGGATGAATGAATGAATGAATGAATGAATGAATGAATGAAGGAATGAATGAATGAATGAATGAATGAATGAATGAATGAATGAATGAATGAATGAATGAATGAATGAATGAATGAATGAATGAATGAATGTATTCGGGGAACTTATTCATTCGTGTATTTTTCTCTGTCATCTTAGTCAAAATGTGTATTCTTTACTTATTTGTGCATTGTTTACACGTTCTGTATTTATTTTTGCATTGTTTTGTCATTTTTGTATGTTTTTAATACTTGTTTGGATGGATGAATAGATGGATGGATGGATGAATGGATGAATGGATGGATGAAATATGGATGGATGGATGGATGGATGGATGGATGGATGGATGGATGGATGGATCAAGGAATACTTCATTTAACATTTCATATAAACCAATCAAATATACAAACTGCTCAGTTTATGAATAATCCATTTACGCCATCAGCAATCTAATCATATATATAATCAAACATTCGATGAATGAATATCAGATGGCAAATTCATCCCAGATGATCTAAGCAAAGAACATGTTAGATACGCTTTTCAATTTCACACATTAATAATTCAGCATAATTCCTTTCCAATTATGGAAGGCTGTATCATAGAATGCCGTTACTGCTTTTTCAAACCCGGAGATTTAAAAGAGGCTGTTTTTTGTGTAGTTTGCCAGCCAGGTTTAGCAGGCTGGTTTTGTGTTCAAGCTATCAGAGCGTAAAAAAACAAAAGAAACCAGTTCGCTAAACCTGGCTGGCTCGCCTCATATAAACAGGCCCTTAAACATATGACCGCTCCTAACTTCAGAGAACTAATAGATATGTACAAGTTGGTATATCCGTCCCCCCCCCCTCTCCCCAAGAATACGCCCCTGTAGTTAATGTTTTTTTTTTTTTTTTTTGAATTATGAACCTTTCTAATATTGTAGGCACCCTCATCCCCGTGTGTTTATCGGCTTTAAAAAACACTTAAAAATCAAAGTAAAGACGACGTCTTTTAGAGAAAAGTCGGTCAAGTTGTGATCTTGAAATCCTTTTGGTGGATTAGAGTTCTTTATTTTAAATATCGCACAAATCTCCTTAAAATCCTTGTAATCGCACGATAAATCTAAATGTCTGATGAACGACTACTCTACTGTTGATAATTCAATTGACTTATGCTGCTTGTATGGTCGCTCTTTTGACTTCTTCTTCAGTTCAAAGTCCCTGATTTTGAAGTTCATTCATTCGATTCATTCATTCACTGACTCACTCACTCACTCGCTCATTCAATCATCTATCCATACATTAATCTATACATCAATTCATTCATTCACTCATTCATTCATTCATTTACTTAGTCATTCACTCCTTCATTCAATCATTCATTCATTCGCTCGTTCATTTGCTCATTTGCTCGTTCGTTCGCTCGTTCGTCCGTTCGCTTTTCATTCCTTCATTCATTGTTTATTTGTTGGTTCATATGCTTGCTTTTTTTTGTTTTGTTTTTTTGTTTCTTTATTGACGTTTTTTTGCTAGCTGTTTGCGCGTTCTGCCATGCGAGGTCTTCTAGATAATAGATTTGGAGCATTTAGTAAAACAGTCGAGATTTCTTTCATTTGCATTCTAGATCTTTCCGTACTCAAGCACAGTTTTACAAGTGACTGGGTGATATCGAGAGCTTTTTTCCTTGCTTTTTGATTCTTCATTTGTAACAAAACAACTTTTTTCCCAATTTCGGAACGCGCAAGATACTGATATGAACATTGACTGATGCATTGTACGCTTGTTTACCACTCCGGTCCGTGTTAGTTTAAGTAGTTCAAAAGTGATTAGTAAGGTAGGGTTATTGAGCTGAGAAGGGAACGTGATCTAAATCAGTGTTTCCATATAATCGCCCACGATCTCCGGGTCGCTGAAAATGATGTCAGCGATCGTCAGCGATTATATGGAAACACTTTTTCAGCGATTGAAACACATGGAAACAATTGACAGCCATCGTGAGCGTTCCTCGCATCAGTAATTTCAGCGATCCGGCAATTGTGATCGATTATATGGCAAATAGGCTAGCGTGAAATATTGATGATGATGGCGATAACATTGATGATTTTTGTGATGATTTTGGTTGAGCTGTTGATAACAATGTATAAAATGATAAACGCCGACGCCGTCTCACAAGAACTTCAACTCACTGGCTCGCGAACCGAAAATTATTACCGTGAGCTGATATATTGGTCAGATTTGACGTCTCGCCAGGCGCCTGCGACAACTGTCTAACATGTTTGAATTCGTGAAAACGACTCGCGAGACGTTTTTACGAGTTTTATCTGCACACGAACGATGAGGTTTTCACTCGCGAGCCAGTGAGGAAAAGCTAGTTCTCGCGAGGCAGATTGCTTAACGTGTGTGGCGGCCTGCAATAGTAAAGATTGTCCGAACGCAGTGCGAGTTTGTTTAACATTAATAGTGGTAATGATAGTAATAATGTAGGATACAATGATGAATAGATATGATAGTGATGATGATAATGATGATCACTGTATTATTTGCCTATAATTGTATTTTTGTTTAAAAAGTATTTAATTGATACATTTAATTGACTTCTTTGTTGCCTTTTTTTATTCGTTTGCCACTTGCCCCTATTTTCTTTAATCTGTGCGTCACTGCGGTTTATTGTTACATCCGCAAGTTAAATCCGCATTGTTACATCTTTCAAACATTCAACTGGAGTGCAATGTTGAGGCTTAGTTTAATTCACCATACCACCATCCATGTGCTGCATTTGTGGTTTCTATGTTAGAAACACTCTTACAATATCAATATCATATGTAAAAATATGGCTTTTTAACTCACAATGATTTATTTTCTTTCTAATCTGGGCATGCGTTTTGCGTAGGCTGTTGCTGACCGACGACAAGGACGTTAAAACCCGCCCTGAATTTGTTCCTACTCGTCTCTCCGCGCGTTTGCGCAAACACTACACGCCAATATATGGAATTTGACAGTGCTCGGTGTCTGATGGGCAGCCGTGCACAGCGATGTATTACTTGTATTTACATCTATTTTCAGTCAGTCAGTCAGTCAGTCAGTCATTCTGAACTAAGTTAATTCAAAGTTTATTCACACCTGTTTTATTTCTTAACATTAAACACGTCCTGATTGAATTTTTTTTTATAATTACCCTGCTATAGCAGGTTGTCTGTTCATGTTTCGCAATTTCTATATATTTAATCGTGTTCTTTCAGGCAAGTTATTTTTTTTCATGGGTTTGACGTTTTTCATCATATTAGATATGATTAAGCAGCCTTCATATAACTCAATTATTTTTTTTTTTGGTGTAACGTGCAGTTTTGATATAGCCCATATAAATCATCTTTTTTGTCTAATTATATATGCAGTTTCAGTGATATAATTATAGAAATAACTTTGTGTGTGTGTGCAATATGTGCAGTTTTGGTATAACTAAACCGCTTATTTTGTAATCCAAAATTTATATGACATATTTCTATCATTTTTAATCTTTAATTGAAATACATTAATCATTCCTTTCTAGCTTCTTAAAGAAAGCAGCTTACTTTTTTTTAAATCTACTTTACTGGCATATTTTATTGCATTTAATATCACATTATATTTCTAAGTCTTTCTAATATTTTCCGTCTTTAAACTCAAGTTATTATTCATGTGGCTATTTAAACATTATCTCGCTAAGATACCCAGTGCACGCCTTGTGTCGTACAATTTTTATCAGTCTGTTTTATCTAATCAAAGTTCATTTATTTCACATTATTGTAGCTTGTGAACGCTTGGTCTATTTTTTACCATGCTAGAGCTTGTATTTATCTTATTGATCAGAATCAACTAATCTACCAAGTACTGTTCGCATTTTTATGATACATTTTTTATCTAATCAAATCGTATTTTCGCACATTTTAGGTTACTTTGCGTTTTTGGGTCAATTTTCTTGTCACGTTTTAGCAGAATGTCCTAGCTATCACTTTGACTAATGTAAGAAATTACCGAATCACTATCTGTGAAAAAGCTAATATTGTTCCCGCTGCAAGCATTTTGAAACTTGAGCTTTTTGGGCTTATCTAATCCAATATTTCATTTTTTTATTGCAATTTTTCTTCCTTAAGGTTTATTCAATTTTTCTTGACAACCTCTAGTTTATTTTTCAACTATCAATTGGACTTATGGTCATATCATTAACAACTTATTCAATTATCTTGCTAACTTTGTCCGCATTTTGCACCATATATTTTTTACTTCTTAAAGTATATTTTACATTACTACTATTGTGCTCATCAACCGACTGCTCATTAAATATTTGATCTATTTTCCACTCAGTTTTAGTTTATTTTTCTAGCTATCATCTTGACTCGTGGCTTTTAGTGATCCAATCAATATCTACTTTAATATTGTTCGCATTTTGAATTCAATATGGGCTGCTAGCCACGTTGTCCAATACAAATACAATGTTTCACGCGGATTCTAGCAGCTTAAAATTTTTGAGACTCTTGTCGATTGTAAACGGTTTTTTTTTGTTTTTTGTTTTTGTTTTTTCGTCTTCTTTCATTTTTCGTTTTCACTTAAAGCTTTACGTTCATTTCGTTTTGATTTAGTGTGGATATTTTGTAGTGTGGATATTCGTTCTATTTTGTTATCTATATTTGATATTATTTAGCAGTGAGTCATAAAATTATGAGCTACCTTCAATTTTGATATATATTTTCACTTTTTTGTGCAACTATAAATTTGCCTTTGTTTTTATTTATTTATTTTTTTCGTGATAAATTCTTGTTTTTAATTTTTGTAGTTTATTTATTTTCAAGCCTCTGTTTCATCAGTCGACTAATTTTTATTTTTATTCATTTGACGTAAAACTACAATTTCCTTTTTTTCGAGCTTTTTTTATATTTTTACCCTGATGATTCTTCCATCGATTGATATTATTTAGATTCAGTCAAAGTCAATTTAGTGTTAATTTTAATTAATTTCGTGCTCATAGTATACTCGACGTAAAACTACATTTCCATGTCTTGTCTATGGATTATAGTGCTTGCAATTGATGTTATAACATTTCGGAATCAATTAAGCATTAAAAGTTCTACATTTCGTTTATGGAACGTAGTTGACCTAAAACACAATTACTTTATTTCTTTTTTTTACATTGTTATTTTTTTGTTTTTTGTTTATTGTGTGTTGATGTACAATTTTTTGTAGCTTTCAATTGTTATTATTTACAGTTCAGAATCAATTAAGCCGTAATAAGCAAACTCTAGATGGATCCCTTACACACCGCTAGTCGAAAAGGCATCTGTTTTTTGGCCCAAAATCGCCTCGCAGACCGTATGCTGCATACATTACCATACATTTGCAAAAATAGCTACTCGATTTTGATAAGATTTGCTTTAAGATCACACACACAAAAGCAAGCAATATCATCCAGTCAACACAAATACGCCTTCTCACTAAAGGTCTGAATTTTAAAAGCTTTTTTTTTCTAATTTCTATACGAAAAAAGGTTTTTGTTTGAAAGACAAGGTCGTTCAAGATGCTCTTTTTCAGTTAAACGCAACTTTTTGTTGAAATGTTTAGCACTAACTACAAGATCTTGGAAATAACCTTTTCACGCGGCTAAAAACATTTGCTCAAAAAGTCATTCACGGAGTCCTATTTGAAAGCTCGAATCTGAAGTTGTTTTTCAGCTTTTTGAGCGATATTTATTCAAGTACACAAGCCAACGGAAGTGGTCAGACATTAACGAGGTACAGTTTGAGAGCTGAGCCAGTGTGCTTTAATACACAAGCAGCACGTACAACCATGGCCAACAACTCACAGCGTAATTTTACCTATACAATATGTACCGAAGACTCAAAATCCGTGATGATAGGCAAAGCAATGGCGTACGCCTTTGTGCTTTTATTCTCGCTCATAGGCAATGGCATGGTGCTACATATTTTCTACAAAAATCGAAATATTCGAACTACTACAAACTCTTTGATAGTCAACATGGCCGCGTCTGACTTAATACTACCTATTTTTGTCATTCCTCGGTATATTTCTGCGTCTTTTGAGAAAGGTTTGCTTAAGCTTCAAGTTTGGCACGTTGACGGTTTGCTTGGAGAAATGCTGTGTAAACTAGTGCCATACGTTGGTGACGTTTCGCACTGCGTTTCAATTTTCACGCTAGTTTTAATGTCAATTGATCGATACATCGCTATTTGCTGGCCTTTGTCTACAAAATATAGAATAACCCCGAGCCGATGTAACGTTCTGATTGCCGTAACTTGGGTTGTGGCGTTGCTGCTCAACTCACCGATTCTCTACACGTTCAAGCTTGATCCTCTTACTGAAAAGTATTGCCTATCATATTGGGGTCCTCTTCCAGTTACGAATGAAAAAGACCACGAGCACTATAGACTGACACAAGGGTATTACACACTAGCACAGATATTCCTGGTATATTTAATACCCTTGGGGACTATAACAGTTCTTTACTCGTCGATTATACAAGAGCTACGAAGCAAGCAAAGAATGCAGTCAGTCAATCAACCGACGCACTGCAGACGCCAGAGAAGAAGGGAAGACAATCGTGTCATTGCAATGCTTGTGGTGATAGTGACGATATTCGCCCTTCTATTCGCCCCGTTCCATATAACCTTCTTTATCGACTTCTTCTTTTTTAAACTAGAAAGTCACTTGGGCTGTGATGTCATGAATTTAAATTTCTCCACGATCTTCTTAACACTATCAATCTGCACTATCAATCCGTATATTTACTTTATTTTTATTAGAAGGTACAGACAGTGTGCTAAGGTGATGCTAAAGGCTATTTGCGGTGCAAGAATTGTAGCTTTGTATTCGAAGATCCAAAGTTGGCGATGTTGGTTTCAAAGCAGCGATAATGACAGCAGCTACGAGCGCAGAACCGTGCGCGCCAATAGCTCCTGTAAAGCGCGCCAAACGGAGCTCGTTCTGCTGGCACTCGAACAGGAACCGACTTTACAATTTGAGACAGGTTTGTGACAGAAAGTCCACCGTTCTTTTAAGGACAAAATTAATATTTGGTTTACAAGTCCATCTTATCGTCGGTTATTCATAATGTGACACAATTACTTTGACAACTATTTCCCTGAGCAAGTCCGAAAAAAAGAAAATATATTTAAACCGCAAAACAAAATGGCCCCTTGTTACAATTAATCCAAGAACGAGGACTTTCTTTCTGAGCAGAAATAATGTTTTTTGGCTGCAAACAGTAATACTAATAATAACAATTACGAAAATATGAACCAAATGAAATTAGTATTTTTTCTCCTTTGCCGCCCTGAATATTTTAATAATATTACATTTCCACGCATTTGCTGCTTTTTTACCGTAACACAATGACTTACAAAGTTACAAAAGGAAAGGAAATATTGCCTTCTACACAAACACAAATCGCACGCTTTCATATTATCGTTGAATTTAATAGAAATTCAATTTCATGGAAAATTACTGTCAAAGGACGGAAAAAAGTTTAAATTTCCGAGTAAAACGAAGCTTAAGCTTCCTGTGTATCAAATGAAAGATTTACTTTATCCATTCGCTAAAAGCTGTAGTATATACCTGGAAAAAAACACGTTATTAACAAGCATTATAAACTAAAACCGGCGTAATCGTTTTCATACACTGCAAAAAGAACGCGTTACACGACGTGGGATTATAAATCGTCCATGACTTTAGCTGGTAGCACGTCTTTCTGCGATCACGAATAATGAGATAATTTTAATAAAATGCAACTGCTTTCTTTGCAGACTTTGGGCTACCAAAAATTAAAAAAAAAACTGAACTATGTTGAAAAACACTGATGTTGAGCAATATTTTTCTGAATTTGTGAATTTGACGTTAATAAGATCTTTTGCCAATTGATTTGGAAGAAATCAATTAAATTTCTGTCGATCACTGTGAGTTTTTCATATCTTCGATAAGAACTCTGGCTGAGCAAGATTGTCGGATTTGGCTCTCAGTTGTAGCTTTCAGATCGCCATCGATCAACCGATAAAACACCGACTTGTTAACGAGAAAACAACCGTATCTGAAACCAAAAAGTTTCAAATTAAGAAACACATAAAACCACAGATTATGTAACATACTAGCTTTTCGAGTATAATTAGAGCAGTTCGTCAGTAACAGATGGAAATCCATATGGACTTTAAGATGCTTAATTAAAAATCTACAAAAATTGGGGTAAAATGCTGACAAGATCGAAATTTAAAGACAGATGTAGATTGACGTACGATAATGATTGAGCTAGAATTTTGCATAGCACATGTACATTTGAACTAAAATGACAAAAGATGTAGGTAGATGAAATTGAAAATTTTGTGTAGCTAGCTAGTTTGAGAGCATTTAGCCAGGGACAAGCCATTACAAAAATGTTACGTGCGGGATTTGAGCTTTACAGAAACAAGTACAATTAATTTTTCAAACATAGTACTCAGTATACGTTAGACTGAAGTATGGAAGTAAGGGGGTGGGGGAGGGGGGACACAACCACCTCCCCTTATCCTCCGTCTCTAACGTCCCCTGCTTGGTATCGTTTTTTTCCTATAAAGGATTTTTTCAATTCAAGCCTTTTTCCGTTCTGAACTATTTTACTTTGTTGCTTTGAATTAGCGTGAATTTTCCTCACATTACTTTTTCTAATGGTTTGTCCCTTCAAGTTTTTATTAGTGTTTAAAATGTGCTATTTAGAAGACGAAATAAAGCAAACAACAAAAGGCAAAGATAAACAAAGTGAATGGTAATTCATTAGATGACTAAAGAAATGAATAAATTATGCAATGGGGTGAAAGGACAAGGCCCCGCGTCTACATGCTCTAAGCAGTTCTTTGATAAATACATGTACATTTTATTATCCGTTAATTAAATACTACCATTTACACAATACCATCGAGTGCTATTAATTAAAATTCTGTTAAAACATATAACTTGCATTATAATTTTTTTTAAACAAAGACTGAAAAAGATTCGTTGTATGTTTTTCTCAACTAAATTCCAAATTTTTACAACTTGGAATCAAATATTAAACAAGGGCACAATTGACGCTCTTTGCGAAAAATTGATTAAATGAACGAATGAACGAATGAACGAATGAACGAATGAACGAATGAACGAATGAACGAATGAACGAATGAACGAATGAACGAATGAACGAATGAACGAATGAACGAATGAACGAATGAACGAATGAACGAATGAACGAATGAACGAATGAACGAATGAACGAATGAACGAATGAACGAATGAACGAATGAACGAATGAACGAATGAACGAATGAATGAATGAATGAATTGGGTGAACAAATAAATGAGTTAATGAGCAAATGAACAAACGAATGCAAGAATAAACAAATGAATAAACAAACAAATAATGACCGAATATAGAATATTCTATAAGTAAAATACTAAGTTGATGAATGAACGAAGAAATAAATGTCAAGATTATGTACGTTTTTTAACATCACATACTAATTTCCTTAACGGTCACTGATTAAAACACTCTTTAACTCAATGAATTAAGGCATTAGTTAAATAGAAATTAATGACTCTGAAATATACAACAAGTACCATTAGGAAGAACTCATGAAACGCAGAAACAAAGAGAGTAAAAAAACCGACAAACTGATTTGTGGGAGTTAATGGACGACAAATGATGAATGCATTTCAAGATGCAGACGGATGCATCAGTTTTGAAATCAATGAAAGAATGAAACAATGAATGATGTTCTACGTCGCGCATTTAAATAACGAACGAATGAACGAAAGGACGAAAGGACGAATGAACGAAAGGACGAAAGGACGAAAGGACGAAAGGACGAATGAACGAAAGGACGAAAGGACGAATGAACTAATAGACGAATGGACGAATGGACGAATGGACGAAAGGACGAATGAACTAATAGACGAATGGACGAATGGACGAATGGACGAATGGACGAATGGACGAAAGGACGAATGGACGAATGGACGAATGAACTAATAGACGAATGGACGAATGGACGAATGGACGAATGAACGAATGGACGAATGGACGAATGAACGAATGGACGAATGGACGAATGAACGAATGAACGAATGGACGAATGGACGAAAGGACGAATGGACGAATGAACTAATAGACGAATGGACGAAAGGACGAAAGGACGAAAGGAAGAATGGACGAATGAACGAATGGACGAATGGACGAATGGACGAATGGACGAATGGACGAATGGACGAAAGGACGAATGGACGAATGGACGAATGGACGAATGAACTAATAGACGAAAGGACGAAAGGACGAATGGACGAATGGACGAATGGACGAATGGACGAATGGACGAATGGACGAATGGACGAATGGACGAATATGGACGAATATGCACGAATGAATGAATGAATGAATTACTTTCATTGAAAAAATGAATCTATTAAATTGATAAAAACAAACAAAATAAAAATAGATATAAGAATTAGTGAATAAAAAAATCAACGGCTAAGCGTGAATTTGAAAAAGGAACAACGCTCATGCATTGTACAATCCTAA
Source organism: Diadumene lineata (assembly GCA_918843875.1). Taxonomy (NCBI): domain Eukaryota; kingdom Metazoa; phylum Cnidaria; class Anthozoa; order Actiniaria; family Diadumenidae; genus Diadumene; species Diadumene lineata. The sequence continues at coordinate 4,149,996 of OU974081.1, read as the reverse complement.
CAAAAAAAAAAACAAAGCATCAAATAAGAAATAATAATCTACGTCGCACAAGTAAATAAATTAATATAGACTCTCGTCCGACATATTAACCACAATAAATAGGCAAGAATTATCTTAACAAAAATCCTTTGCTGCGGATATGATCACGACGAAAAATACTTCAAAAACTCAACTAGCTTTCAGGCGACGAAGGGGTTAAGAGGATCTGCGTCAAGCATTTCCAAAAAAACACTAAAACAGTACTGAGCTCTTCAACGAAAATGAATGTTTCACAAAAGTTCGGTATGTTTGAGTTTTAATGGCTCCACTTGGGCGGACACTACGTATTTTCTAAAGTGATTCTGTCGCAAGTTTACATGAATTATTCTTTTCATGAATAGATGCTAAAATAACTTTAAGAAAGAAGTTTAAATGAAGTTTAAAAATATCATTTTAGGTCAAAGTGCAAAGTACGCCAGTTGAAAAGCTTCTTGAAAAACATATGCGAATGTATTACAGTGAGGACACTCGAACCGTGAACACTTTGTGCTTTTTTGACACTTTTTTTAACATGGATCCTTCGATTGAATCTTTTTGAAGACATTTGAATTTTGATAACTCAGTGCATTTGAGTTCAGTCCTACTTTTTCAGAGAATTTGAAGCAGTAGAAAGCTCATAAAATAAAAAGCTAAATAAAGACAAGTGTTCACGGTTCGAGTGCCCTCACTGTAATAATTAGCATAAAATAAAATTATAGTCGATCAAAAAAGAAATTCCAATTCGGATAAAAGAATAAACATTGTTTCTGGCACGTTTTGATAAAAAACAAGAACACAAAAACATGCAATACAGTACATGTTGTCAAAATACAGCGAGCAGCGTCATGTCTCAAATGTATTTTTTTTTTTTCTATTTACAGTGATTCCCAGCATATCATTCGGTTATTAATTCTTTTATTTACATAACAAATAAAACTCTAATCATACAATTTCAATCATGAGAATATTTTCCTTGTTGATGAATGGAACAGAATCGGAGAAGGGCAAAAAGAAAAACAAAGAAAATAAGAACATTCTTCCCTCCAGCTTTAATTAATTCTTGTTTTTTTTTTTAGACAAAATGAAGAATACTAGTTGAACCTTATCTTTTGCAAAACTGAAAATATATGAATTTTTCATGCGCATGCAAACTCCACATTTCAACTTGTCCTCTTTTATGCTTTTTTACATTAGTTATACTTTTCAGTTCTGTATCATTAAAGTCCAAAAGAAAACTAACTAGCTTGTTAATTTTATAATTCAGTTGAAATAATATTTAACAATTCACAAGAAAAGTTTAAGATCAGTGACACAGCTTCCCCTGTCTTTCAAAGTTTAAAATGACAATTGAGTACAGTTGTAAGTTTTTTATTTTATTATCTGTTGACAGATCCTAAATTACATAATTCACTCAAAAACATATACTATTTGTGATGTCTAGTTTTAATTTGTTAGTTTTATCTTTCACCTAGACACCTCAACTTTTTTGTTTTGATACTAATATAGTTTTTGGGTTTTTTTTTTCCTTTCGTCGTGTGTATTCGTCTGATTTCATCGAGCGAACATGGTGCGATTTAAATTCAAATTTTTTTAATTATTTGTACACAGTTGATTTGATCTTTTAGATTTCACTATCTAAGTCTTTTCAATTATATTGATTTTGTTTTAGAACCATATGTGGCTGAGATTGAGTGAATTTTTTCCAATATCTTGTTGTCTTGATGTCGCTCGTTGTTTGAAATTTTAAATTTTAAATTACATTTAATATTTGACTAGACCCGCCGTTACCACATCAATTATTTATGTTAAAAGAGAAATGACTTGATATTATTATTACAAAATTATATCTATTTTTAAAGGAAAAAACTAATTTTCTCTGACATCTGTAACTCTCAATGTAGTTTCGTGAACATAATTGCGTTTCTACCATGCATTTCATCCTGGTGGGCCCAGCATGTTTCCCGTAGGAACACCATAATACGCCAACGCATTTGCCCTCAGCAAATTATATCTAATCTTTAGCTAGATTTGAGATGTATCCCTTTTAAGACAGCTTGCCCAGTAAGAAACCTTTGACGACGGCACGGAATAGTGGGAGTGTACTAGACGTCTAAAATCAAATTATCAAAATTGTTGACTCGAACGAGTGTGTTCGGTATTCAAAATGGGCGCATCTGGGGGAGGGGTGCTGGGGGTGGAAGGATTTCGGGTCCTTGTTTTAACAAATATTTTTAACCTCAGTATTTTATGTTTACTGGGTAGTGCAGCCCCTCCTGGATGTGATGCAACCCCTCCTGGAAACAATCCTGAAATAGAATAGTATGAGTGGTTATTCACTCATTCACTCATTCACTATTCAAGCAAACAAGGACAAGCTATAACGATTACTTAAATAAGATAACATACTCTTATCACGCTAAATTATTCAAAAAAATGTGAGTTGCTTATATTTAGCGCATTTCATACATTTCAATGTGCTTACATTTTTTTAAAATTAAATTGCAGTCGAGTTTTTTTATCTTCATCAGTTTACAAGGCATTTAATTAAAACTTTGCAAAAAACTTTGAAAGTTATAATTGTTTGAATTTGAGAATGTTTCAGAAATGAGCACATTTATTACTAGATTTTTATGTAAGAATCTCTTTTGAAGTATTACTAAATATTTTGCATATTTTGTAGTTGAATAGTTGTGCGTTTCACTATTGTCAATAAATATTTTCAAATCATGAGCCAGGGATATGCTTCTCGTAAATAAGGCTATTTTTACAAGTTTTTGGAAGCACTATTTTGGGTGTGGTCACAAAAATCAGAGCGCTTAGAATAATACGTTGAACTTAAAATAACGTTCAAAGATGACAACTAAAGAAATAACTAAAATATTGATATGCTTTTCATTGCTTTGATTGCAGAATTATAACATGAAACATGAAAAATGAATAAAAAAATAGCACGCACAAACACTCATATTTGTAAACATCGCCCAGCTCAACATATAAATATTTCTAGCCAAATCAAGAAGGTTTTTGTGATAGCTATATTAGACTCTTTTAGTGTAGAATGTTGTAAAAAAAAAACAATTTTTGGAAGCTAAAAGTCGTTGGTAGTTTTAAGGGAGAAAGCCTCTTAATTAAGTGTTCCTAATTTCCTAGATAGTTGACTAGTCAGTGCGCAACTTGCATGCCTTCTCTTTCCATCAATCATTTTACTTACTGATTTCAAAATTAGCCTGAACGTTACTAGCTTATATCAAGAATTCTCGCGATTTAATATGAATCATTTAAATCATATTTTGATGTCTAAAGACAAGGATCGAAATGTCCCTAGCAAAACATACGATCAAATTGCAAACTTATAGTCGTTTCTGAAATAACACTTTGATAATTTCCTCATATAATCAGGATTTAGTTTCAGCTTGGGCCCGGAAAATAAGCGTCTTGACTATAAACGAGTCGGTTTCACATGAGTGTGAAACTGTGCGCTTACCGTACGGCTAAGATAATGCAGATGAATCGAACGTTTAATTCATTAACTTCCATTAGGTACCATTCCCCACTCATACAAAAACGACTCTATTGGAAGTGGGAAACGGTATGGTTACGGCACGCTTACGGCTGATGATTCGAATCTTTTCTTAGAAATTACGGTAACGAAACTCATTCAAAAACGACTATACAGTACTGGCATCACGCATTTCGTGTGTTCAATGTTACGTTTCCCGCCAAATTTTTCAAAATAAGCCCTACTGAGCTTGGTTATACAATCTAAAAAACAAAAAAACAAAAAAAAAAAACCAGCCCACCAAACAGGGCTAAAATCCAGCCAACCAGCTCTCATAACCTTTTTGTAATCGGACCATGATAATGCATTAGAAATATTTGCTAGCTAGTGTGTTTCATCAAACTTCCAAGTTTACATTTGCTTACACTTCATTTTTATTTCTCTTGATGTTGTCCTGTTTCATTCATGTTATTATATTTCACATAAAATATCGTGTGTCTTCCGTCAATGATTTTGCACCCAAGAAAAACCTTTTTTGTCAACCTAACTTAAATACGCAGTACTAAGCCAGCTGTAGCGATATTTGTTTATTGTTATCGATATTGACGTTCAAATTCAGCCTATAACGGTAATAATCAGTGAATTTAAATCAAAAAGTTGACAAACACAATTTGTTGTTCTAGCCTCGGGACTTGCTTTGTTTTGTTTTCGTCTTACCGCGCGCGCTATTGCTTCGCTTTTAGTGATTTTTTTCTTGAAAATACATGTAAGACTTAATTGCTCTTTCGTGTTTTTGAATCAAGTTTTTAGTGTAGTCGTTCTCGCAAAAGCTAATTAGTTAGAAAATAAAGCTAAAAATTTCGTAAAAGGAACGTTTTTAATAAAATAAAAGAGACTGTCACACCTTCATTGAATCGAAAGTCATTTCGTCGAATTGGAGTGTCTATTCATATCGAATTCATTCTGTGGAACATCTAGATTATATGAAAGTCATTTACTAATATATCGAAGCAATATCGAGTTCTATCTATGGAACGAAGTGTCTTTTAGAACGATTGAGTGAATAAAGATAATAACTTTGAAGTTTTTCGATCAACCACATGGTCAATATTATAGGGGATCAGCAACTATTCTTGAAAGCTTTTAAGGGCGCTGTTATATCTTTTTTTATTGTAATTAAAATTTGAATCATCATAGAAACCACATATTATTCTGGAAATTAGATGACGAGAAACATGAAAGCCGTTCCGTGATTCTAGAACATATATTTACTGATTTTAGAAAGGAAATTTGAAGTGGAGTATCAGGAAAGAAGATAAACACAGCCTTGAAAAACACAGAAAGTATTTATTGTTTTCCAAGCGCAAAGTCGATGAAATCCGGCGAGTGTTTTGTCGTTTGAAAATCCGTGAATTGATGCTACAAAGAAACACACCATTCAAACAACAATTATTTATATTAACAGGGAATTTCGAAGCAAAAAAAATTGATGAAATTGAGAGTTGTGAATTGATAGATTATAAACGAAACGAATCTAATACAACAACAATTCTTTTAGCAGAGGAAATTAAGACATATTTATGACACGATGATATATATTTTTCGGCATTATATAGTACCATTTAAGTCCATATTCGATTTAGCTATATGTAGTTTTAAAAGCAAACAACGCTAATATCTAGGGGAGGGGGAGGAGGGTACTCCCTTATATTTACTATAACGGGGACGTTCCAGCAAATCAGGGAATGGTTTTTCGCCTTCACGTCTTCAATAGGGTATACAATTTACCTTAAGCTGTTTTGAATAGGGGTGTACTTTCCCTATGTTTACTGTCTTACAGGCTGCTAATATTTAATCAAATAAAAATTAAAGTCAAAATGAATGATACTGAAATCTCGATGGGATGGATAGGGTCTACATTATACCAAATGCTCTTGAATAGGGTATGGATTTTCGAGATTTTACTGTCTTAAACAGGGTCAGGATTTTGAGGTACCAGCAGATCCCCCCATCAGAATCTGGATCAAATACCCCCCTCCCCATCTCGGGGGTTTTATATGAACTAACTGACCGCTTGCTATTTTGAGATAGAAAAATTCAATCGTGCAAATGTAATAAAAAATGTAGCAAAGAGCGGATTCGTCTGAATTAAAAAACTTAAAGTGTGTGCGCTCTATGAAGTTATAAATTGTTATATTATTGATTTAAAGAGGTTTCTTTTTGCATGCATTTTTTCAGTCCTTCTAGTCGTCCTGTATTTGTTTTGCAGTTAATTAAACGAATCTTTTTTTTTTTTTTTTTTTTTTTTTGGTAACCTCCTTGAGCAATTTTTTCTGTCTTTTACAGTTTCTTAAATTTTTCACTACAAATTCCGAAACCACAACAAAACATTCTAATTAAAATTATCTCGGATATATGTTAACTAGAATCGTGTTTTCAAAAACCCATGAAATTAAATAAAGCGTAATAAGGCCAAATAAAACTTTGATACACCGACTGAGAACACAAAAGAAATCCAAATTAAACAACATGTAGCTATAGCAAACAAATTTTGTGAATTTTTTACAAATGTTGGCCCTAGTTATGCGAAGAAATTACCACCTTCAAATATATCTCCTCACTTTTATTTAGGAAATAAGATAAGAGATTCAATTTTCCTGAGCCCAGTAACAGAAAATGAAATTAAGAATTTATCTTCTGAACTCAAATCAGGCAAATCAACTGGCTTTGATAATATATCTGTCTCAGATGTTAAATCAAATATTGAATATTTAGCTAAACCTTTAACCTATATTATCAATTTATCTATATCTACAGGTACTGCACCATCAAATATTAAACTTGCCAGAGTAATTCCTATTCATAAAAATGATAGTTATTCTGACTTTAATAATTATAGGCCTATTTCTATCTTACCAGTCTTCTCCAAATTCTATGAAAAGGTTATTTATAATAGATTTGTATCATTTATCAATAAGCATAACATGCTGTACGAGCATCAATATGGATTCAGATCTAATTATTCAACTTCTATGGCTGTGATACAACTGGTGAACCAGATTTCATCATCTATAGATAATAAGGAATTTTCATTAGGTATTTTTTTAGACCTATCAAAAGCGTTTGATACGGTAAATCACAAAATTTTGCTAGGCAAATTAGAATTTTATGGGATTAGAGGAACAGCACTTAACTGGATAACCAGTTACTTGAATAATAGAAAACAATTTGTTGAATTTAACAATGTGAAATCATCGTATCAAACTGTGAAATGCGGTATTCCACAAGGAAGTATATTAGGACCTTTACTCTTTATTATGTACATAAACGACATTTCAAACTCTTCAAATCTTCTAAATTTCATACTTTTTGCTGACGACACTAATATATTCTACTCCAGTAAAGATCTTAGTAATGCAAAAAATACACTACATCATGAATTGGAAAAAGTAATTGATTGGTTGATTGCCAATCAACTGTCACTGAACCTAAAGAAAACTAACTACATTATATTCAAACCTAGGCAAAAAAAGCTGAACTATCATGACTTCTCACTTAAAGTTAAAAATAGCACAATTGAACGAAAATCAAACACTAAATTCCTAGGTGTAATAATCGATGAACACCTAAGTTGGAAAGAACATATCAACACAGTAGCAGGGAAAATATCCAAGTCAATAGGAATCATTTCTAAATCTCGTTTTTTTGTATCTAGGAAATCACTTTTCATGCTCTATTATGCTTTGGTGTACCCATATTTATTTTATGGCAATATTATATGGTGTTCCACATATCAAACTAATCTAAATAGGCTGAAAATACTACAAAAACGCGTAGTAAGAATCATAACAAACTCAAAGTATGATGCGCATACCACGCCTTTGTTTTCAGAATATCACATATTAAAACTAGACAATATACACTCTTTTCAACTAGGAATTTTCATGTTTTCTATTGAAAATAGAATTCTTCCCAATACTTTTCTAAGTATGTTCACTAAAAATTCAAATTTTCACTCGTATCCTACTAGACATTGTAATGATTATAGACCAGAATTTTGTAGAACAAATATTAAACAATTTACTGTTGCTAGTCAGGGGCCTAAATTATGGAATTCCTTGCCCTTACAAATTAGATCAGCACCTACACTATCAAATTTCAAATCAAAATTAAAGAAATACATAAGTAGTCAGCTTTGAATTCCAGGGCTGTATATTGACAGCTTTGGACTTCATAATTTTATTGAAATTGCATTGAGAATATTGATAACAATTCACTATTATCATGCCGACATATCAAATGTCATATAGTTGTACAATTTAGTCAGATTCCAATACTTATTTAATATTTAATTAGTCCATTCAAAACATGCATTAATACACTTCAATAACTGCATATACATGCATGTGCATGCATGTGTGCCTACCCTTGTGTTACGTGTATGCATGCATGAACACGCATGATATATTTGTATACATATATTTAAATATATTTAATATTATATACTAGACAATTCTTGCATCTATATGCATATATCTAGTCATTTAATTATTTCTATACAATAATTTGTTTCTCCTTCTATCTATTTATTTACTTATTTATTCTCAACTTAATCAAATAGGCGACCCAAGAATATAAGTCCCCGGCTTCTTTTTGGGCTGCCTGCCATCCTTGAACAAAATATATTATATTATATTGTTATTTCTATATTATTATAAATTACTATAATTCTAATACTATTATGTAAATATCAAAAATAGCTAAAATATTATGAAAACATCAATGACAAACACTATACAAAATTGTAATTTATTTTATCTATTCATTATATTATCTTGTAATTCTTGGATGGAATGTAACCTAATAAATTGATTGATTGATTGATTGATGTATACAAAGTGTAATGAGATGTAATAAACTACTCTACTGTACAGAAGGCCGGATTATCATGTTAAAGTACAAACTGTAAATGTGTGCACTAGTTAGAGTCGTTTTCGTATGAGAAACAATGCCATATCGTATCGTAGCCGTAATTTCTAAGAAAGCATTCAAAAATATCTACCGTATCGCAGCGGTATCGTAACCGTTTCGTTTCCCACTCATACGAAAACGATTCTATCACTATTTAGAAGAGTGCAAACACTAAAAGTGTGCAACATAGATATCACTAAATAGTGCTATTTTATGCTAATTCTATTGTTTTCTTTTGTTTAATTAGTGCTGATTTACTGCTAAATAAAGACAACTGTTGCACACTTTTAGAGCGTGCACTCTAAAAGCCGGCACACACTAGGCGACAAGTCGCAGCGACTTGTCCCCGCGACATGTCGCCTCGTTGTGCACTGGTTCAGCAATCCCAACCGGTTGGATTTCATGCGGCAAGTCGCAGCAACAAAATTCTGTTGCGGCGACAACAATTTTCGCCAAAAAATGTTAGTACACACGGGAGGAAATTGTCGCTGCGACATGTCGCGGGGACAAGTCGCTGCGACTTGTCGCCTAGTGTGTACCGGCCTTAAAAGTGTGCAACATAGATATAACTAAATAGTGCTATTTTATGCTAATTCTCTTGTTTTGTTTTGTTTAGTAGCCGATTTGCGTTATGACGTAGAATGCTACCACTTCCAGGATGCTTTGCCGACTTTCTTTGGTAATCATAATTAGTGCAAATTGCTTTATATGTCTCCACAGAGATAAATAATTTGAATATGAAAGAGAATTTGCAATGAATACTGGTAATGGTAGTAAAATGCCGCCATGATAAAAATCGCCTATACTGGTGCTTTTTAAGCCATAATCGAGAACGATCGAGAACGGTCGCAAGCGATTGTATATGCTTTTCCAACAAAAAGTAAAACTTTCACGACAATCAGCTGATCGAACTTGCCTTTGTCTTTGCACACCAAAGCGTAGTACATTCCAGAGTATAAAGTTCGTTTACACAGCTCCTCTGGCTCATTAGCATTTTTTAGAACTCATTAGCATCCACTTGCAATAGTAAATATAGACTTTTAAAGTTCATGGAGAGATGCGCTAGTTGCAACAGACCGCTAAGTCAATACCGAATGCTAATATACGATATCAAAAATGACGCTTTTTTATCAATATACAATATCTCAGCTTCTGACAAAAGTGCTAGGTATAGTGGGAATATCGTGGTTGGACGAATGAGGGCTATATTTCTAGTAACTAAAACTGACCATTAGTAGAAAGACAATGTCTAGAAAAGGGATATGGCTTTTTTTATTTCATATTTGGAAATTGCATAAAAAATATTCGCAGGTTGACTGATTAAATGAATGAAAGGACTGAAGGAACGAACGAACCAACGAACGAATGGATGGATGGATGGATGGATGGATGGATATGGATGACCAGTGAATTGATAAATGAATGTTAAATGAAAAGACCAATTGATTGATGTTACAGTGGCGGATCCAGGATTTTTTCAAGGAGGTGGACCAATGGGAATTTTCCAACTATTTTCGTTAATATATCCCTTTTTGTATTCTCATTAGCATTTTCTAGTACGTCATTCCTTGCAGTTCATTTATGAGAATAAAACACTCAAAATGTATTCGGTTGATATCAATTATTTTATTTCAGTAAATGAAATGAAAAAATTAAAGTTGCTTTTGAATTATAAAAGAAGTAAATAAAATCAGCACAATTTTTTTACTAAAAAAATAAAGAAGAGCTTAGAGTATAAGAATGACATTACACAACTTGCTGTGTTCCTTTTTCAAGAATGCTTTATTCAACTTTTAAGTTGACATTTTACCTAGTTAGTTATTTAAAACTATTAACACTGCTACCAGCTCCTCTCTATACGTTTGGTTTCAAGAAGTGTCAGGCATGCCTAAAATGAAAGGTACAACGTTGTATTAGTGATGGGATCCCTGTGCTTATTGCTGAATGCGTTGGAATACTAATATAAGGGTTTTTGTTTGTTATTCATACCTATTTAAAAACACACACACAAACACACACAAAAAAACACAACAACAACAACAAAAAAAAAAAAAAAAAAAACACACACACACAAAAAAAAATAAAAATAAAAATAAAAAAAATGGTATCGGGGGAAATAAGGGAATACCAGATTCAGGATGTAGATTTCCTGACTGTGGGATTCCAATATTGAAAGTAAATAAGCAATATAACGTTCGAAATATCAATCATTAAAAGATGGAGAAATGGCTTCACGTTATCACATTTCAGCTCAGCGTTATGTCCTCAAGTTGAAGATCTCTGATGGTCGATAAATGGCATATGTGCATCTTCTGTCGCTATTCATTAAAAACAATACCCATAGACCTTTTAATTCGTATTGTGGACATCCTCAATGAACCCCGAATATTTTACGGGTCTTCTTTATTTCAAGCAAACTTGCTTTCATTATACTGACGATCAATCGTATACTGTAAACGACATCCGCGATCCGCCCGTCATTCTCATCGACAATGGTTTTTGAAATAGGTGTGTTTATATTTTTCTTCATACGGCATACTGACTACCGAATAATAAAGTCCAACACCGAAATGCATTTCAAAGTATACATGGCACTATTTGCATCAATGCATTTTGTTGTCAACAATGCATTTCGGCCTGTCCCTGTGATGATTTGCAACTATAGCATACCTTAGCATAGTCTGCAAGTCTTTCTACAAGCACGACGTATATCTTGATGATATCCACAGTATTGGATGTACTGTGGACACTTTCGGTATTGATCATAGCATGCTAGTGACGAGAAGCAAATACGAAAACACATAATAAACAAACTATCAAGCAAGAAGGCAAGCAAAAGAGCACTGAAATAAACAAGCAAGCAAGCGAGCAAGCAAGCAAGCTAGTAAACAAATTGTCACTATTTTAGTAAGATTTGTACGAATATGTTTGTAAGATGCTCTATCAGAATTGTACTGAATTGGTCTATATTATACTTACAATTACCACCAGTGCCGCCTCCACCGCCGCCACCACCTTAAATACAATGGTGAAAAATCATCATCAACATCATCACCATCAAATGGATGTTTTTAATTCTGCATTTCTCCACCCCGCCCCTCGCTAATAAACTAGCGCGCAAGTTCTCAACATCATAAAAGCTCCACATTTTCGTGTGTACACTAAAAATGTCCCATTCTTGTCGTCACACCATAGTTTACTGCAATTTCGACCCATTCATTCATTCATTCATTCATTCATTCATTATCATACCTGCTTTCTTTTGATTGATCCACTGAATAAAGCTGCTGACTCGAGCAAACACTGTGTAATGATCGGTGCGACACTTGCTATGACCCCAGCTCACAGCGCCACGGAGAATCCATCGACCACCTTCATTGCACACATAAGGACCTCCACTATCTCCTTGGCAACCACCCTTGCCCTGTCCTCCTGCGCATATCATAGCACGTTCATCCACTGTACCAAGCTGACCATTAACGCGAGAGCAATCGGAGTGTCGAGCTACAGGGAGCATGGCTTGTTGGAGTGTATCCGCTGCATTACCGCCGCCCACGGTCTTTCCCCACCCTGTAAAGAAACGAAACAACTGTAGGAGCAACAAAGACAATAACAACATCAAGAAGATGATAAAATATTATAGAATATGATAACATGCACATATGTTTAAGAGTGGGTTTGTACACATCATCCCTCGACTGCCTATATTTTATATAATCTTCGTGTAACTTAAACGCGTTTTGCTTGGAGTTAACTATCTATGCAATGATTATAAGCAACTTGTACAACAATTCACACGCGTCAGTTAAGTCAAAAAAACTTTTGTGGAAACGAGACCACAACTGATAAATGAAAACAGTATGCTTTAGTTTAATAATAAAGTGGAAAAGTAGAGTATAGTAAAAACACGTACGTGAATAAAAACATATAATACAGTTCATACCTGTGATATAGCATCGCGATCCAACGCTGGCTTTGCTTCCAGAGCTTGGCAAACACACAGTGTTTACTTGAGAGCTGAGTTGCACAGGTCTGTCCAGCTGAAGCAGGGCGATGTCATTGCTCAGGTGCCTCATACTAAAGCCTTCATGTTTGAACAATTGTCGAAGTCTGAATTCTTGTTGGACAGATGTACTGCCGGTTCGTCGATGAGCACCTAGAAAATGTAGACATAAACACATTGGCAGAGGATTAGAGTTTCATCACTAAAAGTGTGCCACAGTTGTCGATTTAGTAGTAAATACCACTAATTACATAAAAGAAAACAATAGAATTAGCATAAAAAATACTATTTAGTGGTATTTATGTTGCACCCTTTTAGTGTGTGCCTTCTATGCTTAGATTAAAAGTGGAATTTCAAATATTTTGAGATAATAAAGTGTAATGACGTAATTAAACTAATGTATAATATAGCAAAGTGTAGTACTGTACTCCGAATGCACACAAATCGACAATAAAAAAATATGAAATATTAACTTAATGTGTATGAGATGCATAGAGAGGTCTCAAAAGATCCGGGAAATATACTTTAGCGTTTTACACTTTGTTACACCTTTATTGTCTACTTTATTTCTGTTGATTTTCGTTCGTGCTTACCTACTACGACAGTGTAGCCACTAGGTCTGGGATTCCTGTCTACACAATGAGCCGCCGTTACAACCCAGTCAGCGTCAATCAGCGAGCCACCACAGATATGTTGTCCGTTTACTCGAAGAGAGATCTGCCATGGCCACGCGTGTTGCGCCGCGTTCTCACCGTTAACAACACGCGCGCTGTATGGCTTTTGACCACAAGCTGAAAATAGCAAGATAAAATAAATACGACTGGGTTCAATTGCCCTAGTTCACTATAACGTCATGTCCTGTTTTTGTGAAGACAACAAAATGGCCAAAGTCAAAAGAAAATTCGAAAAAATCGCTCCCATTTAATCTAAAATATCGTGGTTTGAAATAGAAAATGTGTTTACATTTGCCATATAACATTTTGGCCGAGTTTGCATTTATTCAACTCCTCCGAAGACCATGATTCTTTGTGTTTAAACAATAATTTTTGGAAGATTGCCTTTTGACATGACGTCATAGTGAATTAGGTCAATTAAAATATCATCACAATATGTACAAATTAAAAAAAAGATACACGTCTTTATAACAACACCGGTGAAAAACTCCAAGCTAAGTGCTTGAATTTAACGACTATCACCTTCAACGTCGATCAAAGCTCGTCAAAAAAAATCGCATGTTTTTGACAGAGCTAGGCCCAGTCTCTCTTCCCCGTATATTTATCGCGGGCGCACAAAACCACGACGGCTGGAGACTGGAACGCTTATGACAAAGTTCTTTTTTTAAACTTCATTTTTTGCCTCGAAGAAGTCTAGTACATGTAGCGCAAACGCTTTGCAACGTGAATAAAAAAAACGACAATAAATCTTTACAATAACTTTCTCTTACCCTCTGAAAGTGAGGGTCCCAGAAGACCAACAAGAAGTAAGATAGCAATCATCATTAGACTTCGATGCACCACTGATATACTAAATAACTCATTCTGACCGAGCTTATATTGAGTTGCATGTTGTCTCATCTGCCACAGTGATGTGTATTGAACACTTATAAAACATTCAACACTGCATGACATTGTTTGAACACTACAGGCCAGTTGTTCGACGCCTGGTCAAACATATCCGTTGGATAAACGTTTGGTATGTCACTGGTAAAACAGGCCATGTCAAGAAAATCCAAGAGAGTATGAGATAAGAGAGCTTATCCCCGGACCCCATCAAGGTTATTTTGATATATCATTATATACTTAGTGGCTGCTCATAATATCTGCATATATTGCTGTAGAAATATACACGTAAGTAGGTAAGTTTGGGTATGTTCTTGGCCTTTTCGATTTTAAAACAAGGTCGACACTGAGATGTGGTTATTTTTTCGCTGTACATTTCAACTTGGAAATGCCGTAACGCCTTTGAGTTCATCGCAAGAGGATGAGCTTGCAATTTTTTTATGCATTTTAAGGTACCTTTAGGGTCTAAACAAACGTACGAGTTTCTTCCAGCATTGTTTAAACTACTGAGTTGTGTTTTATGTTGGTGTATTTGCCTCAGATGGTTGACATAAGTACAAATTGAAGCTTTGACACTTCAGGATGACAAAGTTTGCTACCAGGTTGTTTGGACACATTTGCAGGTTTGTAAAGCGTCTGCAGACATTTACGTAACTTAGTCTACAGATTCTTAAACTCTTACCGGGGTTACTGTGGGACCCAAGGGTCAAAACTAAAGGATAAAAAATCACCCTTAAAAATACTAACTTTTATTTACAAAAGCGTTGATGGTAATATAAGAATACTGTTTTTCCAAATTTGCCAAAAATAATTTCTTCAACCTTTTTTCATGACTACAGAATGCCTGACGTAACATTTCAGATACTCTAATCAGAATTTGAATCACTGACCGAACTAACAAATCAATTATGGATGAAGTTGAACAAAAGATTTCACACCAGCAACTACTGTAGGCTCGTCCAACCTGGGTACCAGTCTTTGCTGATGGCATTCCCAACAGACCTCTTTCGCTTTCATGTTTATTTCCCCATTTCAGACCATGTGATGCCACTCTTGGGAAATAATTTTTTTCAGGTATAAATATTTCAACACATTTTTCATGAAAGAACCTTGATTTCCTAGAGAAATGGGGAATGTGAATTTGCATACGAAGCCGAAAAGGTCTACTGCAAAGAAATGGTTGCAAACCACAAATATCAGTTACCTTATCAATATAGAGCAAACGCAGAAAAACCATGAAATAAAAACAAGCTAAATACTAACAAATAGTAGCTATTTAGTGTGTCGCTATCACTCAACCAGAGCATTACTATTTCTTTTGTCTGGGCATTGTGTTCTGGTTGACTGATCTAATCAAACAAAAGAAATAATAGAATGCAAACACTAAATGTGAGCAACAGTTATCACTATTTAGTAGTAAATAATAATAATAATAATAATAATAATAATAATAATAATAATAATAATAATAATAATAATAATAATAATAATAATAATAATAATAACAATAATAATAATAATAATAATAATAATAATAATAATAATAATAATAATACAATTATGAATTTACTAGGCACAAATTCTTTAGAAAATATAATCAAATGCACCACAACTATTGCACTTATTAAACAAAAGAAAATAATAGAATTAGCATAAAATAGCACTATTTAGTGGTATATATGTTGACGTACACTTTTAGTGCGTGCACTCTAGTGACAAATAGTTACTAAATAGCTATAATTTGTTAGTATTTAAATTGCTTTTATGTCATAGTTTTCCTGCGTTTGTTCTATGTAGCAACGTATTTTATTTAGAAAATATGTTTGGTGTTATATTGTACGGGTGCATATTTTGCCATACAATAGACACACCCGTTAGATCAACATAACCATAACGAAAAAGCTAAAATTACTACAAGACACCGAACGTTTAAAAAATACCAAGCAGAATTCCTCTGCAGTTAAGGTAGGCAAACTTAATATTATTTTTCTATTGAAATGTTATAATTGTTGAGTACAAAGTGAGAAACGAATTTAGATTGTTTGCTTAAAAATTGATCTTGTTAAGTTTGCGTTTTGTTTGATTAATTATATTGAATGGCGTTTTTATGTGACAAGCAAATATTGTTATTTTGGACAAGAAAAAAAAGTAAACATGACTTATCATAAATGAATACAATGGTACAATTTCATGGTTTTTTTTAAGGACTCAATGGACTGATCGGTAGAGGTTCAAGGTACAATGTATTGTTTTTTAGTACAAAATTATTCGATTGTCGCTTTCATATCAAATATTTTTTTGTTTTATTTAAAATTAACATTGATACTATCGTTATTTACTTTGAAATTACATTGTCATTGTTATGTCTTAGTTAGTTTAAGGTCATGGAATCGGTCTTGACCGTGCACAGGTTTTTATTTGTGCTTCGAAATTGTGAAATAACTGGACATAATCTTTATCTATGATAATATTATTTAATTATTAGCAGTAATTAGTAATTATGATTAAGCTTTGTGCTATTTTCAAATACTATCATTTTTCTTTGAAGCCTTCATCTTCATCATCCTTTAGTCAACATGCCAACCAACCAACCAACAAACCAACCATGCAACTAACCAGCCAACTAACTAACCAGTCAAACAACGGACCACTATCACAATCTGATGTTATTATTGTATATTTTTTTGTCCAGGTTGCCATGAATAACTGGTCAATCTATTTATTGTTGATGTTAGTAGTTATATGCAGCACCGCTTATTCTTGTAAACACGTCAGAAAGAAACACAAGAAACAACTTACAGCACAAGCAGAGAAGAAACACTTTCTAGATGGCTGGTAAATTTAGCATCAAAAATGTATTAGACAATCTTTGGACGCAATCATCCGTTTGTATATACTTAGCTCGTTTGCGCACTTGTTCAAAAAGGCAGCTGGGATATACTTTATACAATGTGTACCACCGACGATGCAACTAACTTAAAAGACTCAAAATGCAAGCCGCTCTTGCCTCTTTCTCAGCCGAAATAACGCCTTTCTTTCTATTAAGCGAATAATACAATAAATATTGGAGGTTGTAAAATTGAAGACGCATTAGATGAGATACGCGCTATATACGCAGCACATTACATTCTTTCGAGATCATACAAAGCAAATGTGAGCGAGAGATATCTACTAAACACATCTATTTTAAATCTATATGATATTGTTGTAGTTCAAACTGCTTTATTCATTAATATTTGCAGGTCTGATGAAATGCTAAAAGAAGTCTCACAATGGAAACCAACTAGCTCCCAGTCCCCTGGCGTACAAAGCCTTATTACTAAAATACAAAACGGTCAACCCCTGACATTGATAGCCATTGGAGGCTCAAACAGCGCAGGTCGAGGTCTACATAATATACATCAAGCATACTTCAAACAAGTAGCCTCGTTATGGAACCAACACCATGCCACGTCGTCAAAAATGACTGCCTATGGACTGGGAATTGGGGCAATTGGAAGTGACGTGTTTTCGTTTTGTTTTCAAAACTTTTTGCCCAATCAGCATCCAGATGTGGTGTTGATTGACCAAGCTGTCAATGATCAGAGTAAGCTCTACGGCACAGGCGCAATACCAATGGAGCTGCTGACCAGAAGGCTTTTATTATTCCCGTCACAGCCTTTGATTATCTATATTCATCTAGTCAATCCTCGCATCGCAAATGGCCGAATAACAAACATAAATTGTCAAAATATGCAAGACAAGGGCTTTGATGAGCTGGCTAAGCATTATGGGATAAAAAGTATAAGCATGAAAGATTTAGTATGCACGCTGACCAGTAGTGGAACGAGGACGATGGATGATTCTATGCTTGACATGTTTGTAGAGGATGGAAATCACATTAGTGCGAAAACACATGCTCTTATTGCTGGAAAAGTAAATGAATATCTGATGTCAATATCACCATCCTCGATATGGACACAAAAACGAGCATTATTATTAACACAAAGGAAACATTTAGAAACTTTGAAGTCCAATTCGTCATCATCACCGCCAAAACCATCATCATCATTATCATCATCATCATTATCATCATCATCATCGCCAAAACCATCATCATCATTATCATCATCATTATCACTTTTTTCCAAACGATCTAATATACCATTAAAAAGACCTCTTTTCGCAAAACAGTCAATCAAGGACAACCAACTAAAGGAAGCCAAATGCTTTATACAACTTACACCAAACATGACAATACCAATACGTCAAACTCTTGCTTTACAAATAACTGAATTACAAGGATTCAAACACTACTATCCTGGCTTGGACCCTTTACATATTAAAGACTGGAGGCACGATGGGTGTGGTGGTTGGTTTGCACAACCGGGGCCAGTGAGATTACAAGCTCTGTTTACTATCACTAGACAACAAGGAATGATGTGGCGATCTGTGGTTGTTATTTTAAAAGTCAAAGAGAATTTTCCTTTTAATGTTAAGGTAAGAAACTTGGACGGTCGAGCCCATTTCAGACCATGTGACACTCTCTGCTATTCATGTTTACACCTGGCAGAATCATTTCCAAAGAGTGACACCACATCGACTGAAATGGGAAAATCAACGTAGAAGCGAAAGAGGTCTGTTGTGACAAACGTGTTTATTTAGCACATTAACGAACTGCAAATATTGTTTCAGATCTAGAAGACGGGGTGGGGGGGGGGGGAGAAATCTCAAACAGCTAGCATTAATAAATGTAACAACTCCTTTGCCCAAATGCTCTATCAAAATCACTTCTCTACTCCTCTTTATTTTTTTAGATTTGGCTTGATAGAGGGCTAAAGTACTGCACTCATATTGCCATTGCCAATCCTGGGTTCGATCTAACACATATACGCGTGTTTTACGTCGCATCTCATGCCGCTCCTGGCAACCATGTTCTTAAACTCCAGGGAAACGCAAAGTTTCTCGACTTTCTTGGAATTGCTATAGGCTACCCTGGTTTCCATGGTTACGGGCCGTATAAACCATTTGGTGGTCAAGTTGGTCCATGTACAATGGGGAATTAGCGCATGCGTACTGAAATGTGTGAGCAGGGCCGGGATTATTGGCACTGATTTAGAGATTTGCAGCTACAACTAATAAGGGTCATAGCAACGGCAGAAACGTTTAGAACAATCTTTTTAGGAAAATCAAGATGGAAAAAGCATTCAGTTACATTCGGTGCATACGCATGTCAATAACGAAGCGAAAGAGATGTTTCAACAGGGAGGCTGTGGGTTCGAAACCTCAGCCGTACTAATATTCAGGGTCTTTAAATAATTAAGAATGTTCTTCGATTTATCTCATACTCTCTTGTGTCCTTTCATAAAAAATAGAATGTGATCAAGACTATGATTTGAGAGTTACGGTTGGGTTATGTGGTTAGCTAGGATTCACAACCACGTGACAACACATACAGACACGTTGTACTATATAACAAATCATTTTTATTATGTTTTTTCCCACTAACAATACACTTAAATAAAAATAACTTATTTCAGGAAAATAAAATATCACTTTTTTTCTCTTTAATTATCTTTTTTTGAACAACCATTCATGACAGAATTCTAAACATTTTTGTGTTTTTAGTTTTATACATTTTATATAAAACTCAAGCTATTACATTTAAATAAAGATCAATTATTTTGGAACAACAAAATATCACTTATTTTTCTATAATAATCTTTTTTCTAACATAACAATGGTCTTTCGCTTGAATGAATGTTCCAGTGTTGCTAATGAACTGCAAAAGGTGGAATTTGGTAACATTTTCACGGGTTTACGAAAACCATTCTATTCCACTCGAGTTGTTACACTTAGGACACTTAGGGCCTACTATTTATATGAGGCGAGCCAGCCCGGTTAAGCGGGATGGTTTCTTTTGTTTTTACGCTCTGATAGCTTGAACACAAAAGAAACCAGCCCGCTGAACCTGGCTGGCTCATTCCATATAAACAGGCCCTTAGGTTTGGTTTCCATATTATCGCTACGATCGCTGGGATTGCTACGATCGCCCAAAATGTGATCTAAATCGCTACAATCGCAAAAATTCTATCTTAGCGATCAAGCAGAGCTATCGTAACGATCAAGCACAACTAAACACAGCTTTTTCTTGGAAAAACAAGAAAAAATCGATGTTTTTCGATTATTCAGCCATCCGGTAACGATCATATGTAAACCAGACCTTATCACAACGGGTTGTTGAAAACACAATTATATTAAAAATATAAACTGTACTATGAATATGGTTCAATTATAATGCTATTTTGGCTTATGAAGATACCGTAAAGCGAGATAAGTACATATTCTGGCGAAAACACCAAACGCAAAAAGACAGGCGATGTTCGCACCATAGCTCAGTCTAACATCTAAATGTTGTAGGACTTCTGGCCCTTCGACATGGGTTTTGTTTTGAAGACATGATTCATAGGTGGTTGGGGTTCCACACCTAGAGAGTAGAAATTGGATATCATTAATGGCACGCGTTGAAGAAAATCAGAGATATGATTTGGATGATGATAGTTAGCATGATAATGATGATGATGGTAATGATGATGATGGTGATGATGAGGATGGTGATGGTGGTCATGGTGGTGGTCATTGTGATGATGATTGTGTCGATGATGGTATGGATGATGATGATAATGATGGTGGTGATGACGATAATAGTGATGATGATGATAATGATGATGGTGGTCATGGTGATGATGATTTGTGTCGATGATGGTATGGGTGATGATGGTGGTGGTGATAGTGACATCGATAAAAATGATGATGATGATACTAACGCTGATGATCGTAATGATAATGATGATGACGTTGACAATGGCGATAGACGATACTAATGACATTAATGATGGCGATTGTAATGACAATGATGACGATGATGACAATGATGGCGATTGTAATGACAATGATGACGATGATGACAATGATGGCGATTGTAATGACAATGATGACGATGATGACAATGATGGCGATTGTAATGACAATGATGACGATGATGACAATGATGGCGATTGTAATGACAATGATGACAATGATGACGATGATGACGATGATGAAGGTGCTGATGATGATGACAATGATGGCGATTGTAATGACAATGAGGACAATGATGACGATGATGAAGATGCTGATGATGATTACCTGAAAGATTTTGACGTTTGAAACTCTGTTATTAGAAGGGCTTCGTATGAATAAGTTAGGTACGACACATATTCAAACCATGCAAGCCATGATGGGATATGTTGCTGATAGAAACCCCCCAGTAACATGCTGCCCAGACCATAAACAGAAGCTACTGTTATGCACTGCATAAAGTCCATTATCGACGCACTGATTAGAAGACCAATTGACTGGAAAAGAGAAATGAGTCAATTATCAAACGAATGGATTAAACAAAATGAATAATCAGATGGAGGTATGGACGAATGTATGAATGAATGCATGAATGAATGAATGAATGGATAAATGAATGGATGAATGAATGAATGAGTGAATAAATAGATGGATAAATGAATAAATTGATGAATGAATGAATTATTGAATAATTGAATAAACGAATAAATGGGTGAATAATTTATTTAATGAACGAATTAATTAATGAATAATTGAATGGACGAACGAATGGAGAATGAATGAATGAATGAATGGATGAATAAATGAATGAATGAATGAATGAATAAATGAAATCATGAATGAATAATTGAATATGAGGATAACTTACCTGCGCAGAGAAGCAAGTGACCAGCAACGTAAATACACACTGTAGAAACGCTACACTTTCATTCAAGCCAGACATCCAGTAATTAATGGTGATGTACACGACTGGTTGAAATATGATCAAAGGCAACTCACTGAATAGTTTACCGAAATAATAAGCCGACAGTCTGTAGTAGCCAGCGGCCCTCTCTTTATTGATGACCGTGCGTTCACTGGGAACTGGGAACGATAAAAAAAGTAAATATAAAATATTGGTTCTTAAACAGTAAGTCTGGGTCAAATCCTGGATTTTTTTCGGTTTGGGGGGAGGGGGGGGGGGGGGGGGAGGAGGCACTGAAGGATGTGAAAATTTGTTTTTGATTGTCTGAGCTCATGGGAGGGTACTTCACTTTTTTAATATCAAAATAAACACATATTTTCTGCATTTTATTTACGAGCTACCTATGAGCCAGTTTGTAGTTTTATGACACACAGTGCATGATTTCTCGCTTCTTTTGTTTTGCCTTCTCTTCTTTCTAATCGATGTAATATTGTGTTATATTTATGATGTTTTGCACATGTGAACAAGATATACTTACAAGACATTAGTGATGTAAACATCGGGTTAAAATTCCAGTACGTCATGAAAAAGAAGATCTATAAACAAGGTAAGGTGGATTGGAGTCAAACCTTCATCACTATTGCCATCATCATCACTATCATAATCATCAACACCATTACCATCATCACCACTATCATCAGCATCACTATCATCATTACAATCACCGTCATCATCATCATCACCATCTTATAATATAGATTTATTCTTACGCGCGCTCTGATTGGTCCAAAACCGTGGTTTTTTTCGCCATAAACCACGGTTTTTGCGAAAATAAATGTGTTCAAATGTCTGTCTATATTATAAAAGCTATAAACGATTGATTTCCGTGGTTTATCGTTGAAATAAACCACTTGGGATGTTGGGAGAGCACTCAAAAGGCCAAAAATCACTCGCAGGATGCTCGTGATTTTTTTAGGCCTTTTTCGTGCTCTCCCAACATCCCGCGTGGTTTATTTCAACGATAAACCACGGAAATCAATCGTTTATTGCTTAAATAATCACCATCATCATCATTATCACCATCATCACTATTACCATCATTATCACCACCACCATCATCAACATCAACATCACTATCACCTTTATCATCATTATCATCACTATCATCATCACCATCATCATCATCATCACCACCATCATCATCATTTTCACCATCATCACTATCACCATTACTATCACCATCACTATCACCATCATCATCACCATCATCATCATCATCATCACCACCATTATCACCATCATCACTATCACCACCATCATCACTATCATCATAATCAACATTATTATCACTACCACCATCATTCTTATTGTATCATCACAATCACCATCATCACCATCTTTACTTACCATGGCATATCTATCTCGTACGGTCTCCGCGGTGTAGGGGATACGGAACCATATCAAGCCACTGATAACAGCCAGCAGGATAGTCTACAAAAGCAAGAAACGTAACAATCGAACACGCTGTAGATTGCGCATGTGTAGAAAATAAATTGTGACCAGTTAAATACACAAATTGTTTTCTTTGAAACACTGTAGGAAGTGTCTGGTTACAACAACCCAAAAAAATCCTGCTAAATAATGCATCTGAGAGATCCAATTCTATTTTGGTTCAAATGATCTTTAGTTAAAACAATTAACAGTGGGTTAAAGCAAACTAAAATAAATTGGTAAAACCTTAATTGTAATAGCCATTAAATTTACACTATTACAACCAATTTACTTTGGTCGAAAATGTTAACCAAAATTTAATTGGTTATAACCATATTTTAGTTGATTTATTAAACCAGGCAGTTTTTGCAGTGCATTGACGCAGTTCACGCTAGTTCACTCGCTAGTTTAAATACTTACCTGAGTGACGCTCAGCTTTGATATCATTACATGTTTGGACTGCTTAAACGTTCTCTCTGTAAGAACTTTAAACTGTGTCCAGAATGACGTCACCCAGGCCGTACTGACGTCATCATAATCATGCTCATCGTCATCATCATCATGGATATCCAAGTGCGTATCACGATCACTTTTTTTGAACGATATCATTGGCAGCTCGCTGTCTGACGTCACATCCACGCTATGTCCATTCGGAGGAGAGATCGGTCTATTTGTATCGTCCGTCTTAATATCTCCGTTTGCTCGTATATTAGTGCTCGAATGACTTGGTGTTTGATAAACGCTTCCAGTAACATCGGATTCGTTATCTGACGATCCATCGAAGGAAAGATTTTCTTGTGAAAGGACGTCTTCGGATTTTTGCTGTGATGAGATTTCCTTTGCTTGTTCGTTGGTTTTGTCTGGGGAGTGTTGTGTGCCGTTTTGAGTACTACCGTTTTCTTTGGCTTTAGATGACTTTAGCTGCTTGTGTCTTAATGCACTGGAATAGAAATGTAATACGAAGCACGAATCATATGTAGTGAGAAATCATTATACCATGCATGATAAATTACCAATATGTATTAAAGCCTTGTTTCCATATGATCGTTGAAATTACTGATGCGAGGTTCTGGCGATCGTGAGTAATAATATGGAAACCAATCTCAGCGATTGCGTGGTGTGTTTCCATATTATCGCTGACGATCGCTGACATCATTTTTTTTGCGATCCCATCGATCCCAGCGATCGTAGTGATCATATCAACTAGGCTTTAGTAGCACCGTAATTATTAAAACAAAGGACCATCATTATCAATACTTCCATCATCGTTCCCATCAACTAACATTATCATCATCACCATCATCCTAATAACAATTATATATCAACACTTAGATCACCATTACCTTTTTGTCCACGATTCTACGATAAAGTCCTCCATTTCTGCTCCCTCTGTAACTTTTTCAACTAAAACACACAAAAATATATTCACAATATATACTCACTTCATACTGACAAACTAAAAAACAACATGTAGATGCATACTAATATAATATGTCATTCGTGGACATATAACCGAACCTTAAACTTTTTTTGAAACGTTGTCAGAGAGAATGCCAAATAAGTCAATCGCCCGGCAACTGCTTGGTGCTTTTTTCTTTCTGTCGAGCATGCGCGTCACTTTCGACACTAATTTGGCGCGAAAATGTTTGGCGTACGCACGCGTTGTCGTCAAATTTACTTGAAACCGAGTTAATTTCGTCCAAACTTTTGGACGGCGCGAAACACATCCTTGCAGAGGTTTCTTTCGAACTTCTTTCTTTCTAACAACGTTTTAAAGGTGGAATTATACTTACGAATATAATCTGCAGGGTTAAAATGCTGTTCGCAATTCAGTCCAATACTGTCGAAGAAATCAAGCGTCCTGGATGCTTTGCCGTAGAAAGCAATCTGATAAATCAGTAAACAATGGTATCAGCCAAGGACCGGTTCTACGAGGCCTGAATAGCGCTATCCAGCGGATAAATTCAAAAGAAATTCTATGGAGTGAATAACTTTATCCAGTGAATAGCTTTATTCATGCTTCGTGCAACCGGCCCTAGTCGGACAGGACATAAAATCTTCCTTAATCGTTAATTTTTCTGGATGGAAAGCAGGCTATCCTCGAAGTTGCAGATTTATTTGTGTCCTGAGTAATCGCCAAAGGGCGACAAAAGACAAATACACTAAAGTGCAACAATATTTACAAACTTTTCAATGGAATAGTTATTGTTTTTGTGTCCGCAGAAAGCGTAGTCTATTCAACGGCCAAAACGAGGAAATCGTAATCCTAACCCGGTCAGGCTAAAACGATGAAATTTTTACCCTATCCAAGTCAAATTAACATTCCCTGTCCAAGACAAAATGTCGTAAAATGAAGCCCCACCCCAGACCTAAAAGCCCAAAAATATAGGGGAGTACACACCCCCCAGATCCATTGGAAGAGAAGAGAATGGAGAGAATGTCCTTTCCTCTACTCGTTCCCAATCCCCCTCCTCATCCCAAATCCCTTCCCTACCCCCACCCCCAAGAGTCGCTACGAAGGCTAAAGAATGAACAATTTAATAATTTTACCTTTCCATTGCAGAGCAGTAATAGTTTGTCAAACAAGTAGAAGATCTGACTGGACGGTTGATGAATGCTGAGGACAATCGTTTTCTTTTCTTTGGCAGCAAATTCTCTCAATGTTTGAATAAGGTTCTTGGCATTACTGGAGTCCAGACCTGATGTAGGCTCCTACAGAAAGACAGACAGACAGACAAATGAACAAACAGACAAACAAGCGAACAACCAGACAGATAAATAGATAGACAGACAGATAAACAGGCAGACAAGTGTTCTTAATGTTTGAATCAGGTTCTTAGTATTTCTAATTTACATCTATGTCAGACACACAGTTAAATGGACAGGGAACTATACACAGAGACTCGGTGTTAACAGTGAACTTTTCTCTCCCACAAGTGGCTCTGTACTCAGAGTAATAAAACAGATAAACTTAAACAGTCAGTCAGACAGACAGACAGATATATGGTCAGATGGACAAACAGACAGATAGATGGACAGACAGACAGATAGATGGACAGACAGACAGATAGATGGAAAGACAGACAGTACAGGCAAATAAACAAACTGACAAACAGAACATGCACTTACATCCAAAAACAGAATGGAAGGGTTGGTGATTAATTCACATCCAATATTGGCTCTCTTCTTCTCACCTTTGAAAAGAAAAAAAAAATAATGAATGACAGAATGAATGAATAAATGAATTAGTGAATAAATCAATGAATAAATGAATGAACAGAATGTTTGAATGGATGGAAGAATAAATCGATGAATGATTGAATGAATAAAATGATCACTAAATGGATGAATGAATGAATAAATGAAGGAAGGAATGAATGAATGAAGAAATGAATGAATGAATGAATGAATGAATGAATGAATGAATGAATGAATGAATGAATGAATGAATGAATGAATGAATGAATGAATGAATGAATGAAGAGAATGTATGCATGGATGCAAGAATTACTTGATTGATAGATGGATGAATGATTTTCCACTGAATGAATGAATGAATGCAATGAATTGTATTTGAATTGCAATAAAATGTTTGAATGGAATTTAAGTAGCAATGAATGATTGAAAGAAATGAGATCAAATACAAACCTCCTGAAAGACCTCTAGTATCTGGACTTCCAATGCCTGTTAGAAACATATCAAATAATTATGTTATTGTCAAGTTGGTTGCATTGTGACCTGCCATATCGAAACTTTGTTTTTATATTATTATAACTGTCAAACAATTTCATAGGAGCCGTACCTGGCTCTACAATGTTCTTTCATTGGGTACATTTAACTCAGTCTCTCTCTAGTCTTGATTGGTGGGCCACAAAAGAGAAATATCACATGCAAAGTTTTGAAAATGTGGGTTCAGCCCAAATAACACAAATTTGTCTGTAAGGTTGTCTAAATTAAAGCTTAATAGAGAAATTGGTAGAGTTAACATACAAATACTAAAAGTGTACAACATAAATACCACTAAATAGTGCCATTTCATGCTGATTCTATTGTGTTTTTTTCAAATATTGTTATTTATGTTTTTTCAGTCTTTTAGTGTTTACTTAGTAATTTCAATTCCACTGTTGAGGGACATGTAAGCTGGGCCATAAATAATGTTACATGATATTGTACATGGACACTTTAGTATAGCATTAATTTAATTAAAACTTAAGGTAGATTTTGTGATATATTAAACACTTCAAGACATAAATGTGCCTCAGTACACCAAATAAATCTTGGGCCCCAGTGCCAGTCCTCACACCTGTATAACCTCCAAGGCTTGTTATTTTTGTTCAAATACTGATCATTCAAGATCACATAAGTGGCAGTCCTAGAGGTAGTGTGAAATTGGCCAGCTGCACACTTGACTGTTTTTTATCATTTTTATTATTTAATAACTTGTATTCGAATCAACAGCACTCAAAAAGTAAATTAAGCAAAGAAGATGCATGAAATTCAATCTGGACCTAAGTGTTTAGAAAAATCCTGGATCAATCCCTGCATAAGGACATTACTCACAGGTGTTGAGACATTTCCTAATATCCAGGATATCAACAATTTCTTCAACCTACAAAATAAAAGTAAAATAGATTGAGAAGTTTAGATATGAAATATGAGGAAACAACTAGAAATATCAACCAAAATCAATAAATGGCATAATTCAATTGAAGAGTACATAATCTCTACCTTTTCAAGCTTCTCTTGCTTTGACAGGGTGTCAGGAAGACGTAGCAAGGCTGAATACTAAAATACCAAATAAACAACAGTTAGTAAAACCTCAATTAATTATCCTGACCCCTTTGGATCAAGCAAAAAAGTCCGGATAATCAAGTCTAGATAATCGAAAATATCAATTTTAATGAGTCCTGAACGGTAGCTAGTGGTAACCAAATTGAAACAAAGTCAGGTAAAATATACAGGGATGGTGGTATGATGCGGAAAAAAAATCAAAATTATGCGGAATTTCTGATAAAATTATGCGGAAAAAATCATTGATTATGCGGGAAAAAGTGTTGATTATGCGGAAAAATTGCGCAATATTGCAAAACGTTATGCAATATTATAGGAAAATTCAATGGATGACGAGGGAATTCCACATTGAATTTCACGAGAAAAACGATATCGCACGAATCGCGAAGCTAAAACTAAAACAAAATTAGTTCTAGTCTACGCTCTGCCATCACCAGTGACGCCTTGTTGATAAACGTTAAATCGCACGAGTCTCGATTGTGCTATGGGGTTTTTCATGTTTTTTTTCAAGTTTTTTACACAGAAAACCTATGTATTCTTATATTTTTTTAAAATATTATTGATATTTAACTTGTCTTGCAATTCAAAGTGTGTAATTTTTGGCATATGAAAGCATTTTGGTAAAGCGAAAATCGCGCGGGTCTGGCTTGTTTTTGTGGAGTTTTTAAGGCTCTTCTCGAGATTTGTTTACAAAATAAAACCTTTCTTTTCTTTTTTTTTCAAGAAGTAACGATATTTTGCTTGTTTTTTACTCAAACTTGTGAAAATGTTGGCTTATTATGCGATTTTTTCGCGATTACGCGGATTATGCGATTTTAGACCGATTATGCGAAATCGCATAATCGCGTTATACCACCATCCCTGAATATATATTTATCAACTATTAAAAATGAGATTAAGTGATTTCTTAACTGAAAGATTCAAAACAACAATAAACAGCATTAAACATGAAAATAAAAATTAAACAATTAAACACGTTCACAGATAAAATTATTGCATCGCGATTGCGTGCCTTTGCAACTTTGCATGACTGGATTTTGTTTTGTTTTTCTGTGACATCAACTGTTGATCCACTGACAGAAGCAACATCATTGATCATGTCACAGGAAAAAAAATCCAGTCAACAATAAAAATGCAACTGTTTGCTATGCAATGATTTTAGCTGTAAAAACAAACATATCACCTCAGCCACTCCAGGTTTTAATGATTTGAAGTCACAGCAGCTGGGTATATTTTTGAAATATCGTAATTGTCATATTCAGGAGGGGGCCGGTGCACTGCGTACCCCAGTACACATGAAATACTGAGGTTATTTTGGAAATAAAATATTTGATAAAACAAGGACTCTAAATCCTTCTAGGAGGGGGTTTGCACACCCTGCACCCCCCTAGATCCACCACAGAAATAGGTAACAATACTTACAGTAAGAGTTTCTTTAAGTGTCAAATGTGAAAAGAAAATATCTTCTTGAAGCACAAATCCAATCTTTTTCTTGAGTCTTTTAGTGATGTGCTTGCCATTGATCAACACATTGCCTTTGTCTGCATTTAGACGTCCAGCAAGAATGTTCAATAAAGTGGTTTTTCCAGAACCTAAGAGATCATGCAAAATCTACATTTGAGTATATTTGAGGTGAATGACACACACAAATATTTGGCAGATGATTTGCCAGTTTCTTGCTCAGATACAATGGCTAAAATACAAATATGCTTATGCTTTTCCCGCATCTTATAAAAAAATAACTCAAATGCACTGAGTTATCAAAGTGAAAATGTTTTCAATTCACTCAAAGGATGCTTGTTAAAAATAGTGTCAAAAAAGCACAAAGTGTTCGTTCCATTGTCCTCGCAGTAGAGTGCAAACACTAAAAGTGTGCAACAGTTGTCACTATTCAGTAGTAAATAGCACTAATTAAACAATAGAATTAGTATAAAATAGTACTATTTAATGGTATTTATGTTGGACACTTTTAGTGCGTGCACTCTACCACTAAATAGAGATATAAATACCACTAAATAGTACTATGTTATGCTAATTCTATTGTGTTCTTTTCTTTAATTAGTGCTATTTACTACTAAATAGTGATAACTGTTGCACACATTTAGTATTACTGTACTCTAATAGCTTGCCAACATTGACAATATGTTTACATGACTGTACTAGTATGTAAATCGATATCAATTTGATACTGATTTCTCAGTATGCTCCGGCCAATATCACGACATTTTGCCATGCAGTGAAAACAAATCGTTTCACCAAGAATTAGCAGACTATTTTGACCTCTAGATATTGATCTCGAGATCATTTTAGATGTTACAATTTATGGTAAAACAAAATTAGCAATGTTATTCATTTAGTTACATGATTTCCAACCCTTTTTTCGCGAAAACATTATTATGAACAAAAGTAATTTATGACAATCTATGCAAAATTAAGGCTCTGCCAAACTTTCTTAATATAAACGCGCGTATAGGTAGGTATAAATACTTATTTTTAGACCATGAGATTTTATATGAAATCATTAAATTATAAAATCTAAACAATGGAAATACTCTAGTCTGACACAAGTCCGTTTATATAAGAATGTAATCTTTAACGACCTGACATAATAGATTAATAATTTCGCTAGACAACTGAAACATTATTTGAAAATGATTTTCAAATTTTAGTATATTTTTTTGAAGTAATCTCGAAACGGCCGTACAATAAACTTCACGATTGAATAATTTTATCCGTGAAAAAATTAACAAAAACATTGTAATTTCGCACGCATTTCAAGAAGCATGACAAAAAAATACACTAATACAAATAGTACAGCTTATAGATTCCTAAAACAGTGAAACTATTAAAGAGAAAATAGGTTTTACTCACCGCTGGGGCCCATAATAGCAAGCACTTCTCCCGGTTTGACTTTTCCACCGACTCCATCTAAAATCTGTCGTCCTTCGATCGCCAAAGACAAATTCTCGAATTTTAGCGTAATCGGAACGTTTTTAAAAGCAGAAGACGTCATCTTGTCTGAAGCAATGTCTTTTTGATCTTATGAAGGGAAATACCTGCAATTCTGCTATTTATTGCGAGCTTTTAGCTTTTTTCGGAGATTATGTAATGCAAGCCTTGAATGTCTCATTTGTGGTGCAATAAATAGTCACCATGCTTACGCGGCTCGTGAAGATTGCGGTAAATATAAAAATTCTTTTTTTCAAAAAAAAAAAATAAAAATAAAAATAAAAGAATAAAAGTAAGAAATAAACACGCTCTTTTCTGTTTTCCGTCTTTCTCTGTATAAGCAACTCTCCCCTCAGGCTTGCAAAATAATTAAAAAATAAAAATGAATTCTCATTTAGGACAACTGAGCATGCACGCAGGAAAGACGAGTACAGCGGTGTCTGACATCATAACAAGGTAAATACATTAAATACTGATCTCCGTCTGTAAATTTTCGAAGCTGGTATAAATGTTTCGATATAATAATTGGTGATATTTTGCGGGAAATAGATTATGGATTCCAATATCTGAAAATGTCGCTATTTTGCCAATCTCATACTCAGAGCCCGCGTTTTTCCTCGCCAGCAGCGGAAAACAATGGCTCTGACATAATCCGATTTTTGTTAAAATTTGATTGGTCATTCAATTTTGACAACCACGCAAGCGCAAACAACCGGAAACACAAATAAAATCAAGCTAGATGTTTGTGACTGTTTTTAGCAGTAGAAAATATATAAATATGATAAAAAAATAAGTCTATACTTGTGAATCGCTATTTTCTTTACCCTCCTAGAGAATTTCAGCCAATTTGAAGCAATAGTTAGGAAATTATTTAATGTTTCGCCCTTCGTCACACACGGCTGCCATCGGCCGACAGAATTTCTCTTCTAGCTCGTTGAAAATCACAAATTAACCTAAAATCCTTTCGGATTATGTTTACTCAATAAATAATTATTACAATCTATGAATTTTGTTCCAAAACTTCCACAATATCACTAGGAAAATCCATTTTCATTGACGATATCGCTGTATGTTGATCGATTCGCCGATCGATGCTGAATATCGATTCCATTAGAATTACAACGGATTTTACTTTTAAATATCAGCTCTGACATAATCTCGATTCCCCATTGGTCGGTTTGCCCATTGGCCGTTAAGGCGCATGCGCAGCCGGAAGTCCAAGAAACCTTGGACTTTTCACTGGATTATGCCAGAGTCCTTGTTTCGAGCCGCTGGCCGAAGTAACGAGGACTCGGGGTACGAGATTGCTATTTTGCTGGCTATACTATTGAAAGTCTCGTGTGCATGCGCGCAAATTGTGCGTTAATCATGCATGAAATTCAATTTAATGATTAACGCACAATTTGAAGAAGTTCTTCGAGTCATTTCCCCGACTTTGCGTTCAGTGGAAAGGGTTGAAATGCGTGACAGCTATTCTTGAAAAGGTTGTCCAGTTGAAATACTGATTTAGCAAATAACAATGTCATTTGCATATATCGAGTTTTCAGTTTTCTTGATTTACTGAATACAAATCTGCACATATTACAAAGTTACATGGTCAGTAATTATGCGATGAAGTTATCAGTTTCCTCATTTCGACTCATCATTTCTTAACAAATCTGATCATGGGATATGCAAACAGTGACTGCGCTATTCGCTAAATCAGTATTTCAACTGGACAACAATTTCAAGAATAGCGGTATGTGCCGAACAAACAAGTGTAAACAAAAATTCATATCCACTATGATGACGTCATATGGGTCGCCAAAGAGGCCAAATCAACTCAGATTTGACACAAATTTCATCGTTCGAGAACCTGACGTGTTTTAATCTAGGATATATGAAGTTGAATCAACCCCGACCCCGACACGCCCTGAATCAGTTATTCACATGACTGAAAAACGGTTCCGGAGCAAATCTTGTCGAATTCAGTCTATACGCGCGGGATTTGTCGATTCTGACCCGCACGAAAACAAGCATATTTCATAGCAATATAAGTCGGTGGGCTCACATATTCTTGAATTCCGATTCTAATTTTATATATAATCTAGCTCGGAGTGCCATTCACTAGATGAACACAACTAAATATATGTCTTTTCTTAGGTGCGAATGCGCAAATGTGCAAGCCAATCGTTTTTGGCATGTAACCCCAACGGGGGTTTATACTTTTGGGCAAGGCACTGCTATAATTAATACCTGCAGGGCCATTGTAAAGACCATCTTCTTGGTACATCTGTGCGCGCATCTTACAGTCAGCAAAAGCGACACAAAAACTTCGTACCCAGAGTGAGCTTGGCGACTCTTCTTTAGCGTACCATAAATACCGCGCACCGCCGAAGTGGTCCCTGCACGCTTAAATTTAGCGGTACGCACGCACCAGCGGGCCCATGATATAAACTGACTTGTTAACACGACGGTCTAACTGAGAGTCGTTTTCGCATGAGTAGGAAACGGTACGGTTACATTACGGCTATGATACGACGCAAAATGTAAATGAATTCATAGAAACTACGGCTACTACACGATACGGTATTGTTTTACATCATACGAAAACGACTCTATCGGTCCGCGTATTAAATTTTAAGATTGCACGAGCTAGATCGTGCTTACGTACGCGTACGCTCAATCATATGGAAATCAAGGTAAGGGGCCGGTTATCCCCTGCTGGATCAAAGCTATCCATTCCAGGGCCGTAACAAGAACTATTACGAGGGGGGTGCACATAAAAAATCCTGGACCACTGATGGTTTTTAATAGCCTTTTTTATTAGTAGCTGTCATATTTTTCAAAAGCCGGCGTGCTTTTCAAAAATCCACGAAAACCCGTATCACAATTTACTGCTCTTATTGCGCTTTACAGTTGTTTTGAATGACTTTATTCTTTGTATTTTCGGTGATTATTATAGTTTTAAATTTGTGCTCTTGATTCCAAATCTAAGGGACCGGTCATTATTTATCACCTAGGGTGGTGTGGAGGATTTTTTCTAGACGACGTAAAAATTTAACAGATTCCCCCCTTCAGCATCAAAACATTGTCTTGATCCCCCCTCATAGGTAGGGACAACTTAAGTGATCCCCCCTCATATAAGTATATATATTTTTTGATGATGGTCTACATTTATACTTGTTAGCATTGTATCAAAATTAATTTTCAGATCGTTGATGTTTGCACTCTATATACAAACTTTCAAACATTTTACTCTGTCTTACTATTAATCTGTTGACAATTTTGTGTGAATGTAGGCAATTTTGAGCGATTTTAGTAAGCAATTTTGAGCAATTTATAGCAATTTTGTGCGATCTTTAGCATTTTTAAGCAATTTTGCGCGATTGCAAATAACTTTGAGCAATGTTAAGCAATTTTGAGCAATTTTGAGCGATTTTAAGCAATTTTGAACGATCCCCCCTTTCAAAGATGTCATTTCCGTCTGATCCCCCTTTTGCTTTAATGAAAATGAACTCATCCCCCCAAAAATCCTCCGCACCACCCCAGGCTGTAAATAATGACTGGTCCCTAAGAAAGAAATTCTTGTAACAAAATAAATGGAGACGGACCGAAGCGGACCTTTTTATTTTTCTTGGGGGTGCATGTGCACCCTGTGCACCCGCCTTTGGTTACGACCCTGCATTCTATAGTATATTTCTTTCGAATTTATCCGCTGGATAGGGATTTAACCGGTGGATAGGGATTTAACAGGTGGATAGGGATTTATCCGGTGGATAGCGTTATTCAGACTTCGTACAACCGGCCCCTGATCACAAACCAAGATATTTGTACACTTCTCTCAGATTGTGGTTTTGATTATTCTCCGTTTATATGAAACTGCGATCGATCTTAATTATAAAGATAACAAAACTTATTAGTTTTTATATAACAACAACTATAATTTTATATACCATCTTTTTTAAAACTTTCACTGTCGACATTTACTTTTTCCTTTTAATTGTGTTTTTGGTGCATGTACTACATTCTATTGCAATTGTTACAATCGAGTTATAACAATTTGTTTTACTGGTATTTGAAAGCTCTATTTCAAAGAAATATTAATTGCTTTTTTTCTATTCTCTGACTCAATCAAGCTCAACAATTCAAGTGTAAAAAGGAAATTAAACTGAATTATTGAATTATAAGGGTAAAAGTTTCTCCACGAAACTTACAAATATACCTAAAATTAAGGGGTTGCTTATGATAGCTAGAGTGCACGCACTAAAAGTGTGCAACATAAATACCACTAAATAGTGCTGCGTTTTATGCGAATTCTATTGTTTTCTTTTGTTTAATTAGTGCTATGTACTACTATTTAAATAGTGACAACTGTTGCACACATTTAGTGTTTGCACTCTATTGAATACCCACATTTATTTATATGAACTGATCATATGAAAGATACCAAATACCCAACATGATTGCTCACTGCTTGAGGATACTTTAAATACACGAAAAAAATAGCCTTGATACCAAATATCCAAAAAACCAGACAGGCCTGAATAATGTTCAATCTAGAACGTTATATCAGTCTAATTGCGGGCTGCGCGTGATGGCTGATGCCCTAGGTTTCAATAACATCCATGTCTTATCATTGTTTCTTTTTATCCGTTTCGTCGTAGTTAGTTTTCCTATAGACGACATTGTATTTTCCAACACCAAACAATTCTTCTTCTTCAGCTGTCAACCAGTTTTTAACAAACCAGGAGAGAATAGAAATGTTGAAAATTATCAACATGAAAAGGAGTCCAAAAGTTGTGAAAAACGTTGGTTGGAACGACGACAATTCCAACTCAGCTTTCCTATTTTCCATATCTTGAGAAAAAACTAGAAATGCGTCGAAGTTTCCTATTGCTAAAAGAACATGAAAAATATGATGGCTATGTCCAAACAAGTCGAAAAATCCCGGCAAAAACCGTTCAGGAACTCTGAGAGCGTTGACAACTCCAGAGATCGCGTAGAACAGCATCTGTCTTCTGAAGTGAAAAACTGTTGAACTGTAACAAATTGTCGACTCCGACGAAAGACATCTAGCAATAAACGGAGATATATCGAAAAGAAACTTCACTACATACATACCTGTTCGAATGACAAATCTAAACGAACGAAGCCGGTGTCTGGATAGACAGGAAAGCGCCATGTTCACAGCTGATAAAGTTATAGAAATTGTCAGAAAAACGTACGGATTTCGGAACAAAACTGACGAATTGGCCTCCAAAGGTCGACAATAAAATATATACGCTTGACCAGCTGAGAAGGTGAAGACGCTAACCGACGCATAATCAACGTAAAAGCAAGCATTACGAATTTTCCACGACATACAGCAAAACAAGTGAGCAAACGAGCTTGCTATGAAAGTAAAAACCACACAAATTGAGAAGCACATCAATGGATACAATTGTGTGTTACCAACGACTTGCTGCTTGCTGAAGAAGTCGGCTGCGAAAGCTATAAAAGCTATGGTAGCAAATATATGGCTCCAAATGTTGAAAGTCTCGTTGTGTACTGTGAACAGCGTAGCGATGCATTGATGAGTGGAGATATTTTCTGCAAACCGGTACCCTGTTTTGATGTAAGGCTCGCGGGAGTACGTTGGTACTTCATGATCTCGAAGCGATATCAAATGCTTCCTTTTTTTTCTCTCCAAAATTGTACTCTGAAGGTGATTATTTTTGTTGAGGTCGCTGCTTGCTTCTTGATGAAGTAAACTGTTCTTTTCTACTCCGTTTTCCATTGCGAAATTTCCAGTTTGTTCAGGCGACCGCATTTTAATAGGCAACTTGTTGATATGAAGTCAATTCACTGTTCTTTTTTTCATGGTTGCATGATTTGCACATTCAAATTCAAATTTTGACGCTGAATATAAAGTAATTTAAAAACATTTGAAAAAAAGCACAATTTTTCACAAAATTGATTGAAAAGGTTGCACACATTTTAAACTTCAATGTAGCCGATTTTAAACTAAACACAATAATATTTTTTGCCTTTACGTAAAAGTCAAATTTCAATTTTTTTAGACCACGTCACACGCATCTCAGGTCAGAAAATTTGAATAATCACTTGAATAATTAACTTTAACTTTACAACTTGAACGAATTAAAAAAAAATGCAAATACAAATTTGAAAAATAAAATGTAAATTTCTGTTAATCTAATCATCTAGCAGAGTCGTTTTCATAAACTCGTGAAAGAGTTACTAAACAAATACACAACTCCAATAATAAGAGTTTAATTATTTCAATTGTTTTCCTTTTGAAGTTAGTATCTTTTCAATAGTAATACTAAATGGGATTAGTTATTTCAAACGTTTTATGAAAATTACTTTATATGCGTCGCAAAAGTCCTATAGTTATTTAAACAGAAGATAATCTTATGATATTTTCATTCGCTTTGGTACTTTTAGACATTAGATATTTGTATTATGGCAAAACGGATTAACTACAAAAGGCATTTTATTTTACTACATATAAAAGCTTAAAGCTAACAGTCTTTTATTTAAACTCTAAGCATACGACTTCCATTTTTTCTTCGACAGTCATTTCGATTTTATCCACTACAACATAGAAAGCGATTGTCACACCTTTTCAACATCCAAAAGGTGCAAGAGTCAAACTCACAGGAAAAAAATTCAAATGCAAACCTGGTTTTTTAAGAGGATTTTAGTTAAACTAGATAAAATAAAATGTCTGGTTTTTGATTAGTTTTGTATGTGAATGCGACTCGATGTAAAAATCGAAACCGCTTCCTTAGGGCTTCGTCGTCTCACTTGCATCCGGACATTAACCACACTACAGTCGAACAAAGTTCAAACATTTGAACAAAGAAATTATCATAAATCGAACGAAAAAACGAGTAAACAAACAAACAGTAATTATAAAAAAATAAATAAATAGTCAAACATTAAAAAAAACTGAGCAAACAAAACGGAGAAAACAAACAACCACACAAGCAACCAAATATGAACAAATAACCAAAACGAACAACCAGACAAACACAAAACAAACTAACAAAACCTAGATCAAGTTATCCACTGGATCAAACTATCCACCCTCTGGATAGGGATTTATCCAGTGGATAGCGTTACTCTGGCTTTGTACAACCATCCCCAGACAAACAAATAGACATACAATCAGCCAAAATCAATACATACATAAATCGATATACAATGCGACAAAAATGGAATCAAATGGAAACAACAACCAGCAATGAACAAACAAAACAATAAAATGAATAAACAACACCACCAACAACTTGACCATATAAGCAATATTGCATTTCATACGGTAAGGATATATATTTTCAATATTACACTATGTACATTCGAACCAAACGCTTCTATGGAATAACTAAAGGGTGAAGCTTTAGAAACTTACTGAGTGTGGACACTCAAACCGTGAACACTTTGTGCTTTTTTGATAATTTTTAACATGCATCCTTGGAGTGAATCGATTGGAAATCAGCTTTATTTTGGTAACTCAGTGCATTTGAGTTCAGTCCTGCCTTTTCAGAGGATTTGAACATGAGAAAGTTCAGACAATAAAAAGCTAAATAAAGACAAGTGTTCATGGTTCACGTGTCCTCACTGTAAAGGGTGGGGAAATATAGAAAAAGAATATTCATCAAACTATAATAAGTTCAACTATAAAAAACAAATCCTGAAAGATGATGAAGACAAAAACTGTTCCTGTAAATCCTGGAAGCGCAAGGAAAAATAACAAGAACTTTGCCAGCCCAAGCGAAAGGATCAAACTTTTTCATCCTTGTGTTTGAGCGTGGATTTGTGTTGGCTAAGGTTCTAGTTGCTAGCAAGCCAGCTTTTCTCCCATGCCAAAAGCGAGGAAAGTTCTGCTTTCAGAGTAAGTAATGCATAAAAGGTTTTTGTCACTGACGATTTCTTTTTCTTGCTCTTGCGTTTGTGCTTAGTTCGCTAGCGAAAACCAGGCTTCAATATAAATTCCCCCTCCCTCCCCTCCCTCGTCACTTTGTCATGAATTACCCATAAGTCTTTAGTTATTGTCTGTCTGGTATCATAATCTCCCATCATGCCAATCTATATCGTTCTATTAAATCATTTCTTGTTCCCTTTATCGTCGCCGTTACTTCTCCAATTACTACCAACATCTTTGACTCGCGTTGAAACAAAATTGTATACCTGAAATTAAACACCAACTAAAAAATGGACTTTTTGGAAGCACCATCCTTTGGGATGGACTATAAAATATTTGAGGGGGGGGAGGGGGTTGGGCAAATTTTTTTTTTTTTTTCAGGATATTTTTCTCATATGATGGTTGTGCAGGATCTTTTTTTTTCCTCCCTGCACGATATTTTTTAGGCGCATCTGCCGTGCTCGATTTTTTTTCTTTGTTTAAGACTTTGCTCGATTTTTTTTGTTTTTGTATTTTGGTGCAACAGTTGTATTAAACAATTATTCCACCAAAATTATTCTAACTTTATATTTCTGATTACCTGATCAAGTTTCTCTTTAGGCTTGCAGTAAGATAGTATCCGTGTCGTTGTTTGGTAACATGACATCATCATATCCGTTAGACCATTCCAGGCATCTGTAGGTTGATCAGTCATGTTTTAACATAGGGAACACACTTACAGTGTATCTTGCAGATTCAGTGTCTGTACATACTACCAACAGGGGCACTAATGGGGGCACCAAATTTTGACCTATCAAAAGTGGGCAATGACTGGCAAAAAAATGTGATTGAAAGGCCATCTTGACCTTGGTATATCTGGGTGACATTATTTCGATCCTTGCAAACATTAATAAAATATTACAGCCAAATTCGTTGTTTCGCCACCTGCCATTTTAAAACTTTGTCTTGATTTGGTTGTTTCTGAGCCGTCAATTAATTTCAGGGGTGGAGTTTATTTCAAATTAACCAATGACAAAACATGTAAGGGCATGCTCCGCCCTATGAAATTGATTGACGGTTCAGAAAAGACCAAAATGAAAACAAAGTTTTGAAATGGCAGGTCACGGTACAATGAATATGGCTGTAATGTATGTATTTTTTTCAGTGGTTGGAGTGCATTTCATAAATACCTTTTACACTAACCCCATCATGTACATATCCATGTACTCTTTCTTCGAGCCTTTCACTTTTCTTTCTCAGTATATTCACAAGTCTTCTGCCAAGATCAGGGTCTTCTGGTGGAAAGACATGCCGCTGTGGATCCCTCTTACTGAAACAAAACCATGCATTTACAAATATGAGTCAGTTTACAAAATGTTGAAAAAGGTACCACAGGTAACCCAATCTTGTCACTTATACATTAAAGAAATGTATGGGGCTTTTAGTTGGAAAATTAACAGGGTAGCTCAGTTGGGAGAGCGTTGGCTGTTAACCTCAAACCCTCAGCTGGACCATCACTCAGGGTCTTTAAATAATTGAGGAGAATGTTCTTCAATTTATAATTGTTAGGCTTTGCATCTTCTTGGATAAGGACGATAAACTGGAGGTCCCGTCTCGCCACACTACACATTAACCACAAATGGGGGAATGTAAAAAGAATGACTGAGGATGTAGGTAATGACCATCCTTGGTGATAGGCCTACACCAATACATACTAACTACTAAATAAATTAAAACCATGCTTGTAAAACTGGATTACAAACTATAAATATTAAAAATTGTAAAGTGCATGCAATCTTGGACAAAAAACGGTTGAGAATTTACGGTACTATACTTATTACATGTTCTTAGTGCAACCTAACAATTAAAATAACTCTAAATTGAAGTTTACAATCATTGTGTTTTGGTAGCTGAAAATGCAACACACAAACTCAAGATAAAATTTGTATCTCTGCATGTGGACCATGTAATATTCTATATTTAACACATTTGCACTTCTTTTGTATTAAAGAAAGAACAGAGAAGTTTTTTTCTGTTTCTTTTCACTTCTGAAATAAATAGTGGGTTCTAGATCTTTATTTGAATTTGGCGGGCAACTGTGTCTGAAATACTAGATTTTTTTCTTGGACATTGTTTCAATTTACATGCTTTTAGTCAGATATTCTCCAATATCCAGTTGCATTCAACAGAATATTTACATACCTTTCTGGATCATTGTATTTTCCATTATCTGCATTTTTATTATCTGAAAGTGATTGAAAAACAAATATTAATTATAAAAAACAACTTCAGGTTAAATCAAATTGATAAACACATGAAGATAGAGTGCATGCACTAAACGTGTGCAACATAAATTACCACTAAATAGGGCTATTTTATGCTAATTCTATTGTTTTCTTTTGTTTAATTAGTGCTATTTACTACTAAATAGTGACAACTGTTGCACACGTTTAGTGCCTGTACTCTTTGTGATTGTAACAAACAAACAGGTGTTACTTTCCCCATTGAGCTCAGTTACTAAATCAATACATAACCATTTTTGTTGATTGGTAAATGCAACTCTCAAAACTAAGGCCTGGTTCACACGATCAACGCAAATGCAAATACAAATGCAAGAAATGAAAAAAAAAACATCATTTTCTTGCACTTGTGCTTTCACTCTTAATGTGTAAATCGTTAAAAACACAAGTGTGAATGCAGGACAAAAATTTACATTGTGTTTGCATTGTTCATGTGAGCCAGGCTTAAAAGGCATTTTGGTGGACG
Source organism: Diadumene lineata (assembly GCA_918843875.1). Taxonomy (NCBI): domain Eukaryota; kingdom Metazoa; phylum Cnidaria; class Anthozoa; order Actiniaria; family Diadumenidae; genus Diadumene; species Diadumene lineata. The sequence goes on along the minus strand of OU974081.1, from coordinate 4,108,278 downwards.
TCAATCAAAAAGCAGACAAACTGTAAGGCAGACTGTTACATTTGTTTCACAGTAAACACTTTGTTGGCTTTTTGATTGACATCCACCAAAATGTCAGGTTCTATTATTTACAGTAATGAGACTTGGCATTGATGTTTGCACTTCAATGAAAATGGTTGTAAATTGTAAATAAGATGTCAATCAGACTTTACCGATTCAATAAAATAAAGATGTAGATGCAGATGAAATTAAAACCCCTAACAATGAGACATTTGACAATTGATCAATCAATCATTCAATCAATTTATTAACGCCATAACGCGGGATGTCCATTCATCCGAGTCAGAGGCTCATGTTAAAAAACATCATCAGATCGACAATCAATCAGACAATCTGGTAGCCTGTGTACATCCATTCCCCCTTCTCCTCCCCTGCGGGGAAAAAATCGGGGAGAAAACATCTGTGATTTGGCATCAGTAATCGGTGTTCTAGCTGAGATCATGTGAGGTCCTGAATTAACTAAATGAATTAGTAGATAGTGGATTCATTTATTTAGTAATGCCTCCATATCAATGAAATTAGAATTTTTTTTACTAAGTTTTATCAGATTAGTTTACCATCTAATTCTTGAATTATAATTTGAAGTCCTCTTGTTTCACTTGGTTTTATAATTGATTTATTGACATCCTAAAAATAAATAAAAGTCATTCTTTATATTTTTTGAAGATCGACGTGTTATACAAATATTAACAAAGTGCTTGCGATTATATTTTTTGGTCGACAATCGAAATCACTCTTAAAGCAGAAATCTTAAATTGAGCAAAAGTTTCTCATTTCTAGATCCTGAGACAAGATCGCAGATCTTAAATTAAGCAAAAACCCATTGTTTTATTTAATTTAAGATCTGCTGTCTTGTCTCAGGATCTAGAAATAAGAAGCTTTTGCTCAATTTAAGATTTCTGCTTTAAGAGTGAATAACAAGAAAATAAGAGTGTTATTACGACACAAAAATAATCATAACATTTTGTAGTTTTTCATACCTTATCAATTCGAACTACGCTAATTCCATTGCATATCCAATTTATAGTGTCCTTTTCTCCTGTTTTCCCTCTCGTCCATATTCCGATACAAGTTTCTCGTAGGAGCTTTTTCGTATTTTTGTCATTTTCCTTGTCATTATCATCGGCCATTTTGATTTGTGTGCTCTCACTATAGACTCTTCCTCAGTCTCTCGCTCCGTGGCTACGCTCTCCGGAGCGAGAGACTGAGGAAGAGTCTACTCTCACTAGGGCACAGTGACACTCTCAAATAATTGAACACAGGAGCCCCAAATGTTTGAATAGAGTTTAAAGAAATGGGGGAAAAATCTGAGGAAAATAAGAAATACAGAAGAAAAAGAAGAAGAAAAAAAACAAACAAATATTCCATTTCCCAAAATGAATCAGCCTTTTTTGTGCGTGATTGTTAGATATAGCTCGAATAAGCGGCATTAAAAAAGTCGGGCTTCCTATGGCACTATGAACATACACTCGTGTCGTTTCATTCTCTTATGACATTCTGCCCTTTTTATTTACTTTCTAGTTCATTTTCCACAGAGTTTCAGAGCTACAAACGTGAAATACAATACAACACATCATTATAAAATTGCTGAGAAATTTTGAAGCTTCAGGATATGAAGGTTCTTACAAACAACTGCGTTGAAACGGTACAAGTTCCTGAAAGGGCCAAAAGCGGTCACAAAGTTGCTTACAATCCTATAGTAGATTTATATGTAACAATGAACCTTGATGATGGCATTTCTGCATGGAATCCAGTGACTGGAATGGTTTTTGGAGTTACTGATTTCGGAGCGGATGGTTGTCTCGATTTTGTGTTGGTCCCTGGAAGTCGTCTAGCAATGAGTTATTCTGAAGCCCATCATGGTGGAGTAATACAAATTTATTCATTGAAAAAACTGAGCAAAAGATCTGAATCTAAACCAGTTTTAAAACTGAAAAGAAAGCCAGGTTATCCTGGAAAGATGGCTTTATCGCCTCAAAATAGTGTTCTTGTTAATGACGCCTTTGATTTTAGTGAAATCTGGAACATATTCATTGACTGGGATGATCTAAAGGAATATAAAGTTAGTGGAATTGATGACAATGTTATGACCAAGTTAGACGAAGAGTACCGTATTATAGATAGTCTATGCTGTACTCCGGATTATGAAGTGGTCGAAGGTATATTAGATGAAAATTCCACTACTTATAGTCGCAGCAATGATGAATTTGCATTTTCCTATTTGCTTGTTGGAAAGAAATGTCAACTAACACAGCAGATAAGCAAAGAGGGCAATGATAAGGAAAAAGAAACCCAGAAAACTGAAGAAAGGAGATCTGGTGATGCTGATGAGGACAGTGTAGAATGTGTTGGTAGTGATAGAAAGAACAATATCTTGCACATCTCTAGTGATGATAGTGATGATAATGGTCATGAATGTGATAATGAAAATTTAAAAGACAGTGCTTCTGACAACAATGACAATCGCAGTGAAAATGTTGCGGATGATTTAAACAAGAGTGTTGATAATCATGAAAATGGATGCACAAAGGAAAACAATGAAAATCACAGAGAAAATGTTGATGATGATTTAAGCGTCAATGTTAATAATGAACGTGGATGCACAAAGGACAGCATTGAGAATTGCAGTGGTGGTCATGATTGTAATGATGATGATGACGATTCAGATTCCAAGGGTGAAGCTAGAAGCAATAAGCATGTTGGTATTATGGGATATGATGGTGATGGTGATAGTAACACTAGTGATGATGATAGTAATGATAGTGGTAACAGTAATTCCAAGAATGATGGAAGAGACAAGAAAGATAGTGACAATGATGGCAATGCAGGCAGTGTTGATGATAGTGATGCCAACAGTGATGTTGATGACAGTAATCATGACAATAATGATAATGCCAATGACAGTGATGTTGATGACAGTAATCATGACAATAATGATGATGCTAATGGCAGTGATGTTGATGACAGTAATCATGGTGACGATAATGCTAATGCTAATGACAGAGATGTTGATGACAGTAATCATGAGGATAATGCTAATGCTAATGACAGTGATGTTGATGACAGTAATCATGACGATTATGATAATGCTAATGACAGTGATGTTGATGACAGTAATCATGACAATTATGATAATGCTAATGACAGTGATGTTGATGACAGTAATCATGGTGACGATAATGCTAATGCTAATGGCAGTGATGTTGATGGCAGTAATCATGACGATTATGATAATGCTAATGACAGTGATGTTGATGACAGTAATCATGATGGTGGTGGTGATGATAATGCTGATAACAATGATGTTGATGACAGTAATCATGATGGCAGTGATAATGATGATGATAACAAAGATGAAATAGAATATGGTGGTGGCATGGATATAAAACGGCATGTCTTAGATCACTGCATACTTGATGGTGTCGAATACAAGTTACAGCATACAACTGAATTTGTTCATGATGGTCATAATCTGATAGTAGCTGATGCAGACAAAATACTGTTACTAGAAACGTTGACAAATGGGAGTATTGCACATTTAATTGCATCAGGGTTAAAACCAGAACGTAAGGGTTTAGGTATAAATCATAAAGGACAACTGATGGTATGTCATCGTTATAGTACCATCAAGATATTTGAATACAGATGCATTCCAAGGAGTCTACAGGATCTCTGTAGATGTTGTGTCTTGGAAGCAATCCCCAACGATTACAGCAATAATGTTAAAAAGTTGTTACTGCCAGAAATAATGAAGTACTACTTGTTGTTTCAAGACAAAGGCTATTGATATTATAAGGTACAACGCCCGCAGGATCTCTGTAAATGTTGTAATCTTATCTTAAAATATAATAGTAGAGTGCACGCACTAAAAGTGTGCAACATAAATACCACTAAATAGCGCTATTTTATGCTAACTCTATTGTTTTCTTTTGTTTAGTTAGTGCTATTTACTACTAAATAGTGATAACTGTTGCACACTTTTAGTGCGTGCACTCTAGTATTAAATAGTATTGTATATATCTTCACATTAAATAGCAAAGGGGGCGTAAAAGAAGGACTGAGGACACAGGTCATGACCATTGTCGATGATAGGCCTACACTAATACATACTAATTACTAACTAATATAAAAATTAGGTAAACCTAATAGCGGAGCTCCAATTTAATGAAATGAATTTTTTTTTCAATCACCCATTCATTCACTACGAATGATCAAATTCTTGATCAATTTTTTTTTTGATATGTTATTTTCTTTTCCTGATCAAATAATCATATAATCAATTGAAACACACAAAGCTTTATGCATGCGACAACATTTAAAATTTTTAAAATTTTAAAAGTGGCAAAAAACATTTTCAGCGCCTCTAAAAAGTTTGCACAGTTCAACTGAACGGCGATGGCAAGCTTGTGTTGCTTGATCACACATCGTACTAAATTTGCATTTCCATCCACTCCCTGAATTGGCAGTCCTACTTTGTTGACAAACATCTTGTGTGAAAAGTTTTTTTGTCGTGAATAGTTGATAAATCTCCATTGATCCTACAGCTCTCAGTGTTATGAATATTCCGTAAAAATTGATGAATGAACAGAGAAATTATCTTCGTGAGTCTTGTCGTCTTGCTGTTCACCTCTTTTCAATGGCTGCAAATGCAGCGCGTATTTGTTTTGTTTTTGTTTTTATAAAAGTTTTATCGCCGTCGATTTTACTTTTAAAAGTAGATTAGTCGATAAGTAATGACTGAAAAACGCCACGAAGAATCCATGAAGATACGGCCTTCATTTTTACCATCTGTCAAACTTGTCAAATAAACTGTTCCAGAAAATACAACTTGTAAAATCTCCAGCTTTGAATGACCATTGATGAATTATGACAGCTCTGCATGACTGCATATTTGGACTGTTAAAAACAGCGCCATGAGCGACTTTTACCCATTTTGTCAAAATATTTTGAAGTAGCTTTTCATCGTTGAATCGAAGTTATTATTCATTGTCACGCCGCGGTCTTTGTTTCTCTTTTTTCAAGTTAGTCAAATCTCTTCAAGCCGTCAGCTTGTATGTATGTATGTATGTATGTACGGACGGACGTTGTACGTATTTTCGAAATCCGGGCTTCCTGTGGTCGATTTCAAATGAGCTCCATGGTTTACCATATTTTCTTAATTATGGTGCTCCGCTTGCGCGGGCCTTCGGCCCGCGCGGAGCTCCGCTACTAATCAACCTCATGCTTGTAAAACCGGATTACATACTATAAATATTAGAGATTGTAAAGCGCATTGAGACATTAGGTTAAATGCGCTATATAAGCACTACATTTCATTACAAAGAAATATAGCTATTTCAAAGTTGTCGGGGTAAACAAGGAAACACCGTCGAAATAATAACCGGATTTGAGATGTAGATTTCACAGCCGAAAGGTACTGTGGGCTTTCCATAATGATAAGGAATAAGCAATATATTTTATTCAAATCAGCGTCATTTCCTCAAATTGAAGATCTCTGATGGTCGATAAAATGATGTGTGTATCTGCTGTAGCTATTCAATAAAAGAAAATATTACCCATAGACCTTTTCAGTCGTGTAATGGACATCCAGAAACCGTCATTCTCACCAACAATGTTATTTGAAATAGGTGTATTTACATAAAAGTAAATAATTTAATATTGAATATTAGTTCAATAATTTTTAGATTGCAAAACCGTGTTTGCTCATTCAATTATAGCCAGGTTGAGATTGCGTGACATTTCCTCAACTCTACCTTATTTGGAAAATGACATAAATTCATAAATTTAGTTTAGTCTTCTGTGACCTAACGTTTAAAGAACATTAAATCATCCCACCCTGGTCACATTCACATAAATAACAAAAAAATTCAACGTTCAATGAAGGTACAATTAAAAATGGCGCGAGGTCTGTAATACAATGACGTCATAATCTCAATTCTAATTCTTCATAATTGTCCTAATTCACTTTGACGTCACTGATTGTTTACGTGGAGGAACAAATCGCCAAATGCAATACACAAATCGACAAAAATTGCTTCTATCCAAGCAGTATAATCTAAAATGCCTTGGTTTCAGATACAAAATATATTGATATTTGCCAAATAATATTCAGGGCGTTCGGGGCCTATTGTCCACTTGTTTCCCCTAGATTGATGCGGGTTTTAATTTAGAACAATAGATTTTTCTCATGTGACGTCATAGTGAATTAGGGCATTTAACAACGTCACAATAATTGCTTAATGCTCACTCACAGCCATTAAGCATGCGTACGTCTGATTGTGAACTGATTGCTTTCTGCAACTCTACAAGTTCATGTCTTTAGCGAAGACTGCTTTTGCTGTGCTTCCAATCTCATACTCAGAGCCCGCGTTTTTCCTCGCCAGCAGCGGAAAACAAGGGCTCTGACATAATCCGATTTTTGTTAAAATTTGATTGGTCATTCAATTTTGACAACCACGCAAGCGCAAACAACCGGAAACACAAATAAAATCAAGCTAGATGTTTGTGACTGTTTTTAGCAGTAGAAAATATATAAATATGATAAAAAAATAAGTCTATACTTGTGAATCGCTATTTTCTTTACCTTCCTAGAGAATTTCAGCCAATTTGAAGCAATAGTTAGGAAATTATTTAATGTTTCGCCCTTCGTCACACACGGCTGCCATCGGCCGACAGAATTTCTCTTCTAGCTCGTTGAAAATCACAAATTAACCTAAAATCCTTTCGGATTATGTTTACTCAATAAATAATTATTACAATCTATGAATTTTGTTCCAAAACTTCCACAATATCACTAGGAAAATCCATTTTCATTGACGATATCGCTGTATGTTGATCGATGCGCCGATCGATGCTGAATATCGATTCCATTAGAATTACAACGGATTTTACTTTTAAATATCAGCTCTGACATAATCTCGATTCCCCATTGGTCAGTTTGCCCATTGGCCGTAAAGGCGCATGCGCAGCCGGAAGTCCAAGAAACCTTGGACTTTTCAGTGGATTATGCCAGAGTCCTTGTTTCGAGCCGCTGGCCGAAGTAACGAGGACTCGGGGTACGAGATTGCTGTGCTTCTAGCGTTCAATGCCCAGCACTACAACCTTCAATGCGGCGAAGAACAGGCAATCCTGAAGCCTGAGATACGCTATATCCATCCAACTCCAGTGATAAGATTGATCGATACCGGTGATCCACACGAGACGTTTTTAATGGAATATGCAAGTGGTAGGTTATAACTGCTTCTCCATATTTAATAATTAATTGATCTAGATTTAGCCATTCATTCATTGTCGGTTCATTTGCATACTCGTTCTTTAATTCTGCTTTAAATCAGCACTTATTCATCCATTCACGAATGACTTCTAACACGCAATTGTTCGTTCATTCGTTTGTTCATTATCATGCGATTGATCAATCCATCCATTTACTGCAAGAAAAGAAATCTTTACGAATCTTTATAGGATGCGTACGTACATGTTCGTAAATGTCTCATATTCTATGCCCATCTTTACGCAATTCATAAAACCGTTATGGTTCGTAAATTGATGTGTGTAAATGTTAATTGATAAAACTAGCTATTAAAATAAATACTGCTGAACTTCAACAAAACGTATTTTACAAAAGCAATGATCGAACATAAGGGATAAATTGATTTAACTTTAACTTAAGAGGATAAATAAATTATGGCAAGGAAACTTTAGTAAAATATAAATGACCAACCTTCAACCAAAAATCGTATCACACATGCATTAGTTAGAATAACGTCTATTTATTCAGTCCAACATATTACATGTAGTTGGTATTTCAAGTGTTGTGATTTTCATTCAAACTGGATCGTTGTGCACGTATTTATTTATTCATCAAGTCGTTCAGTTCATCATTGATCATCTTTATACATGCAAACTTAATAGTCCTAGTATTTTCCCTTGTATTTTTTATTCATAAATTTCAATGTGCAAGAATATATTTACATATATATATAACACTTAATTATTAATATTTATTAATATGTGATAGTAGATATTATAAATTATCAATATGTATATACATTACGTTACCTGTCTCCTATATAAATTTGAACACTCCAAATATACTAATCTTGTGTTCATATTTGTACAGAGATCTAGCGCCAGCCAAAAACAAACGAACGCCAAGAAGAAGAAAAAAAATCCACTAGTTCCAAGAGCTAAGACGATGCAAGTCTACTGGACCAAGCGAGAGACTGAGTTAAGACCTACTAACAAAGACGTATCATCACATCCACTTCGGCGATTCACACTTATTAATCTCAATTGTCTAAAGTGTGGCTATACAACATATCTTAATGATATCATCAGAAAGGATAGCTTGAAAGGGAACGCCCAGAGATGTTTTGTCTGTAATGGAATTGTTACGTGTGGCACAGAGGACTTTGACGTTTTTGCTTTTATTTTAGTATACAGGACTACAGGGCTAAGGTGCTTGTACACATCTTACACGGTTGACATGAAAACATTTCTGCTTTTTTTTTTTTTTTTTTTTAGAGTGGTGAATAGTTGATTGTTTGGTTGGTTGATTGGCTGTTTGATTCGGTTGCCGGTTGGGTGCGTTAGGTTGGTTGGCTGGTTGAACGGTTGGATGGTTAGGTTGGTTGGCTGGTTGGCTCGTTTATTGAAATCAAATAAATGGATTGGTGGTTTGTTTTGTTATATTCCCACTGACTTCTGCAATTTTTTTTCAGATACTCCATTTTATTTGTTGGGTCAAATTTCGCTCTTGTATTTGGCGCGTTCATTTCACGAGGATCAGGCTCATAAGTATTCAGTATTCAGTCTTCACATCAGTTATCGTCTTCCTCCAGAGATTTCTTTTCGGGATGTATTTGATAATTTAGTCTAATTATTAGAATTTTAATAAACTCATTTATTTATTATACTGCCAAAAAATCTCTAAAGTTATAGATCAATACGATATTTTATTGGCTATAAATATGAATGTACGTATAAAAGCAATATTTTGGAAATAAAACGTTTTTGTGAAGCAAACGTAGACAAGTTATTTTAATGCTTGTTTAGGAGGAATAGCATTGGAGTGAGGCTAATTCTTCCTTGTTCTTTATTGTACATTGAGCTTTTGAGACCTGGAGACCAGATATGGTCAAGAGGGTCGTGCTATTTTAGAAACTTGTTAACAATTTCCGCACTTTTGTCTTGAGAGGTTTTGACGATGCGACCGCGCCTCCTGCAGTCTGGACACGTTCCCAAAATAACTTCAGTTTAAAAATAGAAAGATATCCCCCAATACGGGGGATAAGCTCTCTTATCTCAAACTCTCTTGGCATGGCATGAATACTATACGATATTTTACAGAATGGTCCATGTCTATATATAAATCGAAAAGGACATTTTACATCTGGGGGGCTGCGATACTTTACAGAATAGTCCATGTCTATATATACATCGAAAAGGACATTTTACACCTGGGGGGCTGCGATACTTTACAGAATGGTCCATTTCTATATATACGTCGAAAAGGACATTTTACAACTGGGGGGCTGCGATACCTCACAGAAGCAGCATGGAAATACGCACAGGACATTTTTGTCGAAGAAAAAATACACAGGACCTTATAAATGAGTTAATGATCCGTTCTTGCTGACCTTCAAAGACTTTTACATTATCAATTTTCAGAGTCTACACTCGTTTTGTTCTCGCGCATAAGGGTCAGTAGGGTTAGCCAGGTTAAACGGAAAATAGAATTATATCACAACCTATCTAATATATATCCGATCCAAACACCTAATTTCTAAAACGTTCAATGAGTCTCGTTACTGGAACCCTATGGTTCTGTGAGTTCACTCATGCCAGATGCATTGGCAAAGCTTATAAATAAAAAAATAAATTAATTAAAATAGTTATACTGAGATAAATCATCATTACTTTCCACATGTCCACCACAGTCCAATCCCGATTTTCCACGCGCGCACTCGATCCAGCGTCCAGCAGTCCAGAATCCACTCCAAACTTTCCACAAATAATTATCAGCTATATATCAAATATTTACATACCTAAATCTAGTGAAGCATTTCAAAAGTTAAGTTATCTCTTACATGTTCTTGAGTTGTGCACGCCAAGACTGCAAAGAACATCAAGGTAAGTTTTTCTATTCACTACGAATATCACGGCTGAAATACTTTAGGGTGGATATTGGATATTGGACCGTTTGATGTTGCAGAAGTACTTAAGTTACATATTTGCATTTAAGATAACACTGTTCAATAATATTCGCTGCATGCACAAATACAAAAAATACACTTGAACATTCTACCAGCTAGCAATACCAAAATGTAATTGGTTGGTGCAACTTTGACTTTCCAGAAGTAGCAGAAAGTAACTTAACTCAACAGACAAAAAGGATCTTATGGCCTAAAGTACTAGATCTAGAAAGGTGAGCTGTGACGATTTCATGATGTCAAATTGTTGGTGCACTATATATAAAGTATTCGATGTTATAATAGCCGCAATAAAAAGTTGTTCAAAGTTTTGCTTTGGAGAATAACAACCAAAATGGGCTTTGAACTGTAAACTACTCCAAGTGCATAATAATAATAATAAAGGAACATGTAATTTGGAAAAAAAGCTTTCTATTGTATTCACGGTCGGGTCAACAATTTACATGTTAAAGAGATTATATAATAGTTGTCACGAATTCAAACATTTCAAATTGTATTTAGCTCAGATACACACGAGATGAAATTATCAAGATAATTTAATGATGATTTACCCCGTTATTTACGGACGAGGTTATGCCTTGACATATTATATAGCCATTATTAATGTACTGTAACTAAATAACCTAATTAAAACAATGAGGTGAAGGATTAAGTTGGTTTCGCCTATATCATTTCTCAAGTGCAAAATAGCTGATTGTTCTTGTCATCATGGCCAAGGTTAAAGAATGCAGCTCTCATGTTTCGCAATAATCATCGGGAAGAAGGATCCTAAAATCTTCCAAAATGGGCTTAAAGTCGTACCCTCCCTGTGGTAGAAAAGTTTCAAAATGTGACCTTTTAGGGCCCTTTTTTCTTAAAGAAGTAGCCAATTACATCCAAATTTTAAAGCAATTTTTACTACTAATTTATTGTTTTTTTTTTACTATTTTGCAATTACAATTTCGACTATAAGCGTTTAACTTGGACCCCCTATGGATCTTAGAATCCCCCCTCCCGATAATTACTGCGCAGTCCATAACATACACAAGCCAAAATATATATATATATATATATTAGAAACAAATCAATGATAAAAAATGCTAAATGATTTATGAACAATCAAGGAATTAAAACAAAGGGCAGACTCAACAACCAAAAGAATAGCGATATTTTATGTTGACATAGTTAGTATGATGTTGATAAACAAATGAATTGTTATGCTAATATGCCAACCAGAACTACAATAGGCTCTATTGAAATAACAGCCAATCAGGATAACGTCAGCTCAAGTATTTCTTGTGTAGATACACAAATAAACATCTTTAGCAGATTTCAATTGTGAACACTATTTTCTTATAGATTTTGGTTTTAATCTACTTCAACCACAATTCAATATGCTTTCTTACGTCATCGCTGTTGTCGTCATCATCCTGCTGCATCACGTGATCAAGCGTTTTCAAGAACCAAAGAACCTACCACCCGGACCCAGGCCTTTTCCTTTGATTGGCAACGTCCCGCATCTGTTATCATTTATACCCAACATTCATCTGGGGCTTCAACGCCTTGCAAAGACTTATGGGAATATCATGACAATCTATATGAATGGGCAACGGACTGTCATAGTCTCCTCGGTCAAGATTGGTCGAGAGGTACTAGTGACGAACAAGGATGACGTTTCTGGACGACCCTATATGTTCTCTGCGGATTACGCAACACGTGGCTGCAAGGACATTGCGTTCCATGATTTCAATCCAACATTGGTTCTTCAACGTAAAGTTATGCATACTGCTTTGAGGCTATATCGACCAAAGCTGGAAGTGGCCGTATGTCGTGAAATAGACAAACTTCTTTCCCTTGCTAAATCGATGGATGGAAAACCTTTTGATCCTTATCAACCTCTGAGTTTTTGCGTCCTTAATGTCATCTGCGAAATGGTGTTTGGCTACAACTTGGATTACGACGATCCGGAGTTCTTGGAGATTGTTCGTTTCAATGAGCAGATCGCACGTTCTTTTGGAGCGATGAGCATTCTAGAGATTATGCCCTTTCTCATTCACTTCCCGCTTGAAGAGTCGATTAACCTGAAAGAAAGCAAACTAAATCGAGACAAGTTTCTAGAGAAGGAACTAGAAAGACACATGGCAACATACCAAGAAGATGCGATTCGAGATGTCACCGATGCTTCGATCAAAGCGTTAGCAGACGCTGAGAAAGAGGACAGCAAGAACTGTAATCTGATAACACGAGATCATGTTCTGATGGCTTTGGGTGATATGTTTAGCGCTGGGAACGAGACAACAGTTACTACTCTTCGATGGATGTTTGCATACCTCGTGAGAAATCCTCGGCAACAGGAAAAGATACATGATGAACTTGATAAGGTAGGCATCTCTCGGGGTAGGTTTAAGGACCACCAAAACCACCGTATGCTTTGTAGGGATAACGGTAACCATATCAAGTGTTTTGTTATGGGATTGACATATACTGGGTTAATGTTTTTAGGAGCACTTACATTTCTAAGACGGGAAAAAACATCTTACTCTCGTGGCAAAAAAGAAGTTGGTAAAATTTAAAAAAGTGGAGAACTGATAAATAAATTTTTGAAGTGAGAAATTTTAAAATGTTGAGAAAAAGAATTTTTTGGGGAGTATTTATACATACTTATTTTGTATTAGGTTATTGGCCGTAACCCAGCTCAACGTCCAACACTGGAACATCGCGGTAGCTTACCGTACCTTGAAGCCTGCATTTTAGAAACACTTCGCATCGCTGCACCGGTACCTCTTGGGGTTCCACACAAAGCGATAAGGGACACCACTGTCCAAGGATACACCATCCCAAAGGATACAACCGTACTGTTAAACATGTGGGCAATGCACCATAATGAAGACGACTGGCAAAACGTTGACGTTTTCAATCCTTCAAGATTCCTGGTAGATGGCAAACTTTGCCCCATTGCAAGCCGTAACTTACTAACTTTCGGCGCAGGGAGAAGGGTTTGTATTGGAGAGGTCGATGCAAAGACTGAGATGTTTTTGATCGCCGCTCGATTTTTACAGCAGTTTAGCCTTCAGCCTGCAGATGAGCTTCCAGATATGGTGGGTTACCTTGGGATTGTGAGCTTTCCAAAACCGTTCAAGATTAGAGCAGTTTCTAGGATGTAAATGTATGAATTGAAATATGGAACGCTATCGACGTACTTATGAAGAGTATGTGGAGGGGAGAGAAGAGTAATGGTGGATTGTCCTGGGAGAGATAAGAAATACCTATAGAAGATACATTTCTTATCGAAAGAGCTTTACATTTATTTCGTTTATCAAAGATTTTGCAATAGACCAGTTTCAAGTTCTTCATTGCTCAGGCTAAGCCTCAATTGTAAGTAAGTTAACAAAAGAGTCAGGACAAAACCACTGGTATTTATATTGTTTTTGGATTGGTGCATTCCCAGGGTATGTACCAGTCATACAAAAGAATATATCACATGCTATCGCGGCTTAGCCTGAGCAACGAAGAACATGAAACTGGACTATGGGATGCACTTGGTATCTCTTGGTATTATTGTGCTGTTATCAAATTACTACCATTTATCGAAATTTGGGTAAATATTTATCACTCTACTGCCATGACGACATGTCCTTATTACTTATAGCTTCTAAACTACTTTGCATTTTTTCATTTCATATATACAGTAATTCTTAAAATGATTGTCCAGTTGAAACATAATTATAATTTTGTCAATAGCAAAGTCATTTGCGATATATCATGTTTATTTTATATATATTTTTAAATGATGACTCAAAATGTACAAAATAACATCACATGTAACTATATCATATATTCAGCTTTGTAAAAGATCAAAAATTTGCAAAGAGGTCTGGTAGGAGGAAATGACATTATCGGCCATGGCTTATTCGTGTGCGTGGATACAGTCATTTAAAAAAGCGTTGTCTGAGAGAATACAAAGCATGTAGCTTGTATTAATGTCTTGGTAAATGGAACAAAATAAATTCAATTCAATTGTCAAAACAGTATTTTTAACTTTAGTTATTTTATAATAATTAATTAAATTGCCGCGTTATGTTTTGTTTCAACTGCGAATAATCGACAACAGGCATCCATATATCCATTCGGCATGTTCGACGACAACGTGTTTTGAAAGACGGTGCATGTACATTTATACAATTCAGTGTATTTGAGTTCTTCCAATAGCTTGTATTTATTGTATTTCCAATTCCAGGTTGTATATGATCGATCATTTTATGCAAAGTGATTTCTTAGAAAGATTCAATAGTATAGATACTATTTGTTCCGCATGTATGGGAATCGAGCAAGGTGAAGAGTACAAATACCAAAAAGAAATTTGGGTGAATTCCGGATTCCAGATTCTCAATAGTCCTTTTTTCATGTTCTTCATTGCTCAGGCTAAGCTTCGATAGTATGTGATATATTCTTTTGTACGAGGTACATCCCGTGGGAATGCACGAATCCAAAAACAATATAGATACTAATGGTTTTGTCTTGACTCTTTTGTCAATTTACCTATAATTGATGCTTAGCCTGAGCAATGAAGAACTTGAAACTGGTGTATTTGATGATTTAGTTCATATTACATACTTTGTATGTTTGTTTATTTGTTTGTTGGTTGGGTGGGTGGGTGGTTTGGTGGTTGGTTCGTTGTTTGTTTGTTTGTTTGTTTGGTTGGTTGGTTGGTTAGTTGATTAGTTGGTTGGTTGATTGCCGTTAGTTTGCTGGGTGGTTGATTGGTTTGTTGGGTAGATGGGCGTTTTCTGAGTTTGTTTGATTATTGGTTATTTGTTTGATATACTTGCGCATGTCACTTTCAAAGGCTGAAAGGCTTATACACAAAGTCAAAACATATAGTTTTCAGTGTGACCTCGTAAGACACAAAATAATGGTACAGTTGTTTGATGTGCGTGCACTTTCGGTGTGCGAAGCTTCGAACGCAATTTCCATGGACTTCAAACTCTGAATCTCCGAGTTTAAACGAGGGATTTTTGTCTCGTCGAATATGGTGTTAGTTCATTTGTTCACAAAGTATTTTAGTATTGTACATTGAGAAATTAAAATAGGAAATAGAATAATGATTACTAATTAAGTAAACTAGAAGGTAAAAAGACGAATTGTTTGCACAAAATGATTGCTTTGTACCAAATAGAGTTAGCTTAGTTGCATAAAATTGATTTGCTTCCTTCTTTTTGCTATCGTTTTTTTTTTTTGTTGTTGTTTTGTTTTTCATTATTAAAAAAAGATTTTCATGATCAAGGATTTAGTACATTTAGTTTTTGAAATGCAAAATATGTAGCTTGTATTAAAAAAGATAAAAAAACAATTGATTAACGACGCTCTTTAATTTCTTTTTTGCATCCACATTCTCGGTTAGTACACTGTTTGGAATTGTTGCATTGAAAAAAAAGCACGGGTAAGTTTGTTAGCCTTTTGTGTGTGTGTGAGAGGCCGTTACATCCGTGTTTGAACTTCTTTCTAAATTGTGTATCTTGGATAAGGAACATGAATACCACTGTTGGTTAGTGGGCGGAGCAGAGATAGTATGATAGGTCCAGAGTTTGACTCCCAGTCATTTCCTTGTTGATATTGGCAATTGGTTTCAGTTTTGCGGTTTGACTTAAAGTGTTGACCGAACGCCCGACCGACAAACATCCAAAGAGTAATATTTATCCAATAGCTTATCTATGCTATGTTGTGGAAGACCTCGATTGCTTGATAGTCAATTTTACATAGAGCACGTAACAATATGTGTGTGTGCGTGTGCGTGTGCGTTTCAAATGAAACACTCTTGAATTTAGCCCGGGGATGCTTCTCGGAATTTTTCAAAAATACCCCTAAAAGATACCAAACGTTTGTTTCAAAAGGGCGTGGCTTCACAAGTTTTTCATCCCTAAAAGATACCAAAATCATGAGTTTCAGTGGCTTTCAAAACCTAAAAGATACCAAAAAGTGAGAATTTGGCAAATTTAATATTTTTTAAACCCTAAAAAATACCAAATCGTCGACTTATACCCCTAAAAGATACGACGACCATCTCCTATCGTTCACCCTCAGACTCCCCCCCCCCCCCCCCCCCCCCCCCCCCCCTCCCGGGTAATTTTGTTTGTTCGACTGAAGTTATCATTTTACTGTTTGGGGGACATGTGTACTTCCTCCAGTTTGCCACAAGCAAAACTCTCCAAAAACGTGTTCACGTAAGAAATAACTTCATTAAAGCGCGGACTCCCAGCGGACCATAACTTGATGTCCACCATAAAGAAAACAAAATCAGGTCCTCTGAAAAGGGACGATTTATTTGGAGCCTTGAGGCCCTTTCCATTTTATGTCCAGCCATTAGAAGCCTGAACAACACAGGAAGCCCAACTGCAGTTGTGGTAAGACTGTTGGTTTGGATATACACTTTAGGAATACAGAATATCAGGACAAAATCCTTGATCTGACACCACCATCACACTAGCAAACATATATATACTTTAAATAAGGCTTCCAAATGAGCACATGTTTTCCTGGTTTTCTCTGAATTTCGAGACGTGACTGTGAAATCTGTTCGTTTGACCAGAAACTGAATGTCATAAACACGGATCTGTCATGAGCGTACAAATTGTTAAACAAAATGTTACTTTTAATGTCAATTTTAATTAAGTAGTCCTACAGGCAATGAATTCAAGTTCTTTGATTATGATATTAAGCGCGACTGTCCACATGACAACTGAAGTGGAAAGACTTACCATTTTTTTACAGTCAAAATACAACCAAATGATTTTCAAGGTATCGACAATTTGGTAGACTGTCCCACTTTATCAGACACTATATGCCTAAATACGGTGTTTCCAGAAACAAAATGGAAATTCTTCTGAATTTTGATTGATCGATAGCTTTAATTTGCCAAATAAGCCATTGCAAATTCTATGATATCTTGACTCTTGTCCACCAATTTGCATAAATTTTGCAAACAAAAAAGCTATTGAATATCGAACAGAAATCAAGTAAATTTATAATTTGGTGCGAGTTGAAATGTTTTTCGGACACCTCAACCGGTTTTAACTGAATTCAAAGTACAAAGTGCACAGACAGCCCAATATATTTATGTACTGATCTGAGGCTTTCATATGATACGTGACTGTAAAATTTCCGCAAAGCCAGGTGATATCATTTTAGTACGTGAATACGGTAAGAAACACGGAATTACTGGTACTTTGCGCTGTGTACATGTGCAAAACTTGTTCACAATAACATCGCCATGTGTTACCAAAGTTCAAAGGCTTTCCTGAGCAATGTTTTTTTTTAATTGTAACTTTTTAAGTATCCTTCTAAAATACGTGACTGAAAACTCTTCCAGTAGGTCAAAATCACAGGAGGAAAACGGGGAAAAAAATCTCGCGATGAAAAAAAGAGGGGAATAATACACATGAAAAACAAAAACTTAATTCACTTACAACAAGGGGAGAGATAAAAACGGTTTTAAAATCTAGTGAAATATTTTTCAAAAATATACATAGTATTTCTATCTGTTGATTAATTATACATTTACTTTTGTGATGTATTTTCGACTTAAAACTCTTGTGAAACACCCGTCCATTACTGTACAATGTCATGTACTCACGTACGCAGACGAATGCATCACGTTTTTCTTACAAATATTGAGACTGCATGGTGTTTACGACGATTGAAATAGCCACAAGACAACTACTAATGATATATGTTTTATTCAAATCGTGAGAAGTGTATTTATATATCAGTGAAGCATTTGGCCCGTCACGTCTGTGCTTATGCGGATCAATGACTGTACAGCCGTGCACTCCATTTCTCAGGGTACTTGAAATGCGGAACAAACTTTTCTTTTGGTGTCTTTGAGAACAGATTTGCATGAATAGAATATCAGAATGTAGTGGACGTTTATGTCCTTCAATTAACAACGCAGTAGAATGCAGGCTCAGTGTAAATGGTTTTGTGAGCGAGAGTCTTAGTAAAAGTGACAAACTATAAAACAGAACTAGAGAGCTGAATGGAATATATAGGGCCCAATGTAATGGTAGTGTGTGACCGCCAGAGTCAACTCAAATATAGAGTGAAGCATGTTATTAACTGGCCAAAGTCTTTTTATTTTTGTTAAAAGACATGGACACGCTGACATTGTGCCACTGACTGCAAAACACAGAACATACGAAGTGTGTCGACATGTTACATCGTTACTGTAAAACGTGTGTAACTTGTGAGACGTCCCATATCAAACATTTAAAATGTACTTGTTAGTTAACGTTTCAGAATGTCAAGACTATCGCATTTTTGCACGTTTCGCCAGTCGCGAAGTGCGAAATACATCTGATTATAAATAACTCAAAGCATTAATCTAGAAAAAATAGTCTAGGCATACTTGTAAAAAACTGTCAATGAGCTAAGGAGCACAGTACATGTACAGTTTTGGAATGTAATGTTATTCACATTTCTGCACGTTTGTTTCACCGCGCGCGTCTTTGTGCCAATTAAATAATTACTGATGATATCGGGCACAATCTAGCTAAAATATGTCTAAGCTACATGTATTGCAAACCGCGAAAACGTTGCAGAGAAAGGCGATACACAGCCGAAAGGAATCATGGACTTTTATATTTTGTGAAACGTTGAGAACAGGTAGCACGAAAAGCAAATTAATGATGCCGACTTCATTAAACGTCCATTGCCTGACAGATGGTTATTGGTTTGTAAATGAAATGTTTAGCAATATGTTTACATATTTAAAAAGATTTCGTCGTGCTTTCTCCAACTTTTTCCAGTAAAAATCATTGAAACCATAGTGTTAAATTTAAAGCTGTAGATTTTCATGAATATTTCAACAAATATGGTTTGAAAAATCAAATTTTTGGAAGGCAGTTATATTTTCGTAATAGTAATTAAACGAAATCAGTATTTCGACTACGATTATTTTTGTCTGTCTTTTATTATGTACCGGCAGTATTCAGAAAATAGGCATGACTTTGAATGCTTGATGGTAAGTGAAACAAATCAAACACAATATCAATCTGTAAGCTTGCTGTAGGTGTTATCTTCGTCTCATTTTTCGACGAGCTTAATAATAACATGAATAATTCAATAACAATTTAATAATTCAATAATAATTTACTATTTATAGATGGATATTCCATGTGTATGTTCTTATATGCGCCAGGGTTGTCACAAAGCTACATATTTTTGAAATTACATTATATACCAAGAACTGGCAACAACAATCCTTAAATGAAAAAGGACAATGTAATAGTACTTTTACAGTAGAAATAAGTCTATATGTATAAATAACGCCCCTGGTCCTGGTAGAGGAGTAACTGTTCTTTAATAAAATAAATGCAAGAAATTTTACATTGACAAAGGAAGGCACGAACACCTTATTCGAGAAGACTTTCAACTTCTAACCAATCGAAGATGTAATTGCCCTCTTTCATTATGACGTCAAATCAAAACAACGCTAAGAATCATGGTCGCTAGAGGGGATACAGCATGTTTAATTCAATTGAAAATAGGTTTAAAATCTATTTATAATGAAAGAACAAAATATACTTTTAAGTGCAAAGCAAAATGTGCTAGAGGAAAACTATTTAGACCGAATTAGTTCTGTTCTTATTCATGTAAACAAACGATGACGCCATAGTGAAATAGAGCAATTTCAAAAGCATTTCTCCTCAATTATTTTAAAACCCTGATTGGGCCCTGAGTGCTGGACTCGAACCTTTAATGACCTCCCTGCATTTATACACTAAAATATAATTCTTCAAGACAAATTGCCAGCTATATATGTGCAAGATATTTATATATACGTTGCTGCGTGTCTAGCATTGCTACCGCGTACAATAAATGTTTCATCATCGTCATCATCATCATCCTTCAGCAACCGAGGCCGGGATCAGTGTTTACGTTTGTCCATGTACTATGATGTATGATAAATCATTAAATTCTGCGGGTGTACATTTTGACATGCTCACATACATTACATTTTTTTACGTACTTTTCAAAGTTTATTCTTAGATCTAAAGCAGACAAAGCACCAAGCTAGTGGACAGTTTTTGTATCTTTGATAAGATCCGTAATACATGTATTTTTCTATGTGTGGAAAATTTTTAGCTCCCGTCCTAATTCTAGTTTGAAAGTCCATTTTCTCACGGGCACACGTGGAGTGTTTTGATCAAATGTTTGCATTTTTTATTCTCAGCTGCTAGAAAGTTCGATCTGCATTTGTCTAGTAGCAATACCAAATTTGAAGTGATGTACATTTTGCCATAAATCATGACCAAGCACATTGCTACACGTACCCCTCAATTCCATAAATTATTATTCAAACATTGTCCTCTATAAATGGCTGATTCCCGGAACGCAAATTTCAGTGTGGGAGTAATTCCACAATAGATCCACACGGGACACCCATCCAAGCATTAAATAGCGCTATCTTAGAATCATCTATTATAGTTTGACTCTTTTTTTAAAAAAAAGAACAGTTATGTTCAAGTTCGATACTTCGTTGACCTTCTTGTGGAAGTATTTATGTTAGCAGACGAAAATGCGACTTTTAAAACTCCTTGCAGCCCTGAATAAAAAAAGCTTTTAATAGCAAAAACAACGTTTTCTGGAATAGCTTGACAAATAACTTCACGCAGCAAGACTCTATCCTTGATTTGTAAAAATAGTCTATCAATAGCAAATTTGCATCTCTTATAGTACATTTTTGCACGTACCGTCTCGAAGCTGCTATTCAGGGAATTATACTAATAAGTTCCGCTAGCTATCACTTATAACTTGTGATGACAAAGATATAGATTGTACACTATGTGTTATGTGACTCCAAATGGTATTGAGTTATATTTGATATTTACTATATCTACTAAATTGTCAATATTTGAATTACTTAGGATGCGAATTTTGCACAATCGTTTATTATCGAAAGAAATCAAAAGGAAATTTAACATTAAACCTTCAGAAGATAATTGAAAATATTGGTCTTTGCAAATCTATGCTATAAACGTGCATTAGTTGAATCCAGGGGAGGGGGGGAGGCCGGTGGCTCCTCCCCTCCTTTCTAGAAGACCTGATTTTTATAGATACTTCTTTTCATTTTTGATTGATAATCAATATTTTTTATTAGTGCACCCCCTTTCTAAATGCCTGAATCCGTATCTGTATATGCCTTATTTCCGAATCAACTTAAATTGCTCGATTTAAGGTGTAATGTTTGTGGACGCCAGCCTTTTTTCAGTCTGACATGCATATTATGTTTTTCAATATTTGTCGAGAGCTGCGAAGGGTCATTTAACCTGTTGGTAGTTACTTAAATGTATTTAAGTCGCTATTGTATCGATTAAACTCCGTCACGTACATCCAAACCACGTCTCGTTTATTTTTGCTATGTCGGAGGTCTCGGAAGAACACCAATCGAAGGGTTATAGATCGACTATTCTGGACTCGATGGAATTTAGGACATCAGTCTACGTGTTGTTTACAAGTTGTGCAACATTTTAAATTGACCATATTAAAAAAAGTATTTTTCGCATTTTCTTTGTCTGCATGTTTTTCAGTTTGGTTCGAATCTTCTTCTTCCTTTATTCTTCTCCTTTATATTGGAATACTATTCAGTAGTTCTGTTATAAGTTGCATGCTACCAAATTTGACAATCAGGTGCATGAAACGAATTAAGCGTGATTGTATGCAACCTGCAGAATTGTATCGGCAAAATAGTGTAAAAATCGAGTTTTGCAAGTGCAGCGGTAAGTTTCCAAAATACTAAACATGTTTGTCAACTACGTCAGAAGTCTGCTAGCAATTTAAAGCAGTTGAAAAAAAAAAAGCTGTTGAGTATATTGCATGCTTTAAATTTGTTTTTAACTGTGTTTTTTTCGTTAGAAACTCTATTTTATTACAATTTTTTTAACTTAAGAATTGTTTGATTTTCCCCACAAGCCCACAACATTACTCCTTCTAGAAGGAGTAATGTTGTGGGCTTGTGGGGAAAATCAAACAATTCTTAAGTTAAAAAAATTGTAATGAAATAGAACTGAACGCTAAAAGTTGTATTTGTCTGCAATCATCTGATCAGGATTAAAAAAAAAACTTTCAAATGAAGGGTTGCTATTTACTGAAAATCCAACGAAAATAAAAAAAAATAAACTACAAAAACTAATAACCATATTCAATGAAAAAAAAAAAACACATTATATTCAGATTGATTCGAGAAATAACGTTTATTAACAATTGAAGTTTATAGCAAAAAATTGTGATTGTATTCGTAAAAAAGACATTCGCGTATCCCCAACTAAAACATGCAGTCTGAAAATGGGACAGTGCGACATTCATTGCTGTGACTCAGTGTCTTAGCGTTTATAAGCTTCTACTTCAAGTAGAGATTATTAGCAACAAATGCACTTCAAAATATCTTGCACAATACTGTGAGAGGAACTATGATGGACATACGACAGACAATACCAGTCAAGGTCAGCACTATTCCACTAGAAAACCGGAAGGAAGGAACCTGTGCTAGAAAAATGACTGGGGTGGAGTGGGGAAAGTTTTGGCCTCTAGTCGATTTCTTTTGTTTTGGCAAATAATCTTTATTTTTGACTTTCCTCTTAATGTGCGTTAATGTTCTGCTAATTTGTTTTCTCTGGAGTTTTTTTTTATAGATTTTGACCGTTTATGGAAGGACCATTTGATCATTGATGAGGGAGGGGTGGGTGTCTGTAGAAATCCCCCTCAAAAAATCGAGCAAGGACTTGATACAAGAAAAATATATCGTTCAAAGAGAATTTGTCTGAATGATATATAACAAGCCATAAAAAATATCACACAACACCTGAGGTCCAGAAAAAAAATCTTGTCTCTGTGTCGAGCACGCTGATATAGTAAATGACAGGATATATCCAGGAAAGCATTATCTGACCCGGGAGCTCGATTGGGAATGTGATGCTCGCGGGGATGCTCAGTTGTCAGCGATGTTTAGTATCTTGGTGCATCTAAATGCCTCAAATTAATATTTTCACTGAACTTTTAATTGGCCTTGTAAGAATCGAATACTGGAACCAAACACGACCATCGATCGTCGATATATTGTTTCCTGCAATTTTGTGATATTTTGAAGAGTTTAAGGTGGCTCGATAGGAGCAACTACGATCAGTTTAGTCGATTTATTTTGCAGCAAAATCCTATCTTTGTGATATTTTCAGTATAAAATACACCTTTTTTCAGTGCAATTAATTAGATTATTCTTAATTTGCAAAAACAAAAGGTGCTTGTGAACTTGAAACTCGGGACGACGTGATTTTATTTTTATCTTTTTTTTTAACCAAAAATAGTGGATAGGAGAGCTAGTAAACGAAGGGTTTGCTGCTTTGGACCAAATTACACTTTATTCTAAACTACCAAACAAAAACCTATTAACTTAAAACATTTTTTTAAAAAATTAACGAAACCTGTAGGCAAAACTTGTAGGTAGTTTGAAAGTGTCCTTAAAGTTGAAAGTTGAAACCCTAAAATGGCTTCGAAACTCGGGGAAAATGCAAACGACATGTCCTTGGTATTTTGCCAAGACGATCCATGATCGCTATTTCTATTTTAAAATTTGTATTAATAAACCAATATTATTATTCAATCGCAGGATGACAACAAACATTCTTTGCATAGAGGTCATAGTAGACAAATTACAGCTATGCAAAGCACGATCGCCTCAAGAATTAAACGCACGTGCTACCTGGGTCTCACGTCGCCAATCAAATCCAAGATTAGGCGATGAGTTACAGCATATAAATAAGAACGACAGACATGCTGCATCAGTCCGACTTTTGTCTGGAATTGTCTTCATGTGCAGAGCTTGAGGTAAGCCGGAGAAGATCTGAATTCTTATTTGTCCATTGTATCAGTTGAACTAGTTATAAATTGTTTGTTTTGAGCTTTTGCTACGTGCATGGAGGTTTTGTAATGGTCTAACTACTTTTTGAAAGAATTATGTAATATCTCTAAGCTTATAATGAGGCACAATGTGCAAAAATATACGTTAATTTGCAAAATATAAGCGGGTTTCTTCGCAATGTTAGAATTCATCGGGATGTGTAGTTGCAGGTCTCGAAATTATTAAATTTGTAATAAAGATTGACTTGACTTGACTTGTGTAAAAACAAAAACAACTGTGGTTAAAAATGCATTGGTTTTTCTAAAGAATCACTTAAATTACTTATTGATTTATCACTATATTGTCATTTTTTCACGCAACACACTTGTACAATTCAAAGTTTCTTGTTTAACAATAGTTAAAGATTGCCAACTTTTTGCAGTGTGTAAAAGAACACTTCTCGCAGTCTTGTAAATTAACATTCTCGGTGTTAAGTGTATGACATTCAAAAGGTATGTCGAATGGCGAACATACGTACAGTCGAGTATTATTATCTAATCATAAACCTCTTATCCAGCTTTATTAGACTCTTACGCAAATAAGGAGTCTGTAGTCGTGTTGCCGAGAACAATAATAATAATATCAAAGTTCTTACATAGCGCATTCTAATGGACTCGAGACGCTTTACAACAGTTACATTAAATATTTATGAAATATATTAATAGATAACATTTGGTTTACCAAATATCACTACATATATTGATATTAATTTTAGGTTACTGTCAACCATATGACATATCATTTTAAAGGTCTTCACTGGGAGCATTCGAAGTTATAAACATCTTATAGAAAAAAAACATTTTTTGACCTACTTTAAAAGAAGTTCAAAATTGAGTTTTGAAGTGTTGCTAGCGCTGTATCCTCAATTTTTTTGTGGAACGTTTTACATGTTAACTTTTTTAAACTTGCATTGAACGGTCGCAATCGGTACTCCCTCTAACGCTCTTCAAAAAATGTTTTTCTGAAATTGTTTCGAATTTTGCGATTAAAGAGCTTTAAAATGATTTATATAATCATCAGAGAACGCTAAGAGAGTGTATGAATCCACTAAGAGGTATGAATCCACAAAAGTTGACAACTTAGTTAATGCTGTATTTATGACGTTGCCGGGCCCCATATGCGCTCGGAGTACAGAGTGTATTACGGCCAAACGTTCTTTCTGCAAAGTTATAACTGTCAAAAATTACCGATTTTCAAAAATGACCTTCAGTTATTAGCACAGTATTGGTCAAAACAGTATAGGCGACAGGAAATATTAAAAAAATACATAACAAAACTAATAATAATAAGTTCTGAAAGTTTGACAGATCGAAAAGGTAAAATTCTCCTATAGTTTTTTATGTGAATTTGAAGAGGCAAAAATAAACGAAAGAACGCACGAAAACAAGGCTGGTAGGACCCACATTTTAATTCTTACTCAAATCTTGTTATTTCAAACACCTATAACTTTTTATCATTAAATAATACAGTAATGAAATTTTGGGACCTTCTTCATTCTGATATGCTCTTTGAAATAGAAGCAGTTGTATTTTCTATAATGCATAACCTAAGGTGTTACCATAACCACACCTTCATTATAGCATCTGTAGTCAATCTTAAGAAATCGTTGGTGCATGGTCGTTGCTAGAAATATGAAATAAATGGTATTCATGAAATTTCTTTTTTTTTTCGGATCTTCTTTATAATGCACTCTTAGGATAGTAAATTTACCAAAAGATTATCTTACCAATAAACACGTTAGGTAGGTAGGTGGTAGGAGGTAGAGTGCACGACTAAAGTGTGCAACATAAATACCGCTAAATAGTGCTATTTTATGCTAATTCTATTGTTTTCTTTTGTTTAATTAGTGCTATTTACTACTAAATAGTGAAAACTGTTGCACACATTTAGTCTTTGCACCGTATTACGAAGACACCGTTTGATTGCTACTTTCACCGATTAAGTAGCTCAGCTGCCATTGATTAAGCGATCTGTAAAATTTGATTCCAATGGTGATCGTTTCGGGACCATATAAACGACAATCGAAGTTTGAAAACGTTTTTGTTGCGTTCTATGCAAATATCTTTGTAAACGTGAGAAAATTTTCTTAATTTTCTATGATGCGTAAAACAGCAAATATCACAGATGGTCCTGGACCTGATGGGTGGGCGTGTGTGGAAGAGATGTCCGTGAGGGTATTAAATCCAATTTCTCAGCCTAATTGTGCTCCAATCGTAATTCCTTAAACAATATTTGATCAACTTATTTCAATTACTAAATGTTTCGACGAAGGACTAATGTCCAAAACTTCAGTAAGTACTCTCTTCATTTGACGGTGTATACATTTTTAACACAAATGTTTCATAAGAAACACCGACTCAGCTCAAACTAGTTTTATCGCTAGTTACATATTACTAAATCAAAAGTCTCATATTCAGTAAGCAATATACAAAATACCGCAGATGCGATACGAATTTTATACACTGAATGTACCAAATGCGGAGCCAGTTCAGCTCAACATGTATATTATGACAACGGATTTCATCAGCAATCTTGCCAGCTGTATTGCCTACTAAAGATACTTTCTCGTCTAGTTAGGCTCGTGTTTAGCTTCGTGATATTGAGAGCATGCGCCTATGAGACATTTGGATTTTGGTAAGCGGACCAAAACCTTGTCAGTACTTGTAAAGCAATTTTATGAGTGAATGATGTAGCCGGATTCAATGAGAAAATATTATATAACTCGAAGGTATACAATTTTTTACTGCCGCTTATGTGCAAATATCTCGTTTTTTTTGTTTGTTTTTCGTGTATGTGTGTGTTTTTCTCCTTGTACGTGATGTTATGTTGTGTGTTTATGCATATACATAATATCTTTACGCGTGCCTTCACTTGGAAGAATACATCAACGTTCGGGGGGCATAATTTGCTTGTTGTAAATGACTATTTTTACATTTCTATTTTTGAAGTGTTTGAAATTATTTAATAACTTTGTTAGGTCTTGTTTGTTTTATCAGTACGTAGTTTGAGAACTCTTCACGGGTATTGATTTGCTTTTAAAATCACTCGTTAATTATTCACGAGTTAGAAGGTATATGTATTATCAATTAAGATTTCTTGATTTTAAGACATTCTCAAAAATAATTATGAAAAACCTGTTAGTTGGATCACATTTGAAACAATTTCATTCACATGTTACGGTTTCAATTTAAGTTTGAAAAGTATTAATATTAACAATCCGAAATTTCGGCCAAATTTGAATTTCATCAATTTGATGCGTTTTCATTTTAGTCTATATATACATATTTCAAAACAAGTTGTCCTTGGGTTTTTCTGAATATAAGGTCGCATACTGGATATCTGTATCGAACGCTGAACTCCGAATACTTCATTCCAAGACCAAAATGCATTGTTGACAATAAAATGCATTGAAGCGAAAAGTTCCATGTGGACTGCGAAAATGGATTCTGAACGCAAATCTTTGGAATATGAAGCCGGCATGTTTGCAAATTAAAACGATTAATGTAATAATGCATTAATATCATCAATTTCGGCCATTGAATATATTACTATGCCGCCATGCATGAGCAACTGACAGTATTTTTGTTGTAGTAGAATTACGTCATTGAAACCTCAAAAAGATTTTATTACATTTTTTGAACAAACAAAACAGTACCTCTTCGTTTAAAAACAAAGTCAAGTTCAAGGGCGTAATCAAATTGGGTGGCCCAAAACGAGTAAGTCTATCAACTCATAATACATAGGTCTAACAAAGCTTATCTCTAAAAAAGGATTTAGATTCAGACGATATTCAAATCTGTTGTTGGACTTGAACAGCCAATTGTATTCCACAAAGACACCTAGAATATCATAACATTTAGATTTAGATTCAGACGATTTTAATCTTTGAACGATATTTAATTTTCGATGGCACATTGTTTGATGTTGCTCATTAGATTCACTGATATGATGATAAGATATTAGAATATTAATAGAATTATTAGTTTTAATCGACTGGTATTTAGAGGCTTGTGAGGGTTAGAGTTTATCTGCGAGTCCAAGTGAACTATTGTATTCTAATGTTTCTATAGTTTGTTGATCAGCTTAACTTGGACTCTTTTTGTATTGAATGAACTCGAATGTATATTTGCGTCCAGTACACGGCGATAAAGCCGAGGGTTAAGTATCTCTCGTCAATAATCTTGGAAAGCTAGTGAGTAACTGCACGAGTAGCCCAAGTTCACTAGTGTTGAGTTTATAGGGATCGATCGACAGACAGAATATTGTTATAGTGATTTTACATGTAGAGATATGTATACTTTTAAATCCCGTTTTCAACTTTTAATTCAATAAAATTGATTAAAAATTTTACATAGTGTTGTTGGTGTATTCAAGAGTGTCATGTATTAATTTCAGCACGTTCCGTTAGCCATGTTTGTGTTCGCCTGCCATACCTAAACCTAAACCTTACACAATGAGATGAAATCCACACTTGACATCGCTAAATATATCAACAACATATGGTCTAATTTTATTGAAATTCAAGCTAAAAATTTGGATTCAAAATACCTTATATCCACCATATAAAACCCGTATAATTCCCGGGGCAGGAGGGACTCCGGTGGTAAACGATCGGAGATGATCGTCGTATTTTTTAGGGCTAAAAATCAGCGATTTGGTCTCTTTTAGCTAGGGTTTAAAATGCATGTGAGATTTGCCAAATTCCACACGTTTTGGTATCGTTTAGGGGTTAAATTATTGTATGTCTGTTGTTCGATCTCCAATGAACTCGACAATAACAGTGAACTCGGGCTTCAGTTTGTAGTCTCCTACCAATCCGTTTCATTCATTCAAACTGAAGGCCATTTTCGAAATTTCACGAAAAATAGTGTTTCTATAGGTAATCAACATAAAGTGAATTTTTAGGTTGTTTGTTGAAGCCGCAACGCAGGCTAAGCACGCGCTGAATAATTAGAAGATAATATGATATGAGATAATAGAGCTTAGTTTCAAAAAAATAGCACGACGAGTAGATCCCCTGATGGGGTCCGGGGGTAAGCTCTCTTATCTCATACTCTCTTGATAATTACATTAATTAAGACCATTACTTCTTTTTTCTACACTCTAGGTGTCCCATACGTACAATGTTTGTTGAAATAGTCATTTTGTTTGTCCTGGCTACAGTGATTGGCTCGTTGGTCTTCACTAAGAAGCGCTACCGCTTACCACCAGGACCGCATCCGTACCCTCTTATTGGAAACGCTGTGGACTTACATGGTCAGCTATTTATTTATGCCTGACATGCACAATGTTTATTATCATTATTTCAATCAAAATCATATAATCGGCATCATATCATCAATATTATTATCAACATATTATTACACATCATATCATGATATAATCATCATCATTATCACCATCATCATCATCACCATCATTATCATCACCATCATTATCATCATCATTATCATCATCATCATCATCATCATCATCATTATCATTACCATCATCACCATCATTATCATCATCATCATCATCATCACCATTATCATCATCATCACCATCACTACTATCAACATATCATTAGTCACGATATCATCTTCATGATCACTCATCTAAAGATTCCTATTTCAGGCTGCGACCCGTACAAAGCTCTGACCAACTTGTCCAAGAAGTATGGCGATATTTATTCCTTGACTTTCCCCGGTGGACAAAAGGCAATTATAGTAAATTCAGGGAGGCTTCTCAGAGAAGCTTTGCTGACCAAAAAGGATGATTTCTCAGGCCGACCGTACACATATATCGGTGATACATTGACAAGAGGTACCAAGGATATACTGTGTGCAGATTTTACACCGACTATGGTTGCATTGAGAAAGATTGTGCACTCTGCTCTGAAGATGTATGGACAAGGTATGGAGTTTGATTTAATGATTACGATACGACACGGTACGA
The DNA here is from genome assembly GCA_918843875.1 of Diadumene lineata. Lineage (NCBI taxonomy): Eukaryota > Metazoa > Cnidaria > Anthozoa > Actiniaria > Diadumenidae > Diadumene > Diadumene lineata. The sequence continues at coordinate 4,078,164 of OU974081.1, read as the reverse complement.
TACGATACGATACGACATGGTACGATACGATACCATACGATACGACACGACACGGTACGATACGACACGGTACGATACGACACGATACGATACGATATGGTGCGGTGCGGTACGATACCATACGATACGATACGATAGCTACCAAGAGAGCAAAAATCTTTTGTTTTGTTCTCCAGATGGGGCTGCATGGACGTCACATGCAAAGACTCTATAAAAAAATATCTTGATGTAAATGTATTTGAACGGAACAACAGTGACAATAGAAAAATACAAAACGTACCAATTAAAATCCTAAATTTCCCTATATTTGTAAGGTATGCAGCGTCTAGAGAATCACATCTGTGCTGAGGCGGATGACCTGGCCAAACGCTTGATTGAACACAATGGAAAACCTTTTGAACCCAAGGCGGATATCTGTGTCACTGTTTTAAATGTTATATGCGCCATAGGTAGGTAGACATGGATGGATAGATGGGTGGCTCAGGGAATGAATGAATGAATGAATGAATGAATGAATGAATGAATGAATGAATGAATGAATGAATGAATGAATGAATGAATGAATGAATGAATGAGATGGATGGCTCAGGGAATGAATGAATGAATGAATGAATGAATGAATGAATGAATGAATGAATGAATGAATGAGTGAATGAACTCATAAACGATGAATGAATAAATGAATGAATGAATGAGTGAATGAACTCATAAACGATGAATGAATAAATGCATGAATGAATGAATGAATGAATGAATGAACGATTGAATGAATGGACAAGCAAATGAATGAATGAATGAATGAACAAACAAACAAATGAATGTGTGAATGAATGAATGAATGAATAAATAAAAAAATGAATAAATAATTAACTAAATAAATAAATGAATGAATGAATTGATGATTGAGGGATGGTTACATTGTTTCTCTTGTTATTAATAGTGTTCTCACATATTTCTTTCAACTTTTGTTCTTTCGCTATCAGTCTATGGACAAAGCTACCACAAGCATGAAGAAGAATTCCAGAAAATCGTCGACTACAATGACACTTTCATTGAAATCTTTGGCAACTTCAACATCGTGGATCTCTTACCTTGGCTAAGACACTTTCCTCTACAAACAAACAAACGACTAGCTGAGGCAAGAGGCATTAGAGACGAAATCCTCAACAAAAAGTACCACCAACACAAAGAAAAATTCATGATCGAAAATGCGAACAATAACTTTGAGATTAACGACCTGACAGATGCACTCCTGAAGACCTGGGCTGAAACCACGCAAGAGAACGGCAAAGAGATGATCACAGAAGATAACATCATCATGACGATGAATGATATCTTCAATGCTGGGTTTGAGACCACAGCTTCTTTTCTCCAGTGGGTTATACTATACTTGTTGCACTACCCTGAAATACAGATGAAAGTACACAAAGAACTGGATCATGTCATAGGTAAGAATGTAATGGTGTTTGACAGCTAACTCGTAAGTAGTGAATGATGATAATGAAGATGCTAATAAAGAGCTGACGCACAGTTGCCTTCACAATACGTTTACTTCGAACGTTTAGCGCGCTCATTCCCTATGTTCAAACAGATTTTAAGCAATAAATATTTTTTTTTTTCGCTTGAATTATTAAGTAATAGTTCATGAGCACTATCATCATCGCCATCATCATTACCACCGTCATCATCATCACGACCACCATCATCATCATCACCACTATCACCACCATCATCATCACCACTATCACCACCATCATCACCACCATCATCATCTCCGCCATCATCACCTTCACCATCACAATCATCACCACCAGCATCATCACCACCATCATCACCTTCACCATCACAATCATCACCACCAGCATCATCACCACCATCATCACCACCACCATCACAATCATCACCACCACCATCATCTCCACCATCACCACCACCATCATCATCACCACCACCACCACCACCATCAACACTTCCGTATCTTCAAATAGCATCTTATTAATTAAACTGTTATCATTCCAGGTCATGGTAGACTGCCAAGACTCAAAGACCGCGAAAACCTCCCCTACACCCGTTCAGTTATCGCTGAAACAATGCGAATTACATCCCACGTGCCTTTAGCCCTTCCTCACAAATCGACACGAGACACCATCCTGGCCGGCTACGACATACCTAAAGGCTTTACTCTAATAGCCAATCTATGGGCTATCCACCACAACCCTTCGGAATGGGAAAACCCCGAGGAATATCGTCCCGAGAGATTCCTTGACGAGAATGGCAAATTCGACTCGAACAGCAACAAGAATTACCTACCATTTAGTACTGGTCGGCGACATTGTGTCGGGGAGTCGTTGGCCAAGAGTGAAGTGTTTTTGCTGACAGCAAGGATGCTGCATCAGTTCTGCTTCAAAAGTCCATCTGACGAGGAATTGCCTGGTTTAGAGGGGAAGCAAGGAGTTGTTTTGCACCCTATGCCATTTAAAGTTATTGCTGAGGAAAGAGCTTAATTAAAAGGTATCCGAGTGCAAAACAATGACTTCTACTTTATCACTTTTTTATATTGCTTGTAAACGACTGCTTGTGAACATAGTTGATAGAGGGAGATGGTTAAGAATCCTATCGTTATATGTCTTTGTTTCATTCTTGATGTTGAGCGAGCGCTCAATGTTTGACTTATTCCCCGGCATTCGAAAATGCAAAATAACCAATCATAAACATTGTCTACGTGATTATGATGGGGAATGTTCAAATATCTATCGGAAATCTTTAACTATTAAAGTCTAGAAGGCAAAAGAAAGATTTCAGTCTGTTCACTCAGCCATAGCCAGCAAGGCTAAAATTATGCTAAAACAAAAGATTGTGCATTGCAACGCTTGAAAACTTGTACAAAGAGTTATAACAAAAGGTTTCTTAACCATCTCCCCCGGGATAAACGGGGATGCTCGTCGGAATTTGTCAAAAGTACCCCTAAAAGATACCGGACGTTTTTCAAAAGGGCGTGGTTTCACGAATTTTTCATCTCTAAAAGATACCAAAAACATAAATTTCAGTGCTATTCAACCCTTTAAAGATACCAAAAAGTGACAATTTGGCAAATATCATATTTTAAACCCTAAAAGAGACCAAATCGCTGATTTTACCCCTAAAAGATACGATGAGCATCCCCGATCGTTACCCCCGGATTCCCCCTCCCCCTGGGGCAGACTTTTAGTACTACTGTTTACAGTGTTTAACAAAGCTGTAGGTCGCATACTATTTCAATCATGCCCAGTGCATAAATTGATATCTTAATTTATAATTGGTTGATATTTTCACTTGGCCCCAGTCCCTTTTTTAAGATCGGAAAGCGAAATATACGCAGCATTTTGATATACATTTTAGTATCTAACATATTTAAGCTCTTGTAGTATTTATATGATATATATTGCAGAACTTATCTCTAGTGTTCCAGATAACGCGGACAAATACTTGTCTTAGATTTTTGTTTAAAACATCGCTCGGATTGAATTACATTCTCTATGATAAATTCATTTTCTATGTAGAAGCTGATAAATATTCAAGTTTGAATGACACACTATTATTTTAGAGATATCGAAAAAATATCCCAAATCGTCACCAATTTACCTAGTAAAACGCATGCAAGATTTGTTTTTCACATATCTTACAAACTGCTACAGATTTTCTTGTTTTTTATTTGATAAAATTGAAGGATATGTTATTTTCATGTTAGTCGATTTTTATTTCATTAGAGTTTTCCTTCCTTCAATGGAAGGCAGGGACACTACCACGGATAGTTATGCCAAGATTATCACAAGATTTCATTTCAACAATAATGAATACACCTATTTGAAAGAGTATTGTCGGTGAGAATGGCGGATTGCGTATATACACGACTGAAAAGATCTATGGGATTTTTTTTATTTTTATGAATAGCTGCAGAGAATACACATACCATTTAATCGATCATCTGATGTTTTGAATAAAATTACTGCTTATTTCTTGTCATTATTGGAATCCCACAGTACCTTTCGGTAGTGAAATCTACATCCGGTATAGCGATGCTTTAGGTTTATAAACAAACAAATTGAATAAAATATAGGAAAAATATCCCAAAAGTTTGAAAAAAGGCCAATTTTCTTGTTTTAGCCAATCAGATCAAGCATTTAAACAATACACAATTAACACCTTTATGCATTCCATTGCCGTTTGCTACACTAGTTGTTACTCGGAACGTTACTTAAACATAATATTTTCTATATATATCCTGCATATAGAATATGCTGTTATATCATGTATGTCCGTTTTAGGGCGCTTTTTCAGACGCGTGCAGAATATTTCTGGTTTTGCACAAAATGGCGTCACGCCATCAAGCAAGTTTTGAAGTTTCATAAAAAATGACGTCGTAACGTCTAGTCATTTTCGCGCACGTCTAGGTTTTTCTCGTGTATCTGTTTTAAAAGATGTTGCTGATTATCGTAATTATTGTACTTAAAAACTGTATGGTTATGGTGATGTTGATGATGATGCGTGCATGATAAGTAAGGCAGCGTTTACACGAAGTCTGCTATTTCCGTAAACGCGCATTTTTTTATTCGTTTAGGACTACCGTTTACACGAAAACGCTACTTAGCCGGCTATTTTCAAAAACGCTGAAGTCATCACTTTGGTTAAGTCATAATGAGAGTAATTCCAACATTTACTCTTCAAGGTGCTTACAGACGCTCTTCAAGCGAAAACGATAAGCATTTACACAAAAACGCTATGTAAACGGCTATATTTTTAGCCGGCTAAAAAAAGACGGTTCCGTGTAAACGCTGCCTATGATGTTGATGAAGCTGATGATAATTAGATCATGAATTAAGGATGGTGATGATGATGACGCTATTGATGATGATAATGTAGTATATCAACAATGATCTCAAAGATGATACCATTTGTACCACGTGTTTCTTTTTTATATCAATTGAAATATCAACAATAATCTCAAAGATTTCATACCATTGTTTCCACACGCATTTTTTTAATTGCAATTTTACATTAATCAGTATTCAATGCAGTAGATATAGAATTTACATCGTTTAATAAAGGTAGTCATCTGTTCGTAAAATAACTCATTGAAGATTTAATGTAATCATTATAATGAAGATAAATAGCAATGAATAAAATATTGTTCATAAATAATGTTCTCATTAATGTGTTATTTCATGTACATCCCTTCTCTTTTACAAAGCCTTGGCCCCGAAGGCGTATAATCAAGAGAGTAGGAGATAAGAGAGTTTATCCCCGTACCCCATCAGTGGTTCTACTTGTCGTGCTGTTTTTAGAAACTTGTTAACAATCTCTGTACTTTTGTCTTGAGATGTTTTGACGATGTGGCCGCGCCTCCTGCAATCTGGGCAATCACGTCCCGTTCCCGAAATAACTTCGTTTAAAAATAGAATAAAAAGATCCCCTGATGAGTGTTAAACCCAATACGAGGGATAAGCTCTCTTATCTCATATTCTTATTTTATTTTGTAACAGCCCGTGAAAATATGGAGTCTGTATAAGTGAAAACGAAAATTAGATTTCTGAATATTTTACGCACAATTGAGGTCAAGTCTGTATAAAAGAGAATTCGAAAATGGCATGGACTGCAGCGTAGAGACATTATTTGGATATATTATAAGTAGCACAAAACGTATCAAAGAAAATTTTGCAGTGCGAAATACAAATTGATCAGCGCGCACACGGTACAAATCTTTTGTTTTTGGAGTAAAATCGTCGCGATAATTAAGAAAATTTTTTTCCTGGGAAAAACATTCACTAAATATCAAGCAGTACTTGTGTCTCACGGGACGGGCTTCCTTTGTTGTGCGGACTTCCTGCTCGAAGAGAGAGAAGCTCGAGAGGGGAAAAAAAGCTCAAAGCCGGAAGTATTTTTTCGAACAAACTAGAAGCGTTTTGAATGAAGACCAAAGTAGGACAAGAGTTACAAAGGAAGCCCAAAGTTGGCAAACAGATTCTGAAGCATTGAGAACATACAGAAAAAGAATTACACAGGAAGCCCAAAGCAGCAAAAAGGAGTTGTGTACGGGCGAGTGTATTGTCTATTATCACATGACCCGTATCCGCCCGGGCGCGCGCTCTTAAAAAAACCTTCGTAGATGATGACGTGAGTAGGGCCGTACGGCTTTTTCGAGCAGGGCCGTACGAAGCCGTACGGCCCTGCTCAAAAGTAAACATGCTCAAAAATGCTCAAAACTTCTCAAAAAAGAGGGTCATATGATAAAATGCTTATTGACTGAGTTAGGTCGGGCCGTACGGGAAAATATTTGGCTCTCGGTCATTTGTACGGCATCACCTCGAGCCAAATATTTTCCCGTACGGCCCTCCAACTCAGTCAATAAGTACATAGTATATCACTCGTAGTTACTCGTGTTTGTGGTTACATGAGTGAATTGTCTCTCATTAGTCGTTTTTTGAACTTGACTCCCCCTGACTGTGGCCTGGTCTCTTTAGGTGATATGTCTGATATCTCGTTGATCTGAAATACAAAGGTCAAGCTATTAGTAAAGTAAAGAAAACCACATTTAACGCCAAGGGGTCCCTTTAGCCGAAGCTAATCTTCCAGAGGGCAGACGGTGCGCTCATTGTACTCCTCTTTTTCCGTTAATGCTCCTTTTTACGGGTATTTAAAGTTACTACAAGCTACACAGAACAGAAGGAAGTCGAAACAAGGATGTGAACCCACTGTGAATCGAACTCGGGACCTTTGCGCACAGAAGTCTGGGCACGATAAGATGCGATACCATAGCTATTAAAGCTCACTTCGTCCACAGACAATTTATCTGGGCTTCTTTTGCAATTCGACCGAGTAAGATTTCGTCTCTTCCTCTTGTGGTATTGAAGCTTATGTTGAACTGTTTTCTTAATCGACATGTACATTATTTAACACGTCCTTCTATTGGAAGTTGGTCCATTTGTTAAAACATTGCTCTATCTATATGTATTTTTGTCTGCTTCCCGAGAATGTAAGACTAAAAATAGCCTGGTTTCTAGAAATATCACTAGCAGGGTTCCTCATGTCATGTCATGTCATGTCATGTCAAGTCATGTAGTGCTTATATAGCGCATTTCACTAATGTCTCAATACGCTTTACAATCTTTAATATTTATAGTATGTAATCCGGTTTTATAAGCATGAGTTTGATTAGTAGTTAGTATGTATTAGTGTAGGCCTATCACCGAGAATGGTTGCTACTCAGTCGTTCCTCAGTCGTTCTTTTACGTTCACCCGTAAATGGTTAATGTGAAGTGTGGCGAGACGGGACTTCCAGTTTATCGTCTTTCTCCTCATTTCCTATGTGGTCGGGGATTGGTTCTCTTAGCCCATTTTCAGTCTTGGAGAAATGTAAAAACATGTTATGTAAAATACCGTCTAAACTGATACACGCCATACCTTTGAGCCATTGTAATCTGTAATTGATATATGTACAAAGACAGTTGCTTGTTCTAAGCCTTCCAGGTGTATATGTCTATAACCAGGTAATATGCTAGGAAACGGTAGGGTGAATTGACCAATGAAATCGCGACCAATCGGATCTTCGTCCCAGACCACGAAGCGTATTAGAGCAATTTCAGGAAATCGTAAAACAAACACAAGTGATTCCTCCCAGACTGGATTGAAACCTATATTAAGAAAAAATGATTCAAGTTGATGAATCAAAATTAATGATCGTGCGCCAGCCAAATGGAAACTACGCAGACAAGCGTATTCAACATACTTGCACATGCTTTCACTTTGGTTCAAACTCTTCTATTGTGAATGAATTGCTGTTCTATATTGCATACCAGTATCAATGGTTATATAAATAGAGCGAGGATATTACATATATAAAGAATGTAAGTCAGCGTTTACACGAAGCCGATTATCTTCGTAAACACACATTTTTTTATCCGTTTAGGACTACCGCTTACACGAAAACTCTACTTAGCCGGCTATTTTCAAAAACGCCTCTCAGAGAGGATGTTTTCAAAAATGACGGCTATGCGTTTTCGTGTAAACGCTTTAGCCGGCTATTTTGAAGTTCGTATAAACACTGAAGCCGTTATTTTGGTCCAGTCTCATTCAGAGAGAGTAATTCCAACATTCTGTCACCAAGATGCTTACAGACGTTCTTCAAGCTACCGAAAACGATGCGACAACGATAAGCGTTTACACGAAAACGCTGTGTAAACGGCTATTTTGTTAGCCGGCTTCGTGAATAAATGGCGACTTCATTGTTCAGGGCACATACTATTTTTGATAAGTTTTAGGTAACCCCCCCCCCCCCCCCCCAAGTTATTAAAAATGTAACTTAATCATAGTAGAAGAAACAAATTAGTTACGAACCATTGTCTTCTATAGTTTTCGTTCTGTGTTTGGAACAATCCACAGGAAGCCCAATGCTCTCAATCTCAACGTAAGGATCAATAATCTGCAATTAAAAAAACAGCATGTGGGTCAATTCAGACAAATGCCTCACTTATTGTGTTGGATAATTTTAGTGTTTACACCACAGGTAGCCCAAGCTAGATGTTTAATTTGTGACCGTTTGTAGCAGTAGAACGAAATAAATAAAATATGATAAAAACTAAAGTATGTACTTGTGTATTGTTATTTTCTTTGCCTTTCTATTCATTTTCAGGCAATTTGAAGCATTATTTAGTGAATTATTGAATATTTCCCCGTACGTCCTAAGAAGAAGAAGAGGTAGCACACTCGAAAGCCAACGACCAATAGAAATCCGCTTCTAGCTCGTCGATAATCACAAATTCAGCTAAAATTCCTTCGGATTATGTCCATCTAATCTACGATTTTCGTTTCAAAACTCCTACAATGTCACTATGAAAAACATATTTTTATAAACGATATTGTCGAAGTTGATGCTCGGTCCCATCAGGGTTCCAACGAATTGTGCTTTTGGTGGTACCTCGATTTCCCATTGGTCGGTTTGTACAATCCATGTGACTGCTACAAACGGTGACAAACATCTACCTTGGGCTACCTGTGTTTATATTCTATCAAATACCTCCCCTCGGTCTCCTAGTATGCTGTCTTTAGGTTTCGGTAGCTGTTGACCACTTATAACCTAGAGTATAAACAGCATAAGTAGTTGTTAAACTATGTATGCATTCTGACATTCATCGATTTGTTATATGTGTGCATCCATACATACACCTAATTTAAAAAAAATGTTGTCAGAGGAAAATATTAGAAAAGGCAATAGCACTACCAAAAGGAATTCTAGGAAAATGTTTCTTGATGAAAATAGATAGTTAAAGAACAGAACAAGCTATAACAAGAGAAAATGAGCTAAGAGAACCTATCCCCGGACTCCAACAGGAACCCCGCTTGTGTTATTTTTAGAAACCAGGCTATTCTAAACTGTTACCAATCCCGCTAAAACCTTATTCTTAAGAGAAAGACGACTGGGGAACATGTTTATATATCCAGCATTGTTATTAAATAATACTTTTTTTGCAATTTAAATTTGAAGAGCTCTTCTTCTTTGTCTTCGAAGCCAGCACGTTCTGTTGTGTATGAGGGATAGGTTCTTTAAGCTCATTTTCTCATGACAACTAATAATAGTATAGAATGCAAGCAAAAAATCCGTGAAAGATCAGTAATACTAGATAGTACAATTTTATGCTACTTCTGTTGTATGTTACTGATTTATTCTTTGAACTCTATTTGCTGCTTATATTTCTCAATGTTGTATACTTATTTCTGTCAAATAAATCCATTTTAAATCCAGGATTCCTTTCGATTAAGATATCGCCTTTTGTCTAATATCGTTTTCGTATGATTGGGAAACGGTACGGCTACGATACGTTTACGATAAGGTTATGATACGATTACGATTACGACACGATTACGTACGGTTACAATACGGTTACGATCGATACGGTTACGATACGGTTACGATACGGTTATGATACGATTACGATTACGACACGATTACGTACGGTTACAACATGGTTACGATCGATACGGTTAGGATACGGTTATGATACGATTACGATTACGATAACGACACGATTACGTACGGTTACAATACGGTTACGATACGGTTACGATACGGTTATGATACGATTACGATTACGACACGATTACGTACGGTTACAATACGGTTACGATCGATAACGGTTACGATACGGTAGCTAATTTAATGTTTTATTAAAAACCACGGCTGCGATACGATACGGTACTGTTTCCCACTCACACAAGAACGACTCTATTAATCCCTATGTATTGAGTATTGACGCGCGCTTCAGACTTACCCGTATTTTAAGAAGCTTTTTGGTCATCCCAGCTATATCTTTATTTGATCTAGGATCGAACTTGGAATCGCCTTCGATGAAAAATAGACAATTAGTCCGGTATCAAATGTAATTCCGTGGGAATTTTGTGCTGAAAGCATGCCACCAAGCTAGAAGTGTTTATTAAACCCTAAGGAACACAAAAAGTTAAGTTTGGTGGCAACTTTGTTGAACGGGATTTAAGGAGGGTTATGTGTAAGGCATATATAATACAGCATGGAAACGAGGCTAAAATTGAAAATCAATTATAAATTCACACTACATTGTTAATTTTTCACGAAACCTTTCCCAAAATGATATTTGGCATGTTTAGAATCGACAATGGTGGGATTTAGCTCAAAAATTTGGTCACGTGACACAGAAAACATGGAAACGAGGCAAAAAGATAAATTTAGCCCATACGTTGATTTGAATTAATATGTGTCCCATACAGCTTTTCCATATTAATATTCTTAACACACAGAGTGATTTGAAATTGAAATATAGTGTTAATAGAAGTCACGTGATCAGGCTAACATGAAAGTGAGGCTTAAATTTTGGATCACGTTTACATTATTTTCTATAAAATATTTGCTTAGTTAGAGTGCAAACACCAAATACAACGATAAACTGGAGGTCCCGTTTCGCCACTTCACATTAACCAATAATTAACAGGGGGACGTAAAAGAACGACTGAGGACGCAGGTACGACCATCCTCGGTGATACGCTAACACTAATATATACTAACTACTAACTACTTATTAGCGCATTTGATTATATATATATACATATATATATATAAATTGAACCAAAAAAAAAGGAAAATGCTGATTAGGCTCTTACTCGTTTTATTTAACGACGTTTCGGCGAAGCCTTCTTCAAGTGTTTACACGTAGTAAGTTTTACGTAACAATAAGTAATTACCGCTAATTGCGGAGAAACGGGAGGTCATGGGTAAAAATGTAGTTGATCTACAATAATATTCGTGAGAATGTACAATAAAAAAGGGGGGGACCCAAAATTCAGCCCATTCTCTTATTTAGACCTAAAGGCTGGAAAGTGTTCAAAGTACGAATCCAAAATGTCTCTCTTGTTTTCAAAATGGTTTTCTTTCGATCTTCATTTAACTCTTCGTTCTTCAATTTCTCAATCACTGTGATCTTAATATCGTTTTCAAAGTTATGATCTATGTTGTCTATAAAGTGTTCTGCTAATTCACAGGATTTGATTTTCTTTTTGATGTGACTTCTGTGGTTATTCAGACGGATGTTAAGGTCTGTTTCGCTTTTACCTACATACTGCTTTTTGCATTTGGTGCATTCAATTGCATAGATTACAAATGAAGATTTACAGTCTAAGTTGTGGAGTATTCTGAAAGTTCTCGCCGTTGCAGTACTTTTGAAAGTTTGTCCTGCGTTAATAAAGCGGCACCAGGAGCACCTTGGTTTGTTGCAAGGGTTTAGTCCCTTCTTTTCTGGTGGACGCTCTTGATGTGTTTTAAGCTTTGCGCTCACTAATAGATCTTTCAGGCTTTTTGGTCTTCGATATGCAATTAATGGTCTTTTGTTAAATATCTTTTGCAGTCTTCTTTTCGATTGTAGAAGATCCCACCTCTTGTTGACTAGCTTTGCTATGTTGCCGCTATGTGGGTTGTAGGTAGTCACAAAAACTAATCTGTTAGTCTTAATAGTAGTGGTGTTTGAATTATTGATTTTTCCTTCAAGCGCATCCCTTTGAGACAGACTCAAGACTCTGTTCATTTGTTCCGTCACTACTTCTTCCTTGTAACCTGATGAAATGAAGTAGGTAGCGTATTCTTTCAATCGCTGCTTTAAAGTGTGGTCATCACTACAAATTCGTCGTAGTCGCAAAGCTTGGCTGTATGGAAGGCTTTGTTTTAAATGTGATGGATGAGCAGACTGCCAATTAAGATAAGCATGTGTATCAGTGGGTTTGTGAAATACATCAGTAGATAATGAACCGTCCGGCCCTAATTTCACATTTACATCTAAAAAATTGATTTCTGTTGTTGAATATTCATACTGAAATTTTATGGAGTGGTGAACATTGTTGATATAGGTGAAAAAGCTTAATAATTGTTCCTCGGAGTTATTCCAAATGATAAAAATGTCATCTATGTAGCGTTTCCAACATATCAAGGATTCCGTAAAGTTGGTTTTATAAACAAATTGTTCTTCAAACTCGCCCATAAATATGTTTGCATAGTTAGGAGCAACGCGAGTGCCCATAGCTGTCCCTTTCACTTGAAGGTAATTTTCATTGTTGAAATGAAAATTATTCAGTGTCAGTACGTGTTTTAGTAGTTCACATAATGCTCGTGGAGATGGTCGTATTTGATTTGCTTTAGTAAGCGCTTTTTTGACGGCTTTTATTCCCTCGTCATTGTCTATATTTGTATATAGACTGGAAACGTCCATCGTTACTAATATTGAATCAGGGGGTAAGCTAGGTAATGAAGTTATAAATTGGATAAATGCGGTTGTATCCTTGATGTAGGAAGGCAACTCCTGAGCTAATGGTCTTAAAAAATCGTCAACATATGCAGAAATCTTTTCAGTATGGCATCCAACGGATGAAACCACAGGTCTACCAGGGTTGTTAACCTTGTGTATTTTTGGTAATAGATATAAAAGGGGGGTTCGTGATTTGTCAGCTCGCAGTAGTTTAGCCGTCTTTTCTTCAATTTCTTCCTGACGTAAGAGGATATCTATACAGCTATTAACTTTAGACTCATTTGTAGAAGTAGGGCCGTAATCAAGCTTTCGATAGAAGTTGGTATCATTAAGTTGTCTATATCCTTCTTTCAAATAATCATCAAGGTTTTGTATTACAATGGCACCACCTTTATCTGCTTTTTTAATAACTATGTCTGTTCTTGATCTAAGACTTTTCAATGCAGCTCTTTCTTCTTTATTAAGATTGTTCCTTGGTCGTTGAGATCTAACATATGTCATATCTTTGGAGTCATATCTTAAGGTGTCTATATATGCGTTTATTACATGTTCTTGAGATTCCCGAAAGCCTAGTTTTTTCTTCTTATTCAATTTCATTAAAGTTGATTCTGTGTAATTGACGTCATTGTCTTCATTATCAGATTCTGAGTCCGAAGTGGCCTTTGAAAAATATTCTTTAAGTGAAAGTTTTCTTCCGAATTCTGTTATGTCTTTCTGTAGTTCATTTTGAAAAAGTGTTTTAGGAGTAGGACAAAAATTCAAGCCTTTTTGTAATAGTTGAAGTTCATAATTAGATAAAGGTATTGACGATAAATTGACAACTCTTTTTTTGATAAGCGAGTTGATTTCAGTATCATTATTGTCTATTTGCGACGAGGCGGATGTTGGTTTCTGCGTTCTCCTAAAAAAGGAACGGGCCTACCTTCTTCGTCGTTTGTTGGTCGAGCATTCAAGGTTTGGTTACCTGTGCTGGTAGTTTTATTCGAAAATTTTGATCCTCTTTTTCTTGTTGTACGTCTTGTAGGACGTTCCTTTATCCCTTCTTTATGAGAACCACCATTTAAACGCGATCGTATGTGGCGCTTTAATTCTTGTGCAACGTTGGTGTTTTCTGTTTGAGATAGATCTCTGTCTCTTTGGAGCTTTCTTTTTTTGCGTATCAGTAGCTCCTGCTCTCTGTCTTTCAATAAACTTTTAATTTCTGTCATATAGTCATCCTTGTCTGCTTCGTTAATCAATGGATTGATCTTCTCGTCAAGGTTTTTTATCTCGTTCTGTAAAGACTTAATTTCTTCCTCGTAATTCTTGATCAGTATGTTCATTAAAGTGATCGAGGTTTCCTTTAATATATATATATATATATAGATATTTGCGCTATATAAGCAAGCTATAGTTCATAGTTCCTAAATATTGATACATTGGCTTTATCTATAACCTTGAAATCATGATTATTATAAAGGTAATGGTATAGATTATTAAAGTTCTTCACAAAACAACATTCCTGTTTTAAGTGTTGTTGACGCTCAGTCGTTTACTATGTACATGATTAAAGAAAACATACTTTCAAACAGTCAAATTATATGCAGAGACAATTACTTTTCTGAATCAGAGTCTGAAATATCCTCTGTGTCCTCTTGATTCTTTGTACACTCATCTAAACAAGATGCTACCATGAAATGTGTTCCAATGTAATATTTGTCACTGGCAAAGGAACAAACTTGCGAAAAGTGAAGATTAATCCCATAATCGACGCTTTAGGTCCGTCAAAGACAGCCGCCCTTCCAGCGTTCCGTGCTATTATTGGGGCTGACGTCCTGGTAGTTTTGCCCGTAAAGGTAAAGTGACTTGTTGGAAAGCTTTTATAGAAGCTAAAGAAGCAACTACAGAAGAGATTCGTAACCTCGGAAGAGGAGAACGACCTAGTGAAGAAATAAAAGATTGCATTGAGAAGATCATAAAGCCAGATCTACTTGCCTAAAACCCATATCAGTACAGTAAAAGAGCTACGATGCTTTTTATTCAAGAGAAAGCAGGCCCAATCTGACAAACTTCCACCAACTCACGCAGCCCTTCATCAAGCTATCTTAAGTGCACATTATCAGATGTTCGTGTGGAACAATGACATAGTTGCTAATCCAGAGCTTCCATCTCCAGAAATGTATGGTTGGGTTATGGAAAATGAAGCGTTCAGTCCAGTTATGACGACTCTACCACCAGCCCCTGAAGCTATCATTGAAGTTGTGAAATGCAAATGTGCTGAAGATGCATGTTCTTCCAACCGCAGCCAGTGCCGCAAATCTGGAGTTTGCTGCACTGATCTTTGTTAAATATTGTTCAGATGAGTCAATATTTAGGAACTATGAACTATAGCTTGCTGAAAACAAAAGTTATTGTTTATATTTAGAATAAATACTAACGCTGAAAGATCACGACGTTTCGATGACATACTGTCATCATTATCAAGTGAAGTTTAATAGTTAAGTCGAAGGTTAATATATACAGAGTAAGTTACATGGATGACTACAGTCTTATAAAAGTCTATTGCTCAATATATAGTAAGTTATTGCATGGATGACTAGAAACTAGATAACTAGCGCAAATATCTATATCTATAACTCCTGCAACGAACACGTATTCAACAAAGCTAAATCTACCTACGACAACGCCTTGAAAAACAGTGGATGCAATACAGCACTCACTTTCGACAGAGATCACCAACTAACAACGCGACGACGCAACAGACAAAGGAATATTATTTGGTACAACCCGCCCTACAGCAAAAACGTCAAGACTAATATTGGCAGAACATTTCTTAAATTAATCTCTAAGCACTTTCCAAGACAACTCAAATACCACAGCCTTTTCAACAAAAACAACATTAAAAAAAGCTACAGCTGCATGGACAACATGAGATCCATAATCAACAAACATAACAAGAAAGTAACCAACACCGCCAAGCAATGACAACAGCAACGCAACCACCGACGAACAATGCAACTGCCGCAACAAAGACCAATGCCCACTCGACCGTAAATGCCTAACTTCCAGCATCATCTACAACGCACAAGTCACAACCAACAACACATCTAAGAACTACATCGAACTCACAGAAGGAACTTTTAAACAACGATATACGCAGCACAAACTAACATTCAAACACAGAAAATACACGAACAGCACCGAATTATAAAAGTACATTTGGAACCTACGCGATAATAACAAAGACTTTAACATCAAATGGACAATAATCAACCGCGCAAGACCATACAGCAACATCTCCAAACGATGCGACTTATGCCTAACAGAGAAACTAATGATCATCAAAGCTAACCCTAAGGATACACTTAACAAACGATCTGAACTTATTTCTAAATGCCGTCATGAAAACAAGTTTTATTTAAGGAACAACTGAATTATCCACTATTATTATCTACTTCGCACCCTTTGTTGTACTCTCACACCATTTGTAAATAGTAACGCAATCCCGCATCCTTTGTATTAAGATAACAATGTAAATATAATAGACGTGTATATATATAAACTAGATAGAAATTAGTGTTAGCCTATCACCGAGGATGGTCGTACCTGCATCCTCAGTCGTTCTTTTACGTCCCCCTGTTAATTATTGGTTAATGTGAAGTGGCGAAACGGGACCTCCAGTTTATCGTTGTATTTGGTGTTTGCACTCTAAATAAGCAAATATTTTATAGAAAATAATGTAAACATGATCCAAAATTTTAGCCTCACTTTCATGTTGGCCTGATCACGTGACTTCTATTAACACTATATTTCAATTTCAAATCACTCTGTGTGTTAAGAATATTAATATGGAAAAGTTGTATGGGACACATATTAATTCAAATCAACGTATGGGCTAAATTTATCTTTTTGCCTCGTTTCCATGTTTTCTGTGTCACGTGACCAAATTTTTGAGCTAAATCCCACCATTGTCGATTCTAAACATGTCAAATATCATTTTGGGAAAGGTTTCGTGAAAAATTAACAATGAAGTGTGAATTTATAATTGATTTTCAATTTTAGCCTCGTTTCCATGCTGTATTATATATGCCTTACACATAACCCTCCTTAAATCCCGTTCAAACGAGTTACAAAGTTGCCACCAAAACTTTTTGTGTTCCTTAGGGTCTAATAAACACTTCCAGCTTGGTGGCATGCTTTCAGCACAAAATTCCCACGGGACTAATTTTTTTGACATTTGATACCGGACTAAATACTCGATAATTAAATAATCATCAATATGATTCCTATAGTATTACGATGATGATGATGATGATGGCAATAACAATAAAGATAATTTAAAAAAAATAAAGTTAAATAATTTCAAATTTATAATTAAAAAATATATATAAACTAAAACATGAAAATACATGTATATGATAATAATGATGGTAATGATGATGATAATGATGATGATAATGATGATGATGATCGAGAACATGACGATGCTGTTGCTGATGATGATGGTGATGATGATGACGATGCTGCTGCTGCTGATGATGATGGTGATCATTTAACGATGATAACGATGGTTAAGATTCACAAAGAGAAGCGATGTTATGCCAGAGGACTTCCTTATACAGATCCACCAAGTTATTGAATACTCTAGATCTACAGCTGAAGAACCTTGACGTCAAATATGGAAACTTCTAACTTAAACTACGTAATCACCTACTTGAACGATGTGACTATATTTCCAAATAATCAACCATACGTGATTTCTTATTGCTTCAAATATTTATTGCACTTATAAATAACGTCATTAAAAACAACAATTGTGAATCAATCTTGAAAACCTCGATTGGGAAGATTAATAAATAAATGTATGTATGTATGATGGTGGATATCTAGTGCTGATGATGATGACATGACAATGCATAGTGCCTGATGATAATATTATGGTTGTGATATTCATATAAACGAAGATCAGAACAATTATGGTACTAGTTTCATAATCTCTTACCTTTAATCATAACGTCAGGTTTCAGTACGTATCCACAGTTACCATTGGCTAAGAATCGTCCCTTGTTGATCTGCATCATTCGACCATCTGATTGGTAGTTGAGCGCAACTGCAAAGATGCAATGTAATCACAGCACGAGATATAATTTAATGAAATTTAATGAGCAGTGTTTAGGGCGCATTTCTCTTGCCTCAATGCGCTTACAATTCTAAAATCCCATAGTTACAATATCATTAGTAATGTAGGTGCTTATGCATCGCATTTCAAAGTCTCAACACGCTTTGTAATGTAATGTAGTGCTTATAAAGCGCATTTAACCCAATTTCTCAATGCGCTTTACAATCTTCAATATATTAAATCAACGGTCCATGAAAGCTTGCTTTACACGACTTTTACGCGTACATACTGATAGTGTGCGATGGGACTCTACGTCCTTCTACGGTTGTACTAATATGACATACATGCCTTGTTTATGGGACAATTATGCACATTTACGCCTTTTGCGCATCCTTACGTCGACATTTACGTAATTCGTAAAATTGCGAAGTGTTTCATCACGCACTATGCAAACGCGTACGTGAATGTGCGTAAAAATAGAATTTTGTGCAGTAAATGTAGGGCGTATATTATCACAAGTAACCCAAGCTGTTTATTTGTGAACTTTACATGAAGAGAATGTATGTAGCATGTATGCATTTCATTTTCCATTACCGAGATTTTAAAAATAAAACTCAAAATTAAATCTTAATCTAGTCAAAAATTCATGCCATTTCAAGCTATTTTAAGCCATTTTATTAACATCGCCTCTTCCCGTGCATAAACAATCTTATGTAGGTGAAGAGACGATGTAAATAAAATGGCTAATAAATGGCGCGATTTTTGGACGGCAAGTACAGGTTAAAGAAATAACCAGTCAACCAAATTAATCAATGATCAATAAGCCTGAAGTGTGATTACGTTTTACCCCCGTCTCTAGACTAGGATCCTTTTCACATTGCCTTTGTTCACTAATTATGACTATTGTTCCTGTATTCTTGAGGGAATATAAAATTTGAATATAAAAGAATGTTGAAAAATATTATAGTATTGAGCCAGGGAAAAAACGTCATCTAGCTTCAGGGTTATTTTGAGCGTTATTTGTAAAATCTCGGTTATGGAGTATAATATGCACACATGCTACATAGATTCTCATTACGTAAAGTTCACAAATAAACAGCTTGGGTTACCTGTGATATGATCTGGTGTCTCAACGTACCTAACTGACAACCACAGTTCCAGAAACATTGTGGGTTAGGGTTACTCGAGTCTATCCGGTACCCTGCCGGGTATACACGACATAGTTTACATCTCGTATACTTTACAAACTGTGCCGCCTTGGTGTCAGTATATCGGTATGCCTTGGACTCGGTGATGGATACAACTTCAAGACGAGCGTCTAAAGAATAGAATTCAAAAAATAAGAAAAAAGACAGTTTATTTATTGTCGCCCATACTTGGCTTTACACACATCATCAACCAGGCTAGTATGATTATATTTATCCAGTGGATAACTTTATCCGTGGTTTGTACAACTGTTGGTCGTGACCGCTATCCAGGCTAACACAGGCGTTGCGTGATATCCAATCCTAACCATAATGCATTTCAGTAGCACTGATTTACCATCTTCATTCAGATCCAGCCCCTTGAATGTTATAGATTGTGTATACGTCACCAGGTCTGACAGCTGTCGACTCAGTCGTATAGTTCTCTTGTGTTCGTTCTCCTACACAACAAATCAGTTTACGTTATTTTACTAGACTATGACAAGAGAGTATGAGATAGGAGAGCTTATCCCCCGTATTGTTTGGAACGGAACGTGATTGGCCATATAGCAGGAGGTCGCATCGTCAAAATATGTCAAGACAAAAGTGCGAAGATTGGTAAAAATAGCTCGACGAGTAGAGCCCCTGGTGGGGTCCGGGGATAAGCTCTCTTATCTTATACTCTCTTGACTATGATCATGGTATCATCATGGTAAACCTGAGTTCTTTTTAATGCAATGAGCTATCTCAACTCAAGTGTTCGCTATATTGGATTAATAATAATAATAATAATAATAATAATAATAATAATAATAATAATAATAATAATAATAATAATAATAATAACAATAATAATAATAATAATAATAATAATAACAACAACAGTACATATCTTAAGGAAGACACTAATGATACAATGATCGAAATTACTTGTTAACTCTTATTTTACGTAGGTTCAGTGAATGAACTCGTAAATAAGTTGTAAAAATGTTTCAAAAATGTGAATAAATAATAATAATAATAATTGATAATCCAATATGGACAGCCGAAATTAGATTATGGTATATAATTTTTAAGAATTACCCTATTTTTTTTCCAGAGAATTATGGAATATCTTACCCCTCTGCTTAATGTCCTACTTCTTTTCGATCTTCTCTTGATTTTCTAAAACAGAGAAACAAGACGAAAATAACATTAAAGCAAAGCAAAAGTAAAAAATGAAGACATCAAACACATGCGTAAACGAAAGAAAGAAATCGAAATAAAACAATCAAATTAAACACAATAAATAAATTGAAAATACATACTAAACGAGTACAAAGATAATTGCAAAGGTAATGCCAATAAGCAAATAGAAAGACAACAAAACAAGGACACTCAAGAAAACAAAAACAACAACAAATTAAAATAGACTGAAAAAGAAAACAAAGTGATAAAAAATATAATAAGAACACAAAACGCTTAACAAGAAATGAAAACAAAAAATAAACTGACAAAGAAAGACACAATCGAGCAAACAAACGTTAAAAAAAAAACAAGCAAATTAACCATCGTATAAAAAAAATCAAACCAACTCGTTTGAACAGTGCCATGAGAAGTCCTCTTAGCGAGTTTCAGTTAGCCCCCAATGTAGCATTAATCCAGTGATAACTACTATTCACCATATTAGAGACAGTGCATATTACCTTTATGGAATTAAATACTGCGTATATGCTGCTAAGTCATTAATATATAGTGCACATTTTAGATTTTTACGCAGCTGCTTAGCTACGGATAGCCTACTTGGTGAATAGCGAATGATTTATTTTTATATTTGCTTTAGTTTTACCGTGCGTATTTAGCTTTTACCCAGGATTGCCAGTATCAATTAATTACGTTATTTTAACGTGCACGTAGTGTTCCAGTAACACTATAATTGAAATACAATTGTTATGTTTTTGTTAGTTACGTTAAAGTTACGTTTCCATTGTTAGTCATTACGTTTCCGCTTTGTTAATGCATTTACTTTACATGTGCAGAGTGGTTATACATTTTCGTTAGCTTTACGTGTTTGATGTTTCATTATTACTTTCCCACTACAAGTCGTTACGTTTCTGTTACGTTACGGTCCTTAACGTATACTTTTCCATTGTATGTCATTACGTTTCCGCCATGTTAGTGCATTTACTTTGCAGGTGCAGAGTGGTTATACATTTTCGTTAAACAGCTTTAAGTGTTTGATGTTTCATTATTACTTTCCCACTACAAGTCGTTGCGTTTCTGTTACGTATACGTTTCCATTGTATGTCATTACGTTTCCGCCATGTTAGTGCATTTACTTTGCAGGTGCAGAGTGGTTATACATTTTCGTTAAACAACTTTACGTTTTGATGTTTGAATGGTACGTTTCCACTACAAGTGGTTACGTTTCCGTTACGTTACGGTGCTGTACCTTGCCTATACCTATGGAGAAGCTTCTACTTCTGTTCAGCGGTTTACCACGTCGTTCGCCCTTTGTGTACTCTTTGGCTGAGTACGACCTTGACAGCTATTTCAAATGCGTTGTTCGTTAAACCCGTATAGTTTTCAAGTGGCACGAGGGTGTTCACGGGATAGCGCTGGTTATCATTCGACCAGGCTTTTCTGGTGTCGTTATTCTAATAATAAAACTCACGTACTGCACATTCAATCATAAATTACCAAAATAACATTGCTTTTAAGATTCGTCTTCCAATCACGGTTCATATACTATTGTTTGTTTGTTTTTTGTTTTTTGTTTTCGAGAAAAAAAGAACTACAACGTGCTCTAGAAACATCCCTAGCTAAAATAGTCGCAAAGCCAAGGGTGCGATAAAATTTTGGTGTTTTATAAACATGTTTAGTTATCTGTCCGCGACCCCAGGTTTTTTTTAATCTGTTGCAGGGACATTTTCAGGATTTGCCATTGGGGGAGAGGGTTGTTCTAGCATACCAATTTGTTACGATGACGCTATGTGACGTCATCAACTGTCAGCTCTAAAAAAATATTTGGCTTTTAAAGGGAGGTTCATGCCCCCTGTGGACCCCTCCCACAGATATGCCATTGCATTTATATTGTTAATTACTCAATTAAAATAATGCAATCGTTCATTAACTTTTAATTTAGTCAAAACGAGGGATTACACCATTCATCCCTCAACCCACTCCGGTTAATCCATCCCTATATTCCGCATCATCTCCAGGGGGGTGCATTACCCAACAAACATGAAATACTGCTAGGTTATTTTGGAAAAATATGTGATAAAGCAGGAACTCGAAATTGATTTAGGAAGGTGTGCGCACCACCTGCCCCCCAACCCTATACTAGTCACCATTAGACACCGTCATCACCTCACTGAATTGCACCCATTAAATGACAATCTCGGGGTACTCACCTTAGCTGATCCAGCCTTAGAAACCTTATCATTACCATCTGAAGGCTCATCATCTGCAACTGACGATACGATAGCAGAGCTAAGATCCCCTCTTGCATCGCTTTCATCGTCTTCCTTATTCATTCGTAGTCTGCTTAGAGAAGCTAGAGTTCTGCGGCATTTTCTCTCTTTCATCTTATGCACTGTCTCATTCTGCAATACAATAAAAGCAAGAGAGTATAAGATAAGAGAGTTTATCCCTCGTATTGGGCTTTATACTCATCAGGGGATTTTTTTCATTTTATTTTGAAACTGAAGTTATTTGGGGAACGGAACGTGATTGGCGAGATTGCATTAGGCGCGGTCGCATCGTCAAAACATCTCAAGACAAAAGTGCAGAGATTGTTAACAAGTTTCTAAAAATAGCATGACGGGTAGAGCCTCTGATGGGGTCCGGGGATAAGCTCTCTTATCTCATACTCTCTTGAATAACAGTCACTTAGTACAAATAGTAATTTCCGCGGTACTGTGTTGACATGTTTGTTGTGCATGGTACGTTCTAGCAACGTTTCTTGTTCTTTTGTAAATTTTGATACTTTCTAGTACAATGGCTGTTAGGCGGGCAGTTTATATGAGGCGAGCAAGCCCGGTTTAGCGGGCTGGTTTCTTTTGTGTCCAAGCTATCAGAGCGTAAAAACAAAAGAAACCAGCCCGCTAAGCCAAGCTGGCTCGCCTCATATAAACAGGCCCTTAGACGCCCCCCATTATTAACACAAAATACCTCTTAAACACTAGCTTGGTCTCTACAATGGTTTCGTCAAAAAGTATACAATATTGTCAGCCATTATTATAGAACCCCTCTATTCCGGACAGTACTTGGACCAATTAAAGAAAATGTCCGGTTTGGAGGGGGTTTCGGGTTACTGAGGTTAATTTTACAAGAAATGTAGTAATTAAAGTATCAAATGAGGTTTTAATAGGAATCTTTGCTTTTTACACAAGTCCAACACATTTGAGTTAATCAATGTAGGAAAAAAGTTGAATTCAGGAACAAAAATGATTTACGATTGAAAGAGAGATCCGCTATATTGATGGTCCCGTTTAGATAGGATTGCATCCAACAAGGCCATTTACAGTTGTTACACATACTTACATCATCTGATTTGAATTTAAAGCAGTCATTCAGCTCGTCGGCCGAGTCCTCCTCTGTTACTTCACCATCGTCAAGGTCATCACTTAGTCCTCTGGGCAGCTTCTTGGTCTAAAATACAAGCTTATGTGTCAGTCAATTCGAAGGTTTTCCATCCCTCCCACTGCAAGTAGGACTTTCAGAAAAAAACTCCGGTTGTTAACTAATCCACTATGTATTTAGTAATCAAAGTCGATTTTCAAATGTCCCACAATTAAGGTTTGCAAATTGCTTAGTTTCCACTTGCTTTTTCTGTTTTGTAAGTTTGAAGAACAAAACGACATTTTAAAATCAAACGACATTTTTGGATCAAAAGCCTTACCATGAGGACGATCTGTTTTTTGGTCAAATGCCCGGGTTTTGCCAGAAGGGGAGGGGGATGGGATACCTTGGAATGGACTCATACGTACACTACTAATGTCATGCCAAAGGTTGCTCCATAACCCTTGCACCTGGTCCACTCCATTCTGGCCAAATTTCGAAGGTGTACTCAAATATGATACTTACTTTGATCAATATTTTCCCCATAAGATCTGTTGGCGAAGGTAGATCTTTCTCGTCGTACTTGTCAGCATGTACTAGCTTATTTACATAATGTCAAAGATACTTTGTATTGTGAATAACAAAAATTACGACAAAACAGTTAATGTAATAATGATGGTGATAATAGTAATGAAGATGGTGATGACGCTGGCGTTAATGTCTCGTATAGCCATAAAACATATTGTTCTTTTTTTTCATTTTTTTTTTGCGTTTACCGTGCTTATGGCCCAGTCACAGGAGCCATCATTGCTGTCTTACGTACGTTATAAACCACAACGTTAGTGACGCAAGCATAATGATAGTGACAGTGATGATGATGGTAATGGTGTCGATGATGATAATAATGATTGCGACAATGATGCTTTGTTATTAAAGATGACAATGATGATGATGTTGATGATGACAATGATGATGATGATGACAATGATGATGATGTTGATGATGACAATGATGATGATATTGATGATGACAATGATGTTGATGTTGATGTTGATGATGCTGTTGACGATGATGATAATGATTGCGACATTCATGATATTATTGTTGATGATAAGAATGATGTTGACGATGCTGATGATGGGGATGTTGATGTTATTGATTATGACAATGATGATGATAATGATGATGATGATGTTGATGATGATGATGACAATGATGAAGATAATGATTGCGACAATGATATTGTTCTTGATGATAATGGTGTTGACGATGCTGATGATGTTGATAATGATGTTGATGATGATGATGTTGTTGATGTTGATGATGACAATGATGATGATGACGATATTGATGATAATGATGATGATGATGATAAAGACTATGATGGTACCGATGACTTGCATGGTAATGCCACAAGGATATCTTTAAATGTTTCCTTCATAAAATCGGCCATGAATTTTTGTTGTTCAACATTACAGTGATTCTCGATAGACAGGATAACGGGATATCTACAACAAAGATATTATTAGAATATAATTATTATCATCATCATTTTATTACAATCCTAATCACGATCATCATCGATTATGAAAGAGATTTCATTAACACAATCACCATCATTATCATTTAACATCGTCTTCATATATTGCCAATTCCATTGTCATTTAATAAGGACCTTAAGCATGACGACAACAGGCGAAGACGACGACGAGTTGCCATAAACTTAGTTGACGCAAATGTGCCCTGAATTTTCCATTGAGGTGAATGTTGCATTTTCACAAGTTATTGTCAACAGGGAACGCGTTTTGACTAAACATGACTGATTGCTTATGTTTTTTTGAACAAAAATAAACTCCAAACGTGTCGTCGTCGTCTCTCTCGTTCTCATGCTAAAGGTCTTTAATATTACCACTACAATTACTTAGCATCCTCATCATCACCATCAACATCATTATCATTATCATCGCCATCAATATCATTATCATTATCATCATTATATCGTCAGCATCAACATCATTATCATCGTCATCATTATCATTATCATCATTATTATATCATCAGCATAAACATCATTATTTGATAATCACCAAACCATTAACATGTTCCTATATATATAACGATAGTTTTAGCAAATAAACACGTCAAACGTTTTCCGAAAATATTCATATTAATCAGGAATGCATCGGGACCGGACTTTAAGTTGCCTTAAATCACCTTACATTTGGCCATATTGCCTAATTTAAATCGCATTAAAACGCCTTAAGTTGCCTTGGGTCGCAGTAAGATAAGGCGACTTAACGTCCCAGGGCAGGCATTTAATCTAATCAAATTAGATTAATCACATTTGAGGTGGATGAACATTACAGATAACACTTCCACAACAGCTTAAAGTCTTTTTCTTAAATTAGTCCTAGCTCAATTTGTAATCATTGTAAGCCTTCATCTGCCTTTAGATTAGCACTTGCGCTATTTGCAGATGAAGTGTCTTCTAAATATTCTAGTAATACTTCTTATAATTATCAATAAACTTGACTTAACTACTCTGCCATCATCATGCCGTTGCTTAAATATTATACGAAGATCCACTTATTTTAAATATAATTTAAAATAACATGAATCTTTTTTGAGATCATGTTTGTCTTATATTAACATCATCATTGCTATCCTTCTGTATATATAGCTATTTCAAATAACGTTGTCATCACCAAAAGGCATTAACAGGTCATTCCAAGACTGCTAGGAACTATGGGTATAAATATCACTGTCATAATTATTGCACCAGTTGACAAGAAATCCATGCCATTTAGTTATGACTTGATTGCTTTCTGTTCGCTCCATAAATTGAAAGGTCAATATTCATCTTTTTGACTGTCCAAGATGCCATTCTACATTCTGTCATTATTTTTACCCATCATTCCTAGTGGTCTTGGAATGACCTATTGATGGTTTTCAACTATTCCCAGGAGACAATTTAAACAAAAGACATGGCAGCCATGCTGGTGGACTTTTCAAAAGAAAACCACCACAGTGACTGATGGACCCTTTTGTTCCACTCACTCTCCTGGGAATGGTTGAAAACCACCACTGTGACTGGTGGACCCTTTTGTTCCACTCACTCTCCTGGGAATGGTTGAAAACCACCACCGTGACTGGTGGACCCTTTTGTTTCACTCACTCTCCTGGGAATGGTTGAAAACCACCACCGTAACTGGTGGAACCTTTTGTTCCACTCACTCTCCTGGGAATGGTTGAAAACCACCACTGTGACTGGTGGACCCTTTTGTTCCACTCACTCTCCTGGGAATGGTTGAAAACCACCACTGTGACTGGTGGACCCTTTTGTTCCACTCACTCTCCTGGGAATGGTTGAAAACCACCACCGTGACTGGTGGACCCTTTTGTTTCACTCACTCTCCTGAGAATGGTTGAAAACCACCATCGTGACTGGTGGAACCTTTTGTTCCACTCACTCTCCTGGGAATGGTTATTGAAAACCATCAATTGCCTTTTGATGATGACAATGTTATTTGAAATAGCTACATAACCATCACCATCACCATGACGACGATTACCTGTTTGTAGCGAATGCATAATCATTAATATTCAATATAATATATCGAAACTTGACTTTGGACGTCATCGTGTACCCATGATACACCACGGGCTCGCCATCTTTACCGTTCCAACAATCAACTAGAAGAGCAATACAAAGTTGTTTAGCTGCTATTGATCAGATACGATGACACGCAGTGACTTTGGTTTTCTAATCAGTGCTATCAAGAGAAAATGAGCTAAGGGAACCTATCCCCCATGTTGGGCTTTGCACCAATCGTCAGCCCCGTTAAGTTTATTTATTGCCGCGCGCGCCCAGTGGCGTCGAAGATAAAAAAGAAGAGCTCTTCAAATTTTCAGAAGAAAAACTTAACAATGCTGGATATATTAACATTCTCTTAAGAATAATGTAGATAACCCTGGTGTCCAAGAGATGACGTAATTCAATATCCCCCAACGGTCAATTGCAAAACAGGAAGCCCATCCTAAAAACTAGAAAGGAAAGAGACGTCTGTGAAGGAGGCTGACGTCAACCCATGTTTAACAAAAAAATGTCTTACGTTCTAAACAGCGACATCCAGACTGTAGAACACGAACATAGATGTCCATACTAGATGATGATGTTAACTGGTCACCGAGTAAGTAACTGTAGAAATAGGAATGAAACTGATATGAATAGACTGACAAACTAGCGCACACTCAGACAAATAGGCACATCGATATAGACAGGAACACAAACATATATAATATAATACAGACAAACAAACAATCTGGTAAGCCGATAGACAAACAGAAGACGGACAAACAGACAGACAGACAGAAAGACGGACGGACGAACAAGTAGACAGACAGACATAAAAACACAAATGAACAAGCAAACAAACTAGCCAAAGCATATAGACAAACAGACAGACTCACGGACAGACACACAGACAAACAGATGGACGGACGGACACACACACAGACAGACGGACGACCAGGTAGCTCAAGAACTCACGTGTTATGCGAAGAAGCAATAAAATAGTGCGTTAAAGGTTTAGTCATATCCTGATAGACCGTCTTATGAAGAGGGTTAAATATTTCACCATCAGAACTGAGAAGGTAGCTGGTAAACCCTAAATACATAAAACAGATAATGAAATAATGAGTCTCTATTTGGTGTTGGTGATGATAGTGTCATTTTTATGATTACGATTGTTGAGTTATTTTGAGGAGAATATCGATGACTGCGTATAAACATCAAAATAATGAACATGTATGCTTGAATCATGTAAAAACCGAAGCTAAAATGAAACTTAGTGCAGGTGGTACTAGTGGTGACGATGATGATGGTGGTGGTGCTGGTGGTACTAGTGATGATGATGATGATGGTGGTGGTGGTGGTACTGGTGATGATGGTGATGATGTTGATGATAATGATGATCGCGGTGGTAATGTTGATGATGAAAATTATGATAATGATCATGATCATGATAATGATAATAATGATTACCACATGGTGATTGTTGTTGTAGTGATGGTCGACACAATAAGAAAAGCAAACAAATCTTATGTCATTGTATAATCTCATGACGAGGTGGTGAACTGATGATAGTCTTTTTACAGTGAGGACACTCGAACCTTGAACACTTTGTGCTTTTTTGTCACTTTTTTTAACATGCATCCTTCGAGTGAATCTATTTGAAAACATTTGAATTTTGATAACTCAGTGCATTTGAGTTCAGTCATACTTTTTCAGAGAATTTGAACCAGTAGAAAGCTCAGAAAATAAAAAGCTAAATAAAGACAAGTGTTCACGGTTCGAGTGCCCTCACTGTAATAAAAGATCTATCTAATCAAGATGCCACTGTTACGTCGTTCTTACCGTCTATTCCTAGTAACTCATTCTCTTTGTTACTCTCTGATGGTTCGTGTTTTTCTATGATATTTTTGCAGTAGTCCCTGTCTGCATCTTGGTTCTAAGACGAAATAAACAATAGAATCAAAAGCCAAAACATGCAAAAAGATGAAAACAGTTTTGTGCCATGATCATACACTATTTCATAAATGGTTGCCACTGATGAACATGTCAACAAAGGCTGAGCTACAATCATGGTTGGTACGCTCCTGTCTGTACGAGAAGCCACAAATTCGATTCACAGTGGCTTCACATCCTTGTTTCGACTTCGTCCTAATCTGTGTAGCTGGTAGTAGCTTTAAATAACCGTAAAAAGGAGCGGTTGATGGAAATGGATCATGCAAGTGATAAATATAAGTTATAAGAGCAAATTATTCATTTTTAAAGTTTGAAAAAGAAAATGAAATTCCTTAGGAAGTTATAACAAATTAAAACAATTACAAAACACTAAATGGAGGTTACAAAGGCCCCAGGAAAAAAATACATGCAAATCTTTACGTTTTGATTTTCACATTACGTACTAAGTTACTTAGCATTTTGCTCACAACTAAACTTTCCATATAACTTAATTATATTAGCCCTTTCATTTAGGCAGTCTAAAATTTTCAACTATATTCCATATTTGATAAATGGTCGGAGGCCATTTATGAAAATCGTGTATAATACTCATGATCAAGAGAGTATGGGATAAGAGAGCTTTTCCCACGTATTGGGCTTTATACTCATCAGGAGATCTTTTCATTCTATTTTGAAATTGAAGTTATTTCGAGAACGGGACGTGATTGGCCAGATTGCAGGAGGCGCGGTCGCTTGCATCGTCAAAACATCTCAAGACAAAAGTGCGGAGATTGTTAACAAGTTTCTAAAAATAGCACGACGAGTAGATCCCCTGATGGGGTCGGGGGATATGATAAGCTCTCTTATCTCATGCTCTCTTGTCATGACGAATTCAGTTCTTTCTTGGTTGAATTTGCCTTACCCCTTGTTCTGTTCTTAGGAAGTTCACAAGCTGGTCTATATTCATTCCTTCTTGACCTTCACCGTACCTGATGAGCAAAACGTTTGTCATTGCCATATTACTATCATTATCATCATTGGTATTTCTACATGAGTGACGAATTGATTATGTCTTTTTTCTCTACCAACTGATTTTAATTATTGTGTACTTCACGTAGGCGATTTCCATTTTACTACTACAGTGGAACCCCTCTGGTCCGGACAGTACTGGGACCAAAGAAAATGTCCGGTTTGGAGGGTGTTCCGGTTTATTGAAGTTTATTTTACAAGAGATATTGGAAAAAGTTGATCTCTGGACCAAAACAAAAGTTGTTCGGTTTAAAGAGAATTTCGGTATATTGAGGTCCGGTATAGAGGGATTTCACTGTACTCTCAGCTTTGCGAATGCTTTTTCATATTCACATTTTTAATCCCTGTGGAGATTTTGCACTAATTGCGATACAAAGGAAAGTCGACGAAACTTTCTCGTGGTGTTATTCGTCATTATGTTCATGGTCTATCTATTATATTCGGAATTAAATAATAGAAAAAATATAGCTTTACATACTACAACATCAATATGTTTATTAGGAATTCACACTTAAACACGTACAATTAAAAAAATTCAATTCCATCATCATTGTTATTAATTGTCATTAGTATCACCATCATCATCAACATCATCGTCATTATCATCACCATCATCATCAACATCATCATCATCATCATCATCCTTCGGCAATCGAGTCCGGGATGTCCACGACAACAGCTTGTCACACAGCATGGTCTCTCATAGCCTGCCACAGTTCGTCCACTTTGGTCCCAGAATCCCTTCACAACTTCTGTGGATAAGTCAAATTTCCGGTTGCGAATCGGGAGTCTTTGGTTCCACAGCAGAAGAGTTGAGATGGCTTCACTCTCTGCTCTTAAGCAATGTCCGGCAAACTGGAGGCGTCGAGGTGTTATCGTTAGTGATATGGATGGTAACTTTCCATAAATTCTCTCTCTTGTTGCATGTTCAGACCAGTGAATGTTTTGCATCCGGCGGAGGAGGTTTGTAGATGTCCCATCCAGTTTTCTTTGTATTCTTTGTGTTAGAGTCCAGGTTACCATCATCACCAACATCATCAACAACAATGACCATCATCATACATTACCTCATTAATAACATGTAAATCTCGGGTCGTGTTGAAATGCTTTTATAAAATGACGCAAATTCTTGAAAATCCAGTAAGCCCTCTGAGTCCTCGGTGTTTGTGTCAGCAGATTTGAATGCATCTCTAATCTGTTTACTGGATATTTTGACGTTGATTTTGTGCAATAGCGAGAACACTTCGTCCAGGCTTAGTAGCCCGTCACCACTCTTGTCAGCGGAAATGAATATTTCTTTCAGCCATCTTTGATCGTTAAGGACGACTATGACGAAGTTCTAGGATACTAATTAGGCAGCCCCTAATTCACTATGACGTAACATCAAGACAATCTTCTACAATCTATTGTTTAAACGCAAAGGATCATGGTCAGAAACGTTCAAATAAACGCAAGTGCATTGAAAATTGTCGTATTTATCTAGAAAAAAGAAATGGAATAGCCCACAAACGCCTTGTACATTATCTAGCACATATTTACACATACTATTTCTGAAAACCAGACAATTTTGTATTAAACTGTTGCGCGCTAGAAGCAATTTTTTCGAATTTTGTCGATTTGATGATTCTTTACCACACGTAAGCAACCAGTGACGTCATAATTACTTAGAGCAATTGGTGTTGCGAATAAAGATAAATTGTAAATAAGACTGAATAAATATCAGCTAAATTGTCAAAATAATAAATTAAAATATAAATTCCAATATAATTGTCTCGGATTCACGCGTTTTAGTGTGGACAGAAGGCCATATTGGATAGACCAAGGTTTCTAATTTAACTGGGCGTGTGTGGACATGGCCTCAGTGTTTATTTTATTCTCCTCTTATTCAAAAAGATACTGATCTCTTGCCCTCTGTCTTTGTGAATGTTCATCCTCACCTAAAATAAGGAAATAAGGTTTAGATAACTAGAAGTTTTCAATTTGGTTACTGAGGCCGGTTGCACGAAGCCTGGATAGTGCTATCCAGCGGATAAATCTCTATCCAGCAGATAAATCCCTATCCAGCGGATAAATCTCTATCCACCGGATAAATCTCTATCCAGCGGATAAATCTCTATCCACCGGATAAATCTCTATCCAGCAGATAAATCCCTATGCAGCGGATAAATCTCCATCCACCGGATAAATCTCTATCCAGCGGATAAATCTCTATCCACCGGATAAATCTCTATCCAGCAGATAAATCTCTATCCAGCGGATAAATCCCTATCCAGCGGATACATCTCTATCCACCGGATAAATCTCTATCCAGCGGATAAATCTCTATCCACCGGATAAATCTCTATCCAGCGGATAAATCTCTATCCAGCGGATAAATCTCTATCCAGCGGATACATCTCTATCCAGCGGATAAATCTCTATCCAGCGGATAAATCTCTATCCAGCGGATAAATCTCTATCCAGCAGATAAATCCCTATCCAGCGGATACATCTCTATCCAGCGGATAAATCTCTATCCAGCGGATAAATTTCTATCCAGCGGATAAATCTCTATCCAGCGGATAAATCTCTATCCAGCGGATAAATCTCTATCCAGCGGATAAATCCCTATCCAGCGGATAAATCTCTATCCAGGGGATAAATCTCTATCCAGCGGATAGATTGTAAAGAAATCCTATGGAGTGGATAACTTTATCCAAGCTTCGTAACCACCCCCTGGGGCCGGTTGCACGAAGCCTGAATAAAGTTATCCACTGGATAAAGTTATCCACTGGATTAAGTTATCCACTCTATAGAATTTCTTTAGGATTTATCCGTTGTAAGCGATTTATCCGCTGGATAGCGCTATTCAGGCTTCGTGCAACCGGGCCCTTACCGTTACAGTGCGAGTAGAACTGACACGTGCGTAACATGCAATACTCGCTCCACTGCACCACACAGGTCGATAGATTATCACCGAGATTACTTAGAGGGTATCGATGGGGGAAATTAGTCACCCTAGAAAAAATGTCCAGCGCAAGATTTTTTCAAACAGACCGGAATTGAAACGGAAGCGAGGGAGACCGAGGGAGGGAATGGGCTCCTACGTAACATCATACAATGGTCATATATGAGGAGACATTTTAAAAACTAATGCTAGAACAATATTGGCACAAGGTGATGCCTCGAAATGAGAAAGTACATATAAAAAATCGTTTAGCGACAAAAAAACAACAACTTTTTTTTGAAAATCAGTCTAGATTTTGTTTACAAGATTAACATAGTAAGCCTGCATTCTCTGGCTTAAATTTTAACAATACTGATTTGATTTGATTTGAGTGTTTGTGTTCTAGGCACTTGTGTACTAACAACATTTTGTCCCCTACAAGGCTACACCATGTACCTACGGCTTAACGTCCTTATCCTAGAAGACGCGAAATTCTAACCAATTATAGGGATTATAGTAGACTCGCTGAGATTTAAGGGAGCACTGTTCTCTCTATGGCTCATTCCCCTTTCCGGAATTCAAAAAGGTACTGGGACCGAGTTGAAATTTTACTCAAAATAAAAGTTGGGGTTTGAAGACAGCGTCCCCTAATTGTTTCCCAAAACCATACATTTTCTCTAATTTTGAAGGTTTCTTTAAAACCTACAAATCAGTCAGTAATTTGTTTAAACTTTATGAAACTTGATAAAATTAGTACTTTTAGTGCGATCTTCCATGTGGCGAGATTTGTTTTGTTGATTAGATAAATATTTCTAAATTCGTCTCCAGTCCCTTTTCGAATTCCGGAAAGGCGAATAGTCCAGTTTCATGTTCTTCATTGTTCAGGCTAAGCCTCGATAGTATGTGATATATTCTTTTGTACGAGGTACATCCCGTGGGAATGCACCAATCCAAAAACAATATAAATACCAATGGTTTTGTCTGGACTGTTTTGTTGATTTGCTTACAATTGAGGCTTAGACTGAGCAATGACGAATTTGAAAATGGTCTATTCTGCCTACAGTCTTACCTGAGTGTTGAGCCATGAGATACCGTAGCCCAATCAGCCACTGAACACTGTCTTCTCGTGTTGACGCGACAAGATCCAGGGCTGAAAACGTATCGCCATGAATGATCGAGAAACATCGTTCTTCGGGATATAACTCGTTGCATTGAAAGAAAGCATCAGAGAGTGTTCCTTCACGGATTTCTTTGAGGGAACTTAGAGGAACTGTAAGATTATAATACATTCAGATTTAAAGGATGAAGGTTTGGGTTAAATTGTGACGTGACTGTTGATTGAAATGAAAGGATGATTGAATGTATGAATATAAAAAAAAAATTATCAATCGACTTAATAAATAACTAATGAATGAATGAATTAATGAATGAATGAATGAATGAATGAATGAATGAATACAGGAATGAATAAATGAATGAATGAATGAATGAATGAATGAATGAATGAATGAATGAATGAATGAATACAGGAATGAATAAATTAGTGGACGAACAAACAAATGAAATGAATTAATGAATGAATGAATGAATTAATTAATAATTGAATGAATGGATAAATGGATGAATGAATAAATGGATGAATGGATAAATGGATGAATGGATGAATTTTTTCGTTTATTTTTTGACTTACTTATCGCGCTCAACATTGTGTGTGGTCTCATTAGAAAACGGTCATTTCTCGTCGCGATTTCGTGATTTGTTTTCTGTCAGATTCTAATCTTGATAACGCGACATTCAAGTCGAAATTGGATCTTTTGTTTTGTTTTTCCTTATTAAAATCTATCTTTCTATTCCGTGAAAAACCTAGACAGTATCATGTCTGGTGCAATTTTAAGCCTTGAGGAAATGATGAACTATAGAGGAAACGCAAAACCTAGGTCTGGCGAAAGAGTGAATGAATGGATGTATGAATGAATGGATGAATGAATGGATGAATGAGTGGATGAATCGAATGGATGAATGAATGAACGGATGATTTTTTTAAATGTTTATTTCAATCTTGTACATATTTTTCCTTTACATTTTGTTTCCTTTTTATTTAAATTGTTTATTATACAAGATCGTTTTTTTTTTTATGCATATTTCTTATACTTATACTTATACGTGTACTTACTCATCCAAATATGTGAAGAAAGAAAAAGAAGAAAGAAAAAAACTGAAAAGGATGTATAAAAAGAAAAAAACCCCGGATGAACGGAATTACGGATAAAATTAATGAATGGAAGCATGAAATCAATGAATGGATGGGTGAATGAATGGATAAAGACCAAATGATATCGTATTTAGCCCATTACACAGACGCTTAGCTTGGAAATTTAAATACAAGGAAAAACAAATGTGCCAGTTCTAAGAACAGTTAGCCGAAACACCATAAACCAAACAAATAAACGCTTGATTAAAACAGACACGAGACATGAAGGCTACGTTTTTGACGTTTTAATGATAGTGAGTTTTAGGCAAATCTTCCTCAGTAAAAAAGAATTGGAATATCCATTACATCCACATCCAAAGTATCAAAATCTTTTGAATAAAACAAACTATTAGCAGTTTTTAAAGTGGCGGGGCCTAATGTTTTTTATTTCCACACATTCACCCTTCGGCCTTCCTCAATACTTAAAAAAATCTCATTTTTTATTAATTAAAGTTTTATTTCCTAGCCTCAGTTACAGCCACATAATACGGCTGCAACGAAGGCTAAATATTTCCCTCGTGTAAGGGAATTCAGCAAAAGTCTTTTATCTAGAGGGGATCTATGATGATTTTAAATTTCTTTCTCTTCATTTTTTTGAAGCCCCCTTCCATTCTATGGAGTTTTTGTTTTACCCCCCCCCCCCCCCCCCACTGTAGAGATATTTGTTTTAGGTAAAATATCATAGCACCCCCTCCCCCCTCTCATGGCATATAGCCCACCTACCATATATTCAATTCATTTGTTCTCTATAGCACTTGAATAAAAGATTATTTTGAATAAGTAAGGAATATTGCTTCAGTAAAACATTAAATATCACAGTTCTGTGGATTATAAGTTATATAAAACTTGACTGTTAGAAAACATTTCGGGTATATCATTGACCCAGGGGGGGGGGGGGGGGGTGGGGGGGTGGGTGGGGAAACCGGAGATAAACGATCGGAGATGCTCGTCGGAATTTTTCAAAAATACTCCTAAACGTTACCGGACGTTTTTCAAAAAGTGGGAATTGGACAAATTTCATTTTTTAATCCCTTAAAGAGACCAAATCGCTGATTTTTACCCCTAAAAGATACGACGAGCATCCCCGATCGTTTACCACCGAAGTCCCCCCCCGGGATCATTGACTAGTAGTTTGACACAAAAACATTCTTTGTGAACAATCTCTCGGCTCTAGACACTTATTTTTTTGCAAAATAAAGAATTAAATAGTAATAATAATAACTATATCGAAAAGGGTAACACCATTACCATTAATCAGGCCGTCAGCTAAAAAATTAAAATGTCATAGCAATATTAAAATTGTAAATTGCAGTGCCCACGAACGTCCTTAAATTGCAAACACTTCTAATTTTATTGAAATTTTCGTTCATCTATTCTAAAAATCCAGGATTCTTAGTTATTTAGTTTTTCATAGTTTCAGTTCATAAAAATTGCAGACCCTCCTGTATTTGGTTTTAGACATGCTCAAATATAGTAACATGTAAATAATGTAAACAAAAAACTCGATACAAAAAACCGTGATACAATAGCTAAAATGCAATAAAGTGAAATAAAACACAAGAGACATTCAAAAGAAAATGTATACAAGAAATAGAGCATGATAAGTTCTAATAAATAATAATAATAATAATAATAATAATAATAATAATAATAATACTTTAAAACAACTTTAAAAACCTCTCTTTTAGATAATTCTAACAATACCTCGACAATATTGTCAAAACATCTAAATAGAACGAGATTGAATTAGTGATAATGACTGCCTTATTGGCAAAACTATATCTTTAAATTGACTTAACGCTTTTAGCTATGAAACCCGTAGATAAACCGTGAAATCAGCAGGGTCATGCGATAAAAGGAATTAAAGAATAACGTACAATAATCGTGTGATGCTGAGATTAATTGATATGTGTAGATAATTGGCAGAACGAAAGGAACTTAGGAATAGAAGGAAAAAATAGTGTACCTCAAATTTTGCTTGCGTTCGTATTTGATTATTTGTTTATTTGTTTTTATGTTGGTAAGTTTTTTTGTTTCTATTGTTTTCTTTGCTGTTTGTTTGTTACTATACTTAGGAATTTGTTTATTTGTATCAGCTAGTTCTCTACTTCTTTTGTTTATTTGTTTGCTTAATTGTTGATTTGGTCGTTCGTTCGTTGGTTTTCTTCTTTTTTTCTTCGTTCCTTCAATTCGTTTGTATGTCGATCGCTTGTTTATCTTCATTTTTTATCATTCTTTGCTTTCTTTGTGATTTCTTTGACTGAGGGCCTGTTTATATGAGGCGAGCCAGCCAAGTTTAGCGGGCTGGTTTCTTTTGTGTTCAAGCTATCGGAGCGTAAAAACAAAACAAAAACAAAAAAAACGAAAAAAAAAAACAAAAAAAAAACCAGCCCGCTAAACAGGGCTGGCTCGTCTCATATAAACAGGGCCTGACTCGAGTTTCTAATGTCTTTTGTATTCATGTCTGTGAAAGTAGAATCAAGGAAAGCGAGAAAAAAGCATTATCGTGGCTACGCGTGTAATAAAATATTAAAGTTAAGCTCAATAAAACATTATGCTTTAATTCCAATTCATCACGTATTATCTCGTTAGCAAAAATATATTTTGAAACTGAATTCAAACAACAGACGACACT
Organism: Diadumene lineata; assembly: GCA_918843875.1. Taxonomy (NCBI): domain Eukaryota; kingdom Metazoa; phylum Cnidaria; class Anthozoa; order Actiniaria; family Diadumenidae; genus Diadumene; species Diadumene lineata. Next base: position 4,040,199 of record OU974081.1, on the reverse strand, counting down.
GAAATCCAAAATCTTCTAGACTTGATGTACGGGAAATCCACTCTGATTTTTTGCCATTAAACTCCTTGATATAACAGTTTCTTAAATACTTTTATATATGTATTGGTATATGGTACTTTAATTGTCATGTTTTTGCAAATTTAAAACCTGGACTGTAAAGATACGGTTACCATAAAATAAATAACATCAAAATAGAATGCAAAAAGATCGAATGAAGAAATAGAACCAAAAGAATCCCAAAAAGGCCCAAGCAAACAATAAATAATAAGAAGTCAAATAAACACATGCGGATTTGGAAACCAAATTAACTTATCCAAAATAAACAAAAGTGGCAAGGTATAATAAAAAATATAAAAACGCATAGGCAAGCAAACAAACATGTCAACAAACAAGTTAGCAATTAAACAAACAAGCGAACAAAACAAAAAATATAATATAAAAAAATAAAAAGGAAAGATGGCTAACAGAAACAAACCGCGCGCAAATAATCAGGAAAAAAAATATAAAAATAAATAAAATAAAACTGAGAAAAGCGAGCAATCTAGTAAACAAGAAAGGCAACAGACAAATATCAACAAAACAGTAAATTTGAACTAATTCTTGAAAAGATAACGTTAGAAACAAACGTTATTATTTTTATTATTATCATTTTGCGAAAAGATTGCGATTTTTTTCTTTTTTGATGTGCAAAACAATAACATTTTATTGTCTATTGTTCAAGCGAAAAATACAATTGCACGAAAAAAGTTCGCCACTTTCTTAGACAACCTGATAGAATCAATTTCAATTTCAGTTTTTGCTAGAGAGGAACTGATAAATTCTTTTTTTCCAGAATTGATTATATTTTATTTTGAGTATTGTGAGATTTTCTGAATTATTTGGGTACAGAAGTAATGCAAAATTTGCATCATAAAAGAAAAGAATACAAAGAACAAAGGAAAAGTATAAATAATATTCTCACTAAAATGTTTCAAAGTAACGTAGAAAATGTCTCACAATTTGATACGTATTGAAATACAGTTTTCTTTTCAATAAATTTCAGACTATTTAAATGATATTGAAAATGTAAGTTTTCGTGATATTTCTATCATGCAAAACACTTCGAAAAAAATAAATGATTCTGAATTTTGTGTTTTGAATGTTTTGTGAATGAGTCGTTCTTCAAGCAGTTCTTAGTGAGCGCCAATAAATACATAAAAGTTGCAATTAAAACGTCAAAATCAAAAGATACATTTAAAAGACTAATTTACTATGACTTCTTTATTTATAGTTTTATCGTATTTAATATTTGCACTACAATTTGGAAAATAAAGTTTATCCTTATACGAACCAAAATAAACATAAATAATCTCAAGAAAATCACCTAAATCATACATCAAAATCACATCATCAAATTGACCACACAATTAACATTGGAATTCCGAAAAAACTCATTAGTTTAAAATCTAAATGACAAAGAAAAGCATTGAAATTGTTTTCAATGATGAAGATTATCTTTCTTTTGTGTTTGAACATATAAAATATACTTACTTCGAGCTTTATCGCCTTTTTTAGAAGGTGACCAGCACAAATTTGCGATTTCTGAGTCCACAAAATAAGTTCTTGGGTATTTTTTGGAAGCATTTCTCAACTTGATGAACTCGCTACCAGATTGCATAAAACTAATAGATTCCTCAGCTGTAAAAGTGTTAAAAATACAACTAATTAATCCAACAATGTTTATCTCTTAGCTTTAAGACTTCAAACTACTACGTTTTACTTGGAAAATGCGTTTTGCAAGAGTACTTACCGGCTGCAAATCTGTGCTTTCCCGCGCTTTTAGGGTCGCGCTTTGCACGATTTTCCCGCCATCTTTGAAAAGCTCTGGAAACCAGGTCTGAGCTTTTTCGTTTCTCGGACGATGCTTCAGCCATTTTTTCCACCTTTTTCTGTTGAGTTCAGTAGCTAAACATGCTCTCTAGCTTTTAGTGCACTGGAGTAAAGAAGTGATTTTAGTATCGTGTGTTGAGTGCAAGAATTTTCGCTGCAGGTGAACATGTAAGCTTGTGGGTTATAAATATTAATGAAGCCAAGAGCATCGCTATAGGCTCGATAATTAGTAACAAAATTAGACCAAAAATCATACTTATACAGTACTGGAACTTTGTCGTACAATAACCTATAATTGTGCAATTTCTGCGACAGAATTCAAGGCATTTTCGTTGAAGTTCTTCTCAACAAAAGTCATGACAGGGTATAAAAATTATGATTTGTTTTGATTTTTCTTGTGTTTAGGCCGCAGATTAAGGTTGCACATTGAAAAACAAAAAGAGTGAAAATAACATAGTATTAACAAACACAAAACATTGAAATTATAAATAAAAGTAACGATATGGATTTGCAATTCTTTAAAGTTTGGCCGCATTTTGATTTGATTTTCTTATAAAATAGCAATTGTTGAAATTTTGTTTTGACATTCTTCGTTTTGTCTAATTTGTTTCATGTATGTTGTTTTTCCTATTTTAATTATTTGTGGTCCATAATTTCCTTACTGCCATTCTTATTGCTTCCTTTATCGCAATCCTTAAAATTACAATTCAAAAATTCGAAAGACAATAAATTTTAAAAACATAACATTCAAAATACTGAGTATTTGATTTTGAAGAGTGGAATAAAATGTTTTCAATATATCATCTATCAAAAATCGATAAATGTCAATCACTTAAATCATAATGTTCAATATAATACTATATTCGCTTATGTCATAATGTTTGTATTTCAAAGTAAAGAGCCTATATTTGTTTTTACATTTGAGTGCCTTAATCAATTTAATACATGATTTAATTAATCTAAGTATATATTTTGGTTACATGATGAATAAGTTTTTAGTCTCTTTAGCCACACAGGTATTCTTACTTTCGTCACGCAATCTTTTCTCTCTCCACGGCTGCGTGACGGCAGGATTGCTTTGAGTAAAAATTGTAACTTTCAAATTGTAATTCTAACATAGCCATTAGCTGTGATACAAGAGAGTGCTTCTCGATTGACTTTAGGAAGTTAATCGAGTAGAAATATTGACAAAAATAGATTTTTTTACTGATGAAAGAAAATAAATCTTGAGTTTGCATTGTCCGGCAAACTAAGCCGGGCGGACCATTTAGATATCCTGTCTGCTTTTCTGTCTGTCTGTCTGTCTGTTTGTACCGAGATGTGAGAATATTTCGTAATCCAATATTACAGTGAGGGCACTCGAACCGTGAACACTTTCTTTATTTAACTTTTTGAGCTTTCTACTGCTTCAAATTCTCTGAAAAAGTAGGACTGAACTCAAATGCACTGAGTTATCAAAATTCAAATGTTTTCAAAAAGATTCACTCGAAGGATGCATGTTAAAAAAAGTGTCAAAAAAGCACAAAGTGTTCACGGTTCGAGTGTCCTCACTGTAATTTCCATTTATTCGGCATGATCAAATTGGTTTATGAAATAAATGATTTACATGTAAGAGCTATAAACCCAACACCATTAAAGGTTCACTTGACAGAACAGAAATAAAAGTAACAAAGTTCAGCTTCTGATACACAAAATCTTTTGATACCTGGACCTTAATAAAGCTGCACGATTAAAGCCTGGAACGCTCAATCGATCACTAAAAAGTGCTTCAATATAATCGCTGACATCATTTTCAGCGATCCCGCGATCGTGAGCGATTATATGGGCATGTATCGACACCACAGGGAGATCGATTCACGTTACATCATAAAAATAGATTCTTGGTCTTTTAGAATATTAATCCTTAATTTAAGAGTGGTTAGCTTCAGAAATATAACAATCCAATGCAATTCTAGGGATTAATCAGAATCAAGAAAATAAGTAAATTAAAGCTTAATTAAGAATTACACAATTATCTCTAAAAAAAACGTCACATATTATCCGAGATCGTGTAAAAAATGTTTGATTGAACACCAGTTTTGCATCAAATTGTTTTTGATCCATGCGCATTTAATAGTGTAGCCAATAAATCCTGGATAAATAGAGTAGCGTTTTCAAAACCAGGAAAGTGTGGAGTTAGCCTAAAAGAAATTGTCAACTTTTTTTGACACGTTTTTTTTAGTCTTTCTACTTTGAGTGAAAAAAATGAGCATAGCCGGAATGTGCGCCTTCTTAATGGCCACCATGCAGTAGTCATAAATCGACCCAGTTAAATTGTTAATTTTTTTAAGGTCGGAAAATTGATTCTTTTAGATATGATTTATTTATAAGGCAAATAGCTCACAAATTGCCCCGAACGAATTAAGTGGTCTTTTTGTGATAAACGCTCGGCGTCGAAATTAAATCTTACATGTTTGTTGAGGATATATTTATCACATGTAATCAGTCGCTTAAAATCAGCCGACTAAAACCTCGAAAAGAAGTAAAAGGTATGGTTTAATTGCATGATTACAAATGTCTGTATTGGAGTGACTTACTGTTTTTTAAGTGGTTGTGTTTTGAGTTGGCGGAGAACAGTTTTGTAGTTCTGTTTTGACTGGCAAATTAGTGTTGTGACGATGTTAAAGGTCGTAATATGATTGGTGTTTTCACTCTTTCGGGATTCCTGTGGAGTTGAGACCTCTGGAGCGGAGAATGGTTAAAAAGGAAGTGGTCTCGATTGGTGGATAGCTTCGGTAACAGTCAAGGTTATATGAGAATTGGACACGAGTGCGAATTGCATGCGGCCTACATACTGTGATTTTGCAGTAAAAAGATCGCGTAAAATTGGCATTTTGCACACCCGGGCTAGGTTCTTCAAAGCTCGATTAGTGCTAATCCAGGGTTAACTCTATAGGTCTTCTTAAGAGTTAACCCAGGATTAGTGCTAATCGAGCTTTAAAAAATAGAAAATAAAAATATAAATAATGACAATTGGTCCCAATTGGAGTGTTTGTACTGTAAAATTGGTGGTGAAGTAAATGATGATAATGAAATGAAGAAGATACCGATAACGAGACTAATAACAACAACATCAAATTTTATTTAAATATATTACATAACCATTTACCATATATGTAAATAAAATACAATTGTATTTCCTAAAATATGTGATTATAAATACCGGTATATATTTTTATTCGTATTTATCTTTTTTATTTTTTTTTAAGAAAACAAACGTTTATTAGCCTTTCCAGTGTCCAAGTATAATTATGTATGTTGAAAATAAACTACCAACTCACCTTAAACTTAAAAACTTCTTTTATGAATATCAATTCGTTTAGAGCAAACGCAGGAAAATCATGAAATAAAAACCAAACTAAATACTAACAAATAGTAGTTATTTAGTAACTATTTGTCACTAGTGTGCATGCACTAAGTGTGCAACATAAATACCACTAATATTGCTATTTTATGCTAATTCTATTGTTTTCAATTAGCGCTATTTACCACTAAATAGTGACAACTGTTGCACACTTTTAGTGTTTGCACTGTTATCAATAATAGTTACTTTACCCCTCAACTGCAGTTTTCCATTTTCTGCAAGACAAATAAGCGATTATCGCCATTGGTGTTTTGTGCTTCCGCTAATCAAACACTCCCATTGAATGTACAGAGTACCACAGGAACGAAAACAAATCAATCACGATTTACTATGATAACATTCCTACAAACGTCGGCCTGAATAGGCGGCTTTAGACGAAGTTCGAAAACAGTTGGAAGTTTTGATTGACGGGAGCAAAAAAATAACAAATGGCGATAAACGTTCGAGTGTTTGAGTTGGCAGAAAATGAAAAAGAAAACGCAGTAAGAGGAACTTTTCGTTTCTTTTTTAAATTACACTCTTTTTTTACTTTTCTATTATTCTCGGACAAAAAATGTTGATACGATGAACATTTGCCGTTATATTCGTTGATAATCGTACATTAGGCTCATTTTAGTCCAAAAATTGACATTTTTAATAGTAAAATATTGTTTATCACCCTTAATGAGATGGAAATCATTATATCATCATCATCTAGTGCTGTTATCATCATCACCACGATCGCCGCCCTTAATGAGATGACTGTGGACATCATTATCATCATCATCGTCATCATCTAGTGTTGTTATCATCGTCACCGCGATCACCGCTCTTAATGAGGCAACTGTGGGCATCATTATCATCATCATCATCATCATCATCTACCATATTGTCACGATTATTGACATCCTGGTTATGATCATCACTGTGATCAGCATCACTTTTGTCATCATCATCATCATCATCCACTCTGCTATCGGTGCTACCATGGTCTGGAGCAGTTTCAATTACAATATCCGGCGTATTGTTGTCGGTTTGTTGCGTGACATCCTTTGACGCGACATCTTGCGTGACATCCTTAGGTGTGACATCTTGCGTGACATCCTTATGCGTAACATCATCTTGTTCAGTGATATCCTCTAGAACGCCTTGTGATGAAGCATCTTCTGGCGCGACACCTGGCGACGTGACATCCTCTTTGATATTTTGTGACATAGCATTTTCTACCGTGACGTCTTGTAGCGAGGCATCTGGAAACGTGATATCTTGTGACGTGAAATCCTGTAACGCATCATCATGTCGGAGTTCGTAAGCTTGTCGGGCAGTCTCTTTCAACATGGCGGCTGTGTTGACTCCACTTTGTTCAACAAGTTGAGTAAAAACACCATGTTTGCGTTTGAGCAAAAGATAAGGTTCGTCGAACTCTACAAGTCGTCCTTCATCTAGAACCTTGAAAGGAAAAACAAAATGTCATCAGATTTTGCTCTTTTCTTTATCGATTTGTTTAAATTTTGTTTTATCAAATGGTCTGGATTTTGCCGTCTGTAAGGCGTTTATCGCATGCCTGATGTAGAGATGTGGTTTGTATACTATGATGGATGATTAGGTTCTTGGCAGGTATGAAGTAAATGATGACTAGTTTAAACCAGTATTGATTGCGTCGGTGTTTCTAAAGCCCGATTTCTCGCGCGCGATTTGTAGTATACGACTAGTCGTGACTTGTTCGACAGGTTATCATCGCTTTCAGCAGTTGTACGTTCTTTGTTTGGAGACAAATATCTTGTTCGATTAAACATATAACATAATTATTTGACTGTGACTTTTCGAAACAAATCTTGAAAATGTAATCATGCAAGTTAACACAGGGGCGGATCCAGGGGAGGGGGGGGGGGGCCTGGGGTGACTTGTCCCCTCCCCAAAAAAATGTAATAATTTTTTTACTTCTTTTATAATTTAAAATCAACTTTAAATTTTCCATTTCATTTACTGAAATAAAATGATTGATATCAACCGAATACATTTTGAGTGTTTTATTCTCATAAATGAACTGCAATGAATGACGTACTAGAAAATGCTAATACGAATCCACAAAGGGATATATTAACGAAAATAGTTGGGAAATTCCCATTGTTCCCCCTCCTTAAAAAAATCCTGGATCCGCCACTATAACATCAAATGAGACGAGATGACTTACCATAACTCTATCTGAATCCATGATGGTGTTCAACCGATGAGCAATGGTTAGAACTGTGCAGTCTTTAAACTTGTTTCGTATCGTTTCTTGGATTAAAGTGTCAGTACTACAATCAAAATACATTACACGTTACTGCCAGATACTACAGTATATAGCGAAACAGGGAAAACATCGTTTGATACCCCAGCCATCAATTCCAATCTTTATTTATTACTGTGAAAAAATCATTTTGAAAAAGCAGATCAAAGCCGCGAGGAGAAGGCTTTAACACAATAACATGATGACTGAGTGGTGAGAGTGCAGTTAAAGTAAAGTAACCATCTTTAACGTCACGAATCCCTTTAGCCGTAACGGGCTAGCCGACGGGGCGCTCATTTTACTCCCCTCTTATCGACAATGCTCCATTTTATGAATATTTAGAGCTACTAATAAGCTACACCGAACAGAAAGAAGTCGATACAAGGGTTTGAGGTCACCAGGAATCCAACTCTGGACCTTTCGCACAGAAGGCCGCGCACTAACCAACTACGCCATCCTTGGTCCTGTTCTTACGCGCCGTTCTTATACTGCTATGACCCGAGTTCGATTTTTTGGACCGGATATGATAATATTTGAACTACATTTGTTTGAAGAGTTAATATCTCCCATGCCCCTAACCTATGGCGGTTTCTCTAGTTTATCAACTCGTCTGTGTCGTGAACACGGGTCACAGCGGAAATAAGCCAGTGCCCACCAACGATCGGCCACCGATGCCACCCACAACCATACATCCCCTTATAAAACAATTTATACGTCCTACCTATGATCAACATTAGCAGTCGCCTCATCGATCACCAAGATCTTGTTATGACTCAAAATGGCGCGTGCTAAACATATAAGCTGCCGCTGACCAACACTAAAGTTAGATCCACCTTCGGCGAGGTGGGTCTCAATTCCATCTGGTAAATCATCGATAGCTTCCTTGAGTTGAACCTGGAAAACAATGAAATGGTGATGATGAATTTGAAAATGATGATCGATAACCGTGGAAAAACTTCAATAGCTAAGTTTTGGTCCGAACTTACAGAAGAGTGGTGTTGGAGATGAATGTTTATAGCTTATAGCAGTCAGTTGAGACGCTAATATATCGTGGTTGTCAACACTCAGTCATTGAAAATCAGTTACACACATTCTACAATTGAACAAACAAACAAACGAACGGGCGAGCGAACGATCGAACGAACGAACGAGCAAACGAGTGAGCGAGACAAACGAACGAACGAGCGAACGAGACGAACGAACGTACCTATGAACAAGCAAACAAGCAAACGGGCGAGCGAACGATCGAAAGAACGGGCGAACGAGCGAGCACAAACGATGAATGAAAGCATGAATGAATGAATCCACGATTGACGTTATGATATGATATTGAGAATGATTATCTTGTGCAAAATAACGCTGTACCTCTTCCAGTGAGTTCCACAAATCCTCGTCAGTATAGTTGCCAAACGGATCGAGATTCTTACGGAGAGTGCCACTGAACAGAACAGGATCCTGCAACATGGTTGACCACAGAACATTGAACATTGAATGGCTGATTTTTAGTTGCACTGGGTTATTTTAATATATTTAATACTTCTGGTAACTATTAATTATTTAAAATTTCCATCTCGTTTTTAATGCTTTCTGTTTGAATTACTGACATTTTCCTTTTTCTGCGAACCAAAACACTTCAACGCTTTCCGTTTTTGCTACCGTCAGTCAAAAATCCGATTACCACCCGAATGAAAACTAACCAATCATGATTCATCTCAATTATGTTCGTACAAACGTCGGCATGAGTAGGCTGGTCTGGACAAAGTTCGACAGCAGCTCGTTGAAGTTCGGAGTTTTGATTGACGATAAGCGTCCTAGGGTTTGAGTTCGCAGAAAACGGACAGCTTCAATAAGTATATCCAGTTAAGAAACGCTCCGAGTAAGAACTAGTGTAGCAAACGGCAATGGAATGCACAAAGCTGTTAATTGTGTATTGTTTAAATGCTTAATCTGATTGGCTAAAACAAGAAAATTGGCCTTTAGCCAAACATTTGGGGTATTTTTCCTATATTTTATATAAAATCTCATGTCTTGAATAATCAACATCTTGAAAATCAGAGAATTTCTATGTGGGGAAGTTGCAATTGTCGCAGAACAATAGAAACCGGCATAGTTCTTACGCACATTGTTATTGAAACTGAACGATTTAAGACCTCCTTTATCGTTAACTACACAAAGAGATATAATGATTTGTGCAATAGACTTTGTATCGTAATTTCATTAATATTTTAATGTAAATAGTTCTATATAATATATATATACATATATATATATATATTATGTTATTCCGTTGATTTTGCTAACATGTGCTGTGCTGCGTAATTCAGTCGACTGCAGTGCAAGTAGTAATATTTCAAATCCGACAATGAGGACTGGACAGGATTTCAAGTCCGCGTAATTAGTCCGAGGCGTAGCCGAGGACTGGAACTAATTACAAGGACTTGAAATCCTGTCCAATCCGAATTTTGAGGATTTGAGATTACATCTCATCCTCATTAATTATTCGGGAGGCATGTTGTTTTCATTGAAGCTTGAACAATTGAATTGTTTTCTTTAGCGATACACTGTTTTGTTTCTAACCATTTGGGACTTGATTCAGTGAAATAATGGAGATTAGTTCCTTAAATTTTTGGCTTGAATTTCGTAAGTTTTTGACGGTGCGTCATTTCAACATGGCTTTTCGTCAGAGAGAGAGAGCGACGAAGACGATTTCCATCCTCTAAAACGTTTCCGAAAAATTCGGAGCCGTTCAGAAGAGGAAGAAATGTTGGTAAGAACAATTAACCAATTCAAAATATAGCTATTGAGCGCGGGTAAACATTGATTATAATTCACCTGCAAGTTGTTATACTTAGTAAGTTTGAATTAGTGTTGTAAATGATTTCACTTAAATTAAGTTAACTGAAATAAATAAATTGCACTTAAGATAGTTTACTGTAGTGTTAATAATAGATAGGAGTAGCTTTGAAGTAATTTTAATTAACTCACTGCAATGAAACTTAAAGCAGGCAATATCAATAGCTGCATGGGATGACGTTTCGCTATCTTGTAAACACGGCTTGATCCAGTCCTAGGACTGAATTAATTTTGATCCAGTCCTTGAACTGGATCAAGTCGTGTTACAAACAGCCTAAACTTCACCCCCTGCTCTTCCCTGCTGAATTCAAAACCCTCCCCGGCTTTAAGTTTCATTGTAGTGAAATTAATTAAAATCACTTGATTTGATACTCCTGGGAGTTCTTTGAGTACTATACTCGGTTTCAAGATTCGTCATGTGATTGAATTCTGGACATTTAATTGGCTGGTTACCTCATGAATAATTAATGAGTATGAGATATTTATGTAATGAAACGATTTATCTATCTATTTATCTAAAATTTCCGTTGAGTTGCTATTTCGTTTGAACACCAACTTACATCAGCAATGGCAAACATCGTATTGAATGCTGTACCTGTGGTATAATAGCGATGGCACTTCTCAAGTCATGTAGCTTCATGTCAGTGATTGGCAGAGAATCAATGCGTACCAGACCTTCTGGAACATTCAATCTAAACAACATCCCAAGTAACGATGATTTACCGGCTCCAGTGCGACCAACTATACCGATCTGCGATATAGATAGATAGTAAGAACTCTCATATCTTCGTATTTTTGTATGTGCAATATATGTAAGTGCAAAATGTACAATATTTAATTCAATAAACAGGTTAAAAAAAAACTCCCATGTAAATCTATCCTGTTCTACCCCTCCCATCGTCTTAAATCCCAAACCGTAGACTTCTACGCAGACTACGGTAAACCAAACTATATTACGACCAGCAGTGCGACCGAGTATATTAATTGAATCAATCTATTATTGTCTAGCAAGTGTTTTCCTGCGTTGCATTCTGGTGGGTATACCCTAAAGAATTCTAAATGCAAAGCAAGCAAAGCAAAAGTGACTCAGACAGAAACTGACCAATGCTAGGAAAAATTAGTGGGGCGAGCTACAGCGACAGCTTGCTTGTTTAGGAAAATGATTCAAACTATATTCATATAAAAAAGTTCCTATCAATCAAAATAAGTGGCGACCAAATAAACCGTTTTTATTTACAAACAAACAAACAGACAGACAGACAGACAAACAGACAAACAAACAAACAAACAAACAAACAAACAAACAAACAAACAAACAAACAAACAAACAAACAAACAAACAAACAAACAAACAAACAAACAAACAAACAAACAAATCAATAAAATAAATTTATAAATAAACACAAATGAGAAATCTGATTTAACGTTCATCCAATATGGCTGCTGTGACGTCATGTGTAAGTCAGCAATACATGTCTATATGTTTGTTAGCTTCTGTTTACCTTTTCTTCAGCCTTGATTTCAAAGTTCAGGTCTTTGAGCACAAACGGGAGGGTTTTATGATGGGTATAGTAAACCTTTTCTGCTGTGATTACCCCATGCTCTGGCCAGTCCCGCGGGATTGTTACGGGTTTCGAGGGCTCGGACTCAGGCTCCAAATGAGAATATTCGACAACACGTTCGACAGAAGTCATCTGAGAAATGAATGAAAGACTGAATGAAGGGACACATGTTAACAAGAAATGAACAAATCCTGTTAATGCTTATGACTGAATGAATTAACAAACGAATAAACGAATGAATGAGCGAAGAAACTAATGACTAAATAAATGAATGAATGATTGAGTAAATGAATAGATCGATGAACGTACGAGCGAATCAGTGAACGAGTGAAAAAATAAATGAATGAACGAATCCATAAATAGATGAATGAATGAATAAATGAACGAATGAAAAATAAATGAATGAATGAATAAATAAATAAATGAATGAATAAATGAACGAATGAAAATTAAATGAATGAAAGGAATGAATGGATAAATGAATGAAGGAACAAACTAATGAGCGAGCGAATGAATATAAATGCATAAATGACTAAGTGAATGAATAAATGAACGAATGAAAAATAAATGAATGGAAGATTGAATAAATGAATGAATGGATGAATGAATGGCAAATTATTTTATTAGTAATCCGGCTTACCAAGTTTTCTACTTCAGCACTTTGTCTTGTACACCACTGAAACATACCAGTCAGCATCTTGGCATAGATAAGACACAAACCAACAACACTCGCACTAATAGCTAGGGAAGTAAAATAGTAATAGGATTTTAAATTATAAATATTAACAAACGATAATGGTTGTATCTTTGGTGACTCTGCATTGTAATCACCAGCAAACTTGTTTTTGTCTAGTATGTAAATGTTTCAATCGACCATTAAAATTGTTTTAATTTACTATCTTGTAACTTGGATTCCTGATTGGATTATAGTCTTTTTTTCAGGAATCCCAGCACCATCCGCTTGTAAATGTAACTTTAAATTTGTTAGCATTTGTTTGTAATCTCTGGTGTAAAATAAAAATCTTTCTCGAATATACTTATGCTTTGATTATATACAGTTCACTGTCACTTGTATTTATATATCTTTATATTTATATTGACATTCATATCTATATCTGTAGTTGTAGTTATAGTAGTAGATTTGGCTGTTTATATTTATACATCTATATTTTCTTAATTTACTTAATAATTAGAATCTCTTCACTGCCTGCCTAGAATAGTCAATTGTAGTTTCTCGACCATGCTTTGAAAATAGCCAACTGGTTTGTCTCCTAGCTAGTTAACATTAATTTTTATCAAGTTTTTAACTGCTTTTATTTGGATTTCAAAGAAAAACCAAACATGGATAAATTGCATTATATCCAGACCTGTTTTTTTTTTGTATTTAGATTTCGGTTAAACAAGTTAAAAAAAAAAAAAAAAAAAAAAACCACCAACAACAACAACAACAACTAGAAACATGTCTGATTTTTGGATATTTATGGTACCACTTCGGATCGCTACAGATTGAATCAAACGCTCCGCCCGGGCGCAAATGACGCTACTCAAGCCACAAATAAACAATATGCCCTCTAAAACTCATGTTATTGTCCTATTGCCTTTCAGGTAAGGTCTCGTTTACACTAAACTGGTTATTTCGTTTTTTACCCGTTTAGGCCTGGAGAAAACGAAAAATTCCAAAACGTTTTACCCGCTATATTAACTACAGAGGCCGGTCCAAGGAGGAGGGAATGGGAGGGCCGGTGCCCCCTTTTGATTTATTTTATAGATGATTCTTTTACTTTTTGATTGATAATCAGCAATTTTTGATTTGTGCCCCCCTTTCAAAATTTCCGGATAATTTTTTTATTAGAGCACCCCCTTTAAAATTGCTGGACCCCCTGAACTATTGTTTTACCTGTCCCAGTCTCCAAGGTGACTAAACTTCCAACTACCGAAAACAACATAAAGGACGCACAAATCATGTCAAGTCGGTACCCAAGCCACCTCTGCGTGGTTAGAAAGAGGAAGTATGAGGCCGAGTGAAAGTCGAGGTAGTCGTAGAACGTTGTGATGAATCTCTTTTGTGCTTCGTAGGCTCGTATTGTTATTAGACCATGAAGACTGGCTGATATATGTGAGTAAACTGGACTACGATCTACAAATAAAATGATCAATTTCATTTATATTCATGAACATAAAAAAATAAAAAATAACTACAGCAGTGTAGGATCGGAAATAAGATTTAAAATACGTTAACAAGTTTAACATAACAACATAACGACAATGATGACAATGACAATGATGATGACGTTGTTGATGATGACGATGATGATACCGCTGACATATAATAATGCTAATGGTGTTATATATAGTCACAATTTTGATGATGTTCAAGATGGTGATAGTGATGCTGATATTGGATAACGAATGTCATGTTGATGCTGATTTCAATACTTACTAATGGCTTCAAGTCGTTTAATATCTCTTGACGTTCGTAGGTAGTAGTTCCTCAGATAACCGAACCCTAATACCATTGGGACTGCACCAACTAGTAGATACGGGATACTCGCTACATTAAGTAGTAGGATAGCGAACGTCAACAACGACAGCTGGAAAGAAATACATATCAATTATGTATGAGAACGGATGACACGTAGAGAGAGACGAAAGTGGAATGTGGAAGCGCGGATAGTGGGGTGGAGTACAAGACACATGGAAGAAGGAATAGATCCCGTGGGGGATTGAGGGAAGAAAAGGAAGAAGGGAGGAAAAAAGGGTAGAGGGAAAGGACGGACGGAAATAAGGAAGGAAAAAAGATAGCGAAAGAAAGATAGAATTGGGGGAGAAAGAAGAGAGAGGAAGAAAGAATGGAAAAAAGCAACGGAAGGATGGAAAAAAAGAACAAAGCGATGCAGGGAAGGAAGGGAGGGATGGAAGAGGGAAGGGATGGAGGATCGGGGGATGGAGGAAGGAAGATTTATAAATATATTCGAAGCCACACAAACTATAATTCTTCGGAAAATGTTATCAAGTTATGTTGTACGGTTTAACCAATAAAAGATCTAGACCTGTTGTGTTTAAGTGTCTTGTGTTTAGTAACGTTTTTGCTATGACTAAAAAGTCTTTAAGCGATTTTTACGTTCTGTAAGACATATGTAGGATGGTCTATGAAGATCCACGATAAATACTCGTTATTTAGAAATTAGCTGCCACAGTATTTAGTTTAGAGACTTTTTGGGTTTTCAATGCAAGGATCAGTGGTATTTTAAGAAGTAAAGAGGATAGCAAGCAGTAAAGGGACAGGAAGAACTTACCCTGATAAAGTCAAAGAAAGCACTAGGTAGCAGATCGTCCATTTGACTGATGTCTTTAGCAAAACGATTAAGAACACGACCTGCAACAACAACATTTTAAAACTTAGCTTTACTTAACTTTCAAATCTTTTATCTCCCATGATAATATTTTACATCTAATTCTAATGCCTTTTATACATAAGCCCAGATTATTTGAGAATATACATAACAGACGACTTGTGTAATTCTAGCCTGAACTGAATCTGTGTTTCTAAAGAAATATGTATAGATGTTCTGAAAACTGATTGAAATATTGACTTTTTGACAAAAAAACTCATTCTGAATCAGAACTTGGTCAAATCAATGATTATTTTTTGGATGCTTTGAAACCTCTACGCAGTTTTCAACCAAAACAAAGCATTCATTTTTGCGAAGAATTTTAACACTGCAACAATGAAATTTTGCGAGTAAATTTCCTTTAATCCATCTTGTAGACAGCGTTGTTGCGATGAATATTTTTTCTTTTTTTCGCTTTGTTTCTCTTGTTATGAAGATAATTTTATACATTTGTAATTTCTGTTTCAAATTTTCGTTATACAAGATCTCACATTCTTCCAAAAAGTGTCAAACGAAACCTACAAAAATGAGGGAATTCAATAAAAAAGTGAAAATGAGTAAGCATTTTATGTACATTTTATGTACATTTGTGACAAACCCAGCGTGACGCGGCAATAGTCCCAGGCAAACGTCACGCACATGTTTGATATTAATGTCATGACGTCATTTCTCGGAACAGATAAGACAATCTTTAGTTTCAGTCGCTAAACCTCAATCATGGCGGAAGCAAGTTATGTCGCCGAGGAATTGGAAGGAATTGTAACCTGTACGATTTGTTGTGATATATTGAAAGAGCCTAAGGCGCTCATCCCATGTCTCCATACTTTCTGTTTAGACTGTATCGAGGGATGGTATCAACAATGTCAGAAAGATAGAAAGCCATTCTCGTGCCCATTTTGTCAAAGAACAATACAGTTACCGGATAATAATGTCCGTAACCTACCGACTTCGTTCCAATATAATCAATGGGTACAGGTATACAAGAACATGAAAGCAATGAAAGGTGATGTTGAACAGGACTTATTAGAATGTTTTAGTTGTTCTAGTCAACGTACTCTTATTGGATCTTGTATTCAATGCGGAGGGATGATTTGCAACGATTGCTACAAAGCCCACAACACAATAAAAGCACTGAAAGGCCACAAATCAATACTCTTAAGCGAGCTCAAAAAAGAGAACACCGCTAGTTACATGGATCTTGAGATGTTTTGTCAAGAGAATCTCCACGAGAAATTTCCTCTTGAGTATTACTGTCAGACGTGCAAGAAAAATATTTGCCAGCAGTGTGCCATAGTAAAACATCATATTCATAACAAGGTCACTATCGAAGAGGAAGGTGAAGATCGCAAAAGTCGTCTCTTAAAACAAAAAGAGCGATTACAGAAAGTGCTTAATATGCACGAGAGAGAAAGCAAGCTATCCCATGAAAATAGAATAAGGATTGAGAACGAAGTAGACAAAGCAAAGGAAAATTTACGAGCTGCAACTTCTGTGCCTGAGCTCGAAGACGCGCAAATAACAAAACTGAACAACTATCTTGAGGACCTCACTGAAGACAATGACGAAGAAATAAGAGAAATTGACACTGCTATAGAACAAGTGAAAAAATTACTAGATCAATGTACAGCAACAGAAAGTCTTGATGCGAAGCAGTTTATGTTGAGAGGACATGATAAGCTGGAAGAAGTTTGTCAAACTGCTGTCAAAGGAACACTCATCTTACCAACGAGACCAGTCAAGCGTTATTCAAGTATAAGGTTCATTCCTAGTTTGACAGGAGAGTCTGGGAGCATCGAAGTAAGCATGACAAATCCATCACGATGCTCGATTGAGTCTTTAAGTTCCGCAAGATGTGGTTTTAGCAACAGTTTTAGCATCGTTACACGAGATACTAAGGGAGATGAATGCTATACTAGTATGGCTTTGATTGACGTACAGATACAAGACATTGCTGGCAACCAAGTGGACAAAGAAATAACCGAGTCTAAATTAGGGATATACTCCGTAAAGTACAAGACACAAATACCGTTTCCGTACATACTTGCAGTAAGTATTGGTGGAGCACCTGTCCTTAATTCGCCACAGGAAGCTGAAACAATGGATGCTAAAGCTAAGATGAAAACAATTCACATTTTCCAAATAACTAAAGATCCAATGTCGTTAGCTGTGAATGAAGAAGGCTTAATAGCTGTCGTAAACGATGAAGACGAAGATGATGATCATCGAATTGTTTTGTACAATATCGATGGAGATTTTTTCACAGAGTTTGGCCATGAGGGAGAAGAACAAGCAAAGCTTAAAGATCCAAGGGGAGTATGCTTTATTAAAGGCCATATTGTAGTCATTGATAATGAAGAAGACAACGGATACTTAAAACTATTTGACATCAATGGAAACTTCAAAAGGGCTATTTTCATCCAGAGGCCAATAGTATTTTCTAGTTTATGTGAAGCAAATGAGTTCATTGCGTGCTTAACTCGTGATATCACAAATAAACAAACACTGATCAAGTTGATTTGTAAACAGACTTACGCAGTTCTTCAAGATATCCCACTGGACGTTTCTAAGGACTGGATTCCATGGTCAATCGCTTATGCTAACAGCATGTATTTTATATCCTTTTTTAATGTTAACAGTATTTTTGTTTTTGACGACAAAGGTGAACTGTTGCACACGATTGGAGAGCAAGGCAACAAGAAAGGTCAGTTGAATTATCCATTTGGCATTGCAGTATTTGGTAGAGACATGCTTCTTGTTTGCGACGGTGATAACAATCGTGTACAATTGTTCAACCAGGATGGCCAGTTTATCTGGTCTTATGGTATTTATGGTAAATGTTTGTCTGGTCAAATGAAAGTGCCTGTTGATGTTGGAGTGACACCACAGGGTAGGGTGGTCGTGTTAGAATTAATTGGTAGACGCTTGCAAGTGCTTAGGTAAAATGTTGTAAGCCAAGTTTGTTAGATGTTGCCATGAACGAAAACATTAGTATCTTGCACTGCACATTGTGTTCACTGGTTGTTTAATATTATTTATATTTTTCACTATTATACAACAGATAGTTGGTACAATTGATTGATTGAAAATTTATTGCTTGATTGATTGATTGATAGATCGATTAATTGATTGATTCATTCATTTATACATTGATTGATGCATTGATTGATTGATCGATTAATTGATTGATTGACTGATTGATTCATTGATTCATTCATTCATTTATGGATGCATTGATTGATAGATCGATTAATCGACTCTAAAGATAACTGGCAAAAGACTTATCCAACAATATGATGTCACACTTCATTTTTGTACATTCAAGTACATTCAGATATATCAACTTCCACTTAACTCAAATTTATTTTTATTTTTCTAGTTGATTGCACTATATACTTATACAAACAACATTAAGGTATTCAACTGTGCAAACGGAGGATTTTTTGTTCTTGAAAAATCACGAAAAATAAAAAGTAAGAATAATTTAAAAATTGAATAACGTCTTTCTCTCTATATCAAGCGCGCAGTGGGATCGATCATTAATTTGAAACTCAACTCGCAATCTGATTGTCCATGGATACGGGTTCTCAGAGAAAACTACAGGGATCTGGGATAGTTTATTGCAGCATATCCACTGAGTGGTTCTTCGTCTGCATACTCTCACACTCACTACCACTACATTCACTATTGAAATCATACGACACTACTTGATTAGATTTGGATAAGGACGATAAACTGGAGGTCCCGTCTCGCCGCACTTCACATTAACCAATAATTAACGGGGGGACGTAAAAGAACGACTGAGGACGCAGGTACGACCATCCTCGGTGATAGGCTTACACAAATACATACTAACTACTAACTAACTACTTATTAGCGCATTTGATTATATATAGAGAGATATTTGCTCTATATAAGCATTAAAATAAATTAAATTAAGAGTTATCTGTCCTATGGGATCGGGGATGTTAACGATAGGTTTAGCAGGGATCCTTGATCTTAACACTCAGTCACCTTAACCGCGGGCTTTATTCATTTCTTATCTATTATCAAATTCACTAATAATGCATAATCTAGAACAATACGGGAACAATGCAAAATCACTACCGTGAAGGCATCTGTAAATACTAATACAGAATTCGTCCTGGTTTGCATAAGGTTTAACTTGAAATATCTCGGCAAAAATTATATCTAACTTTAAAATGTTAAATAGAAAATCATCATCAATCTTGATTTTTAGTTATTCATATACAATGCATTCGTTTTCGCATGAGTGGGTACCGATACCGCTACGATACGGCAGAAAATGTTTTCTTAGAAACTACTGCTACGATAGGGAAAGTACTGTTTCCCACTCAAACGAAAACGATTCTATTCGCGTCCGTTCTGTATAAGGTTATAAAACAGTTCGCTTGCACTTCGCTATTTCGAATCCTTATACAGATCATCCGTTCATATACGTATCGTATCTATTGACTTACCTACTGGATTCGTATCAAAGAAATATATTGGTGTCCTCAGAACACAACGAAACATGTTATTATGAAGAGTCTGCGACGCCGCCACAAACATCCTGAACAAGCTAACACTGGAGAGACCGCTGAACACAAGCCCTGCGGCAACAAAAATACCGTAGACCGTAATATAAGTTTTTCTACTGTACGCAGTCAGTGTGGCGGGTGGTGTCGTTGAGTTTTGGGAGCGTTTTGTGTTGTAGTCTTCACGATCGGCCCTGGAGGAGAAAGATTAGTGAGTGAGATGAAGAAAGCAAGTGATATTCTGGGACCGGTTGTACAAAGCCTGAATAGCGCTATCCACTGGATAAATCCCTATCCAGTGGAACAATTTATAAAGAAGTTCTATGGAGTGGATCACTTTTATCCAGTGGATATCTTTATTTAGGCTTCGTACGTACAACCGGCCCCAGTACTTTTAAAGTATTCTATACTACAGTTCTTGCTACCCTGCGAGCAGAGTCTTCTTTTACCTTCCCAACCGAGAAAGAGAACAATACACATTAAGTTTTTAGGTATTATGAGAGTTTCTTATCCAGTATTTTCCACAGATTGTATTTTTTGTCAAATTTTTGGATAGTTTTTGTTGACATATTTGTTGACATGTGTGGAGCTGAACTGCCTTTGTCGGTTTTGTCAGTGATATCAACATTTTGAAGTATTCTATAAAATAATACACTTGCCGCTAAAAGAAGACTAACCCTAGCCAGTAAAAAGACTAAACATGATTCTCATTTATTACTAAATTATCAGTAGAGTGCAAACAATTAATCCGTGAAACTTTAGTAATACTAAATAGTGCTATTTTATGCAAATTATATTGTTTTCTTTTGTTTAATTAGCACTATTTTGTACTATTTAGTAATTAGTGTTTCAGGGATAAAATGTTTGCACTCTATCATAAGAAATTAGATTAATTGTGTGTTAAGTGTTTCATATTAAAGTGGACTATATTTAAGTACTATATTCAAGTGCATATCGCTCAATAGTTTTTGTCAACTAAATAATTAATTAATTAATTTAACCTACCATTCTGCTAGCCACCATTCTGACACCAATATAATGCTCTGCAAATTACGAGTAAGAGTCACAAACCGATGGAATCAAATTAAGAAAAACATGTCATGTCGCGTGTGTAGTCATATCAACATGACGTATATATTTGAATCATGACGTCATACCTGTGCTATAACAACGAGCACGGATATGATAAAGAGTTAAGACACAAGAAGTAATCCAAATAGAAAAACCATATCACATGTGATATTTATCATGGCGCCATTGCTGTAAAGTGTGACGTTATACTGTTCAATTATGCATGAATTTTTATTAATATGAATAAATATTATAATATAAATATTTTTATGAATATAACGTTATATCGAGCATAGATATCAAAAGAATCTAAATTTCACTAGAAACATTCCTTAAGTAGTTCCAACAGACTCTTAACGTCACAAGTAAAGTCTGACGTCATACCATTATTGTGACGTATGTATTTTGTTATTATGACGTCATACCTGTGC
The DNA here is from genome assembly GCA_918843875.1 of Diadumene lineata. Lineage (NCBI taxonomy): Eukaryota > Metazoa > Cnidaria > Anthozoa > Actiniaria > Diadumenidae > Diadumene > Diadumene lineata. The sequence goes on along the minus strand of OU974081.1, from coordinate 4,018,832 downwards.
TATTATAACGAGCATTGATATAACAAAGAGTCCAAAGACACTAGAACCAGCTCTGAAGTAATCCCAGTACACTTTCCAAGTGACCGTTCCTGTTGTTTGCTTCTCTGCATCGGGCTTCATGGCGATTTTTTCCACTTCTTCTTCATCATTAGGCTGAATGAAAGAATAAGTAATGTAAAAATTAGCCAAACCTAACAGCGCACCTCCGATTAAGATAAAGCCTCGTTAAAGACAATGAACACCGTCATTCCCACCAACACCTACATCACCATAACCATAAACATTAACATCTTCACCATCATTATCATCGCATAAATATTAGCATTATCATCAATACAATCATCATCATCAACACAATCACCATCATCATCAACATCATCACCACCGTCATCCCCACCCACACCGCCATCATCATCACCATAACCATAAACATTAACATCTTCATCATCAACATCATCACCACAACCATCATCATTTTCATCATCGTTCTCTAACATACCATGAGAGATTCTCTCGATAACCCCATGGCGATATCACACTGACTCTGTCGCAGACAAATTTCCGTTCTATCCGACTGTACCGACAACGTTCTCTTGTCCATTAATGCCTTCTTGTCAATCAAAGGAGTCTTGCCATTCATAATAATGACGTCATCTTCGTGTTCCGTGTGCTCTTCGGCAGTCGTCGGTTCATGTTCGAGTGACGTCATAGACATTAACGACACTACGTCCAGACCTCGCTCCGATAAATCTTCTAAAGTGCCTTGACCTACACATCGACCCTGCGGCAAAGTGGAGGAACAAAAAAAACAAACCGTTTTCGCATGAGTGGGAAACGGTACGGTTACGATACCGCTACGATACGGCAGAAAAATTAGAATGTTTTCTTAGAAACTACGGCTACGATTCGATACGGTACTGTTTTCTACCAATACGAAAACGATTCTAATACACTTAAAGTGGTTATAATCCTTTGAATAACATTAACTTGTGCTTAGGCTTGCGTCTGTGCTTATTGCTATCTCATTAATGTCTTGTCACACGCTTGACTTCATTCCTCTGTTTTTTCCTTTGTTTTCGCTAATGCTTGCGTCTAATTCACTAGCAAAGACCAGAGCCTAGTGAAGCTAGCGAATAACAAAGCCTAGTGAAGTAGACGCAAGCGTAAGCGCAACAACTAAAAAAAAGACTCCCTAATATTCTAAAACTTACATCTTGTAGACATAGGATCATAGTGGCTCCTTTAAGGTACTGGAGCTGGTGTGTCACCAAGATAGTAATACGACTTCTGAGAAGTCCACGGACACATCTTAAAGAACAAATAAATGTGATCACCATCAATATTCATTAATATTACCATTAATGCCATCATCATCATTATCATCATCATCATCATCATTAACATGATCATCATCATCATCAACATGATAAAAAACATAACTGTTGACACTATAATAAAATCAATCAATCAATCAATCAATCAATCAATCAATTGGATGGTGCTCCTCGCCCTTACTCGCAGCTCAAGAGCTGAATTGCGAAGGACGCAGCTCAACGTGATCGAGTTGGTTGTACGAGGGCACTATCATTACGAAGACAATTACACAATTACAACAAATACACAAAGCAGCCACCAATTTATTAATCACGAAACACAGAGCGATAATCACTGATGAAATCATCGACACCACCAAGATCTCCAACACAATCTCCATCATTATCACCAACATCACTGCTATAATCACCACAGTCATTATTACGACCATAACCACATTAATAATCATCATCATCATCGTCATCATACTATCATAGAGATGTCCTTACTCTTCAAATAGCTGTTTTCCGACATGCGTATCCACTGCGCTCAGAGGATCATCAAGGAGAATTATATCACTTGGAAAATACGACGCCCTAGAAAAACAGGTTTTTACATGAAGTCGTTTTCGTATGGAAACTGTTACAAAACCACTATGATAGGGCAGTTTATTAATCTCACTCGTATCCGTGACATGAGTCACACAACACTGTGCACAGCGTTATGTGACAGACGTGAGGGAGACTGAAGGAGATGGAGTGATCGGATTGTTTTCTTAGGAAGTATGGTTGTGCGGGACAACAACGATACAAAGCACAATACAATAATTGAGTATAGAATAGTTAGATAGCGCATGAGGTTCTACGTTTGATTTCAGTGACTCGCTTTTAGTAGCTACAAAAGCGAGTTAAAAAAGAGCATTGTTGAAAGATGCGGTAAAAAAGTCCCAAGTCTGTTCCTTCAAACTAGTTATTCAGTTATGGTTGAACAAACATACCTTGCTAGATTAATTCTCGCTTTCTGGCCGCCGCTCAAAGCGACACCTCGTTCACCAACCATCGTATCATCTTCATTAGGAAACAGCGTGAAATCCTGACAAATTGGACAAATTGAAAGATGGCGATCAAGACAGAGATGACAGCGAAGGAGAACGACGAGCGAACGACAACACCATCAACAACAACAACAACAACTTAAGGTGGAGAACAACAACAACAATAACAATGACAACAATAACAACAAAAACAACAACGACAACAAGCAGATAAAAAACAAAGGAATTTTGCACGACTGAAAATAAATGCTTTCAATGATACCTTTTCCAGGGCACAAGCCTTGACAACTTTTTTGTATCGAGCCTCGTCATACTCTTGACCAAACAGAATATTTTCTCTTATAGTTCCAGAGAAAATCCACGATTGTTGAGAGGCGTAGCTCATTTGTCCTTTGACTTGAATTGTTCCTTGAATGACAGGCAATTCACCCAGCAACGATAATAATAATGATGACTACAAAGAAACACGCCACAAAACGTTAATTTTAATCAAACTAGGAAAGTAAAACGAACACAAAAGCGAAAATAATTTCCTGTCCTAATTAGTACACAAAAGCGAAAATAATTTCCTGTCCTAATTAGAACACAAAAGCGTGCATAATTTCCTGTCCTAATTAGAACACAGAAGTGTGCATAATTCCCCGTCCTGATTAAAACACAAAAGCGTGCATAATTTCCCGTCCTAATTAGAACACAAAAGCGTGCATAATTACCCGTCCTAATTAAAACACAAAAGCGTGCATAATTTCCTGTCCTAATTAGAACATAGAAGTGTGCATAATTCCCCGTCCTAATTAGAACACAAAAGCGTGCATAATTTCCCGTCCTAATTAGAACACAAAAGCGTCAACTTCCCGTCCTAATTAGAACACGAACGCGTGCATAATTTCCCGTCCTAATTAAAACACAAAAGCGTCAATTTCCCGTCGTAATTAGAGCACAAAAAATTCTCCAAAAAGGACACCTTTTCTATTTCAAACTCCGAGAAAACGTCCAAAATATTCATTATAGCAAAAACGTCAAGAAAATAGCCCGAACTTTCGTAATTAGCTTATTAGCGCAAGAAAAAAACATTCCAATTGCGTGCAATGTGGATTGAAAATTCTGCAGACTCAAAACAACATACAAACGCGTAATAAACAAACAAACAAAGGGGAAAACGAAAACAAGTCAAATGAACAAGTAAAGAAGGATTAGTAAACAACAAAAATAAAATGAAAATAAAGGAACAAAAACAGAAAAACGAACTGATGGACAAAAAAGAGAATGAGTAATTGAAGTCTTTTCGTAAAAATGGCAAAATGTACCTTTCCTGCTCCAACGGGACCAACCACCATAAATAATTCACCCTAAATAAAAACACCAAAAATTAAATAAAAGCAATTGAAGAATGACATACAATGTCCTCTTTTACATTTATGACAGTTCTTCATGAAAAAAATGCTAATGAGAATTGCACGTGGGAATGTACGCTTTGATTCACAAAGGCAAAGGCAAGTTTGATCAGCTGATGATCGTATACGTAAACGCGATAATCAGCTGATGCAGCTTTCCTTTGTCTTGGCATTTTTAGAATTCATTAGCATAAGATAGCTCGTTCTGTGAAAACGCTCTATAAACTGGGGATTATAGTACACAATGCAGAAACGCCTTAAAATCATGACAATTGAACTTACCGGATTTACTGTAAAACTTAAATCTTTTATCGTTGGAGCGTTTAAGGCCTGAAAATAATATAGAAATGTGTTATATACTGCGCCGGTGTTTCTTAGAAGCACAAATGTGCGATAACTGTGGGTTCATTTACTGTCGACTGCATCCACCAAGGTGCGCGATTGCAGAAACTTTATGCAAATGAATGCAAATTATCCAACTGGTGCATCGTTTTCTTTATAAATCTACAGTTTATGCATAATTTTTCCGCAATTGTGCACCTCACTCACTGCATCAGTGTTTCTAAGAAAAGAATTGAGAAAAAATGTACGATAACTAGCGGTTAATCCAGTGTGAACTGCGTCAGTGTTTCTGAAAAGACAATTGAGCAAAAATGTACGATAATTAGTGGTTAATCCAGTGTGGAGTGCGTCAGTGTTTCTAAGAAAACAATTGGAGTAAAAATGTACGATAACTATCGGTTAAACTAGTGTGGACTGTGTCAGTGTTTCTAAGAAAACAGTTGGAGTAAAAATGTACGATAACTAGCGGTTAAACTAGTATTAGTTCAGACAGCGGTGATTCATCCTACCATATTCCACTGTGCAGTGATGTTCTTTACTTCAACGATTGGTTGAACGTTCTCAGTACCAGTTTCTTTACCATCTAACGGTTTCTTGTCATCAAGCTCGAGAAATTTCTTCAATTAAAAATAAAAGATCAATGAAGTTTATTTCAATTAATATATTGAGCAAAGAAAGTATAAAAACAAGGAATAGAAAGGATTGTTGGACGAATCATAAAAAAGTTTTAGCTGTGCGACGCTGATGACGCTAGAACAAACGAGCGAATAAAAGAACGAATGAGCGAACGAACGAAAGAGCAAACGAACAAACAAATGCAAACAAACGAAAGATGACGAAATGAAATGAGATGAGAGAATTAAGGAATAAAAGAGCCAAAGAATGAACGAAAAATCACTAACGAATGAATCCATGACGAGAGAAAATGAGCCAAGAGAACCTATCCCCTATACTGGGCTTTGAACACATCATCAGCCCCGTTAAGTCGATTTATTGCCGCCGAGTTATTTTAAGAACGGAACGTGATTGGTCAGATTGACGAGAGAGGAAATACAACGAATTTTGTGCTCATTGGCGTCGAAGAGCTCTTCAAATTTGCAAAAGAAAAACAATATATTAAGATTTTAGTGGGATTGATAACAGACTAAAAATAGCCTGGTTTCTAAACAAACCATGCATTAACGGGGTTCCTGATGGGGTCCGGTGCTAAGTTCTCTTAGCTCATTTTTTCTTGTCCACGAACAAAGAGACAGTGACATGAATGCACAGACCTGTATTCTCGCACAAGAGACCATTCCTTCTTTGATGCCTCGAACACATTCAGGGAAGAATATAGTCAACGACACGCGAACGGCGTAAAACAACCCAAGCACTGTGAAGACTTTCTCAGGAGTCAATGAATTCCCAACCATTACATAAGGAACAAATACAATCAGTCCGATAAATGGAATGCATATATTGTAGAGGATGCCATTCAGTCCTTTCAGATCTGCTGTCTTTTTGATGACTTTAACTTCTTTCCTGAGAAATGAGGAATACCGTAGAGTTAATCGACTTAGTCGAAGAGCTTTTGTTTTTTTTAATTCATTCATTTCTATTCCCGCTCTGGCCACAGCAATTGTATATGTCTGGGTTTCTGGTTTGGTCAATACACAATTTCTAGGCCATGCTTTGTATATAGCCAACTGGTTTGTCTCACAGCCAGCTGGGATTCTTAACAATGTTACATTTATATGTGTGTATGTGTATACACAACCACAGCTACATCGTCTGCTTATATTATCGTGTTTAAAAAAAGCTGTAAATTATCATGGATGCCTTTACATTTCAGCCGATTCATGAATTCCTGCTTATCTTCGTACTCCTCTTTGTCTTTTAACCATACATTTGTTTGCAAAAAATGTTTTAAAAATAGTCACAAAGTCAACTCCACACAACTTACTTTCTAACATCAGCGACAAGGTTTGAAAATGGTGCTTCCCAGTTGTACATCTTTATCACACGCATCCCAGATATAACCTCATTCATGATCTTGAAACGAAGATCTGTCATTGTGGCTGTCTTATGCCTGTAATTTGAACACAAATTCTCAGAATACTGGATAATAAATCTAACTTCTTATAAGAGAAAGATCAGTTGGTAAAGCCACGTTTCATTACATTGCATCAGGAGAGTATGAGATAAGAGAGCTTATCCCCGGACCCCATCAAGGGTTCTACTCGTCGTGCTATTTTTAGAAACTTGTTAACAATGCCGCTGTTTTGTCTTGACGTTTTGACGATACGACCGAGCCTCCTGCAATCTGGCTAATCACGCTCCGTCCCCGAAATAACTTCAGTTCATAAATAGAATGAAAAGATCCCCTGATGAGTGTAAAGCACAATATGGGGGAGAAGCTCTCTTATCTCATATTCTCCTGATTGCATACGATTGCTGTCTACTACCAACTACTAATCAAAGAATACGATATCCTATGCTGTTATAATTTACAACTGTTTCTATAGAAACACCGACGCAGACGACACTTGTATTTTACTAAGCTTTTACACAGATGTTTGAGGCTACATCAACTGAGCTAGTCTCCGATAACTGGCTCACTGCTGGTTGCTGATAAGACAGACACTGAGGGTTGTCACTGCCAGAGATTTGTTTACGTCCTCGGCGGTTCGTTTACGTCCACCTTATAACATAGTCAGAGTAAAGGCAGACGGGACCTCCGGCTTTACGCCCTTATCCGACAGACGAGACACTGAGAGAGTAAAGTATCTTTGCTAAGGACACAACGAGATCGACCGGTCTGGGAATCGAAACCACGTCAGTGGACCCGACGTCCGATGCCCTAACCACTAGGCCACCACGTCTCTCTCTTTCATTTCTCTTTTTTATCTCATTTGATAAATGTCTGACTTAATATCGAGTTTATGTGTCTTATATTTAGTTTCAACAATAAACAACAGTCGTCAAAAAGGCATTTTTTCAGACGTTTTTTTTTTAATGTGTGTATAATTTTTGCAAATGATAAAAAGCAATCTACTATACCTCAGAATGGCAAAATTCCTTCCCATCCAACCTTGTACAGGAGCAAGCAGAAGCAAAACAATAATACCAGGAAAAGACCACGCCCCTATCTCATAATAGCTGAATGCTGCAGTGAGGATGAGTAGGATAGGTGATATGAACACTTGAGTTAAAAATATGGTCACCTGGAAACAAAGTATAATAATGAGCGGCCTAAAGATGTTGGTTTTTGTGCATGCATGGTGATGCTGCTGCTGATGATGGTGAAGATGATGATGGTGGTGGTGATGGTGCTGCTGATGATGGTGAAGATGATGATGGTGGTGGTGATGGTGCTGCTGATGATGGTGAAGATGATGATGGTGGTGATGGTGCTGCTGATGATGGTGAAGATGATGGTGATGATGATAGTGATTATGGTGCTGATTGTGGTGATAATGGTGGTGATGGTGCTGATGATGATGGTGAAGATGATGGTTATGATGATGGTAGTGGTGAAGATGATAATGGTGTAGATGATGGTGATGGTGAAGATGATGGTGATGGTGGAGATGATGGTGATGATGATGATGATGGGGATAGTGTTGATGACAATGAAGGTAATGATGGTGATGACAGTGATGAAGGTGACTGTGATAGTGATGATGGTGATGATGGTGGTGGTGATGATGGTGATGATGATGGTAATAGTGATGATAGTGATAGTGGTGGTGATGATGATGGTGATGATGACAGTGATGGTGATAGTGATGATAGTGATGATGATGGTGATGATGATGATGATGGTGATGGTGGTGATGATGATGGTGATGGTGATGATGATGGTAATGATGATAGTGATGGTGATAGTGATGATTCATCTATTGAATAGATTCCTAGAATTATGAACAACGAAGCAGACTATATATTATTGTAAATCAAGCAAACGTAGAGATTGTGATAATTGAGAACTGACAATTTTTTAAGCAGATTCATTTGACAACCTTTAGGGACTGCACACTGCTGACTGTTTTGCTTCATATTACAACACTAAAGCTTTTTCGGCTGAAGATAGAGAAGAGAACACTCTTTATGATGGACTTAGATTGACTAAGCCCCTGGTTCTTTCATCTTGTTATACAATAATCATTTATAGTGCTACATAAATTGGTCTTTTTCAACTGGAACAACACTAGCATTTTTTCTGTTCCACTATTATTTGTCTCACTAAGGAATGCACAGTTGGAGAGAAAATCCTTTTCCTGCATAGAAATACAATGAGAAAGAATGCAATTCTACTTACTCTTTCTAAAATCTGTACATCACTTGTGACTAGATTAACGATATGTCCTGTAGATACTGCCGCACAAGCAGATTGACTTAACTGCATTGCCTACAACAAAATAAAATATCATGCAAAATCATGAGTAATTGTTCTAAGTTATATGAACAGAGAGATGTATAAACAAAAAAACAAACAAACAAACAAATGAACAAACAATTGAGCAAATGAACAAATGAATGAACAGACAAACAAATGAACCAAAGCAAATAAGCAAACATTGATGAATAATCATATGATTGATTGATGGAATAAATAGATGAAAACAGTCAAGTAACATTTATGGATGTCCAGTGCAATATCAAAATTAATAAATAAACAAACTGATGGTCTTGAACCATTGTACTGTATGAATAATTATTTGACAAATGCAAATTATACAAATGGATGAAACAAAACAAAAATGAATGCAAATATTAATGAGATCTACATGATTGGAGTGTTATCTGGTTCTATACAATAATGTACCTTCTTAAATACAAGTGTCCCAAGACAAACTTTTAACTGCATACCATAACGAGTAAAGTAGAAAAAGTTGGGGTGGTGAATAAAGGCTGTACCAAATTGAAACAAAATAATAACAGAAGCGTATAGATAAGCCTGAAGACGAGTTGTCTGTGTTCCAGGCACAAAATAACTGATGAACCGACCAATAAAATAGGGCATTACTATTCTCATAAGTTCCTGCAAAAGACAAAAAGAAAGATATATTGAGTTTAGAACTTGAGAAAAGGAAGAGGAAGAGGAGACAGACTGTGTACCTCAAGCAAGAAGCCCATTGCTATAAACAAATACCCTGTTCCTAAGTATCTCACAACTGCTTTGTATAGTTTGGGTTTTCTGTTTGATCTTTTGGCACTCTGTTGTTCTTTGTCCCAGCATCTACGACAAAAGAAATTTAACATATTTATGTAATTTATATATAAAATATGAGCAGCTGACCTTTATGACGATTTAAAACGGCGAGCCACTGCTTAAAAAAATCATTTCCTAAATCATATTTAGCTGAAATATTCAAAAAACAAACAACAACAAATATATTGACCAATCATTTTGTCAAAGATTGTAACATATCACATTTATTTATAGCCTGTGTTGCTGGTGGTCAGCGGTCTCTCCCCTAAAACCGCAGACCGACGGCAACGCAGGCTAATCACATTAATGAGTCAGCTGTACGCAACTATTTGCTGTAACAAACACTTTCATTGTGATCAATGTTATTTAAACTGATTCCATAATAGTGATGTCACAATTTTCTTTATTTCTTATTCTTGATTGATTGTGTTTTTTCAAATGTCCAGATAGCATTTTCGGGAAAGCCCAAGCAAAATTATGAATCAAAGAGATGACAATTTGACATTAGGGCAGAACAATAAAAAATGGCTGAGATATGAGCATTTGAAATGTAAAAATCTTGGCCAATATTCACTTCAATGTTGTCAAAATTACACCATAATTCATGGTTTTCTAACACTTTCAAATGATAATGACATTCAATTCATTTTTTTTGTGACATCATCACCTGGTAAAATTGAAATAAACTTTGGGTGGGTTGTGATATGTACAACAGACTTGGTGGAGAAGTAAAAGTCATAATAATATACTTGCAAAAAATCCTTGATTCTGATTGGTCGAGAGCAGTGCGCAGTTCAGGCGTAACACCAGTGCAGAAAGCTGTAACACCAGTGCAGAAAGCTTTAATACCAGTGCAGAAACTTGTAATACCAGTGCAAATTACAACTCGATTCAAAAGACAAAATACACCCTAAAACTAAATGTTTTGGGATTTTTTTACTATCTACAGAATAATTTTAATTTTCTAATCATTTCTATTTGCAAAAAGTTTGAAATTTTACAAAAATACTTAAGAAATCTGAAAAAAAAACTGAGCGAGATCTCATTGAAAAGTGTTCAATTTTTGCCTTGAGAGCACGCTAGATGACGACATCATCGGCGCACGCTCCTTCTAATTTGAATCAAAATATCAACCAAATGCTTTTAAAAATCGACAAAATGTTAGATTTTTTTTGCAAGAATATTATCAAAAAATAATAAGATAGTTTCTCATTCAATTTGGATTAATTTGCACTCGTTTGTTTTTTAAAGAGCCTAGGGCTCATGCAATTACGAACTCTTTGAAAAACAAAATCGTGCAAATTAATTCCAAATTGAACTCGAAACCATCTTATTACCTGTACTACTCATACCTTTCTAATTTGTCGGTGACATGTTTGGATGAATCATCTTTAGGTACTTGATAGAAATCTTCATTACTTAATGGTCTCTTGTAACCTTTCTTGAAAAGCCCATTCAGCCAGCTGTAAATCGAAATATAAAAAAAACATATCAAAAATAAGACTAAAAAAAATTCAACAGAAGTTTACAATATAGTCCAGTTAAATTGTTTTTGAAACTTAACAATGTATACCATTTACAGTGAGGACACTTGAACCATGAACACTTTGTGCTTTTTTGACACTTTTTTGGCATGCATCCTTCAAGTGAATCTATTTGAAAACATTTGAAGTTTGATAACTCAGTGCATTTGAGTTCAGTCCTACTTTTTCAGAGAATTTGAAGCAGTAGAAAGTTCAAAAAATGAAAAGCTAAATAAAGACAAGTGTTCACGGTTCGAGTGCCCTCACTGTAAATACAGCAGCTATTCTTGAAAAGGCTGTCCAGTTGAAATACTGATTTAGTGAATAACAAATATACATGTACACCTACATGTATCCCTGAAATATATGTGCAAAGCAAAAGTTTCCTAATTGGCTTTTTGATCACTAAATCAAGCGAAGATAGCATTTAAATTAAAATCACAAGATAAATTTGATGTAAAATGGATGGATTATGACATCATTACACACATACATCCTACCCCCTTCCATCCAATAATTCATGACCTTTCCCTTGGCTCTCTATGTCTACAGAATTACATAATTTATTTAAATAGTCCATATAAAATATGTCACATGTCTTTTTTATAACCACAAAGTCACAAGATCCAAAGAATAATACTCAACAAAACCTTTCATTTTCTAAATCAACTGCAAGAATTCTATCAAAGTAGGGAATTGTATTTTGCTGTGTACATGTGTTTGTTAACATAATTGAAGCGATGAAATAAATTTCCATCATTGATATGGCCGATTCTAGCTGATCAAAGTACTTTTTGAAATCTAAGGTGGAATCTGCTTGGCAGCAACGTTAAAGATATTTTTTACTGTGACAGTCATTGAAATCGGCGTTTATATGATTTTATATTGCTGTAAAATATCGATGTAACTATGTCTCTGAAATTTCGATCCATCAGATTTAATTGCCAACCAATAAAGCAGAAAGTATTAAAAATTCCGCTTCGACGTTCAGCTTGAGTTGCAGTTATGCAATTTAATGAGCTTGAACCACGAGTTAATTCAACGTCTGCTACATTTAACAGAATTTTGACAACAAAAGCTCTCTCACTTACCCAAACGATACATATTTTGTGTACAAACCAACGCTTTCGAATGGATTTGGCGGCAACTTCACTATATCCTCCGGCATTTTGAGTAAGAGGAAAATAAATAACTCGTTGGTAAAACGTGAGCACGAAATTAGACAGGCGTTGCTAGTAGTGACTGTAATCAGCCTGGAAACAATTTTGTAGATGACACAGGAACCCCATTAAGAAATAATTTTTGCGCAAAAAATCGTGGAAATGATTTTGTGGTCGAGTTTGCAAAGAAGACGAAGAAGAGGATCCAAAAAAGAAGTATTTATTGAAGTTCATGGTTTTCTTTGAAAGAATACATAGACTTTCAAACTTTTCTTTTTCTCCTTCTCAGGATCCATTCTCCTGTTATTTTGCGTCACTATCCGAGATCAGTTATTATTTCGGTTGAAAGAAATGTTAAGAGAAAAATACCATACGCCCTTGGCAGGATTTGAACCCACGTCTTCGGTATTCTAGTCCGATGTGTTAACCACGACACCACAAGGACAACCACGCTGGAAACGCAGCTGAATTGTGAAGTGTACGGCAACCGTGAGCATCCCAGAGCAATATTTTTCTCTATAGATAAGTTGAACACCGTAAATTAACACATCGGACTAGAATACCGAAGACGTGGGTTCAAATCCTGCCAAGGGCGTACGATATTTTTCTCTTAACATTTCTATCATTACTACACACCGAACGCATTCATAAATTACTACTTTACAATGTTCATTCTATGCGTACATATTTACGGTGTTCAACTTATCTATAGAGAAAAATATTGCTCTGGGATGCTCACGGTTGCCGTACACTTCACAATTCAGCTGCGTTTTCAGCGTGGTTGTCCTTGTGGTGTAGTGGTTAACACATCGGACTAGAATACCGAAGACGTGCGTTCAAATCCCGTGCCAAGGGCGCATGATATTTTTCTCTTAACATTTCTTTCATTACTACACACCGTATTTCGGTTGCCGTTCAAAAAACAAAACCAAGTGGGCGAACAAGGCGTTCATTTGCCGGGAACAAAAAGCAAGACTGATTAATTGATCTAGAAAGCTGTGTTTCCAGTAGCTATGTACGATAAGGAATGAGGTTTCAATTATATGGTCTGGACAACAACAAAAGGAAAAAAAATTAAAGTACTTAGCTATACATAAATTATGGGACAATGTGAATTAAATAAATAGTCTCCAACTGCTCCTTCCGTGTGACTGATTGTAGGCTGACTTTCGGGACGTGACTAAGACATGTTCTAAGCTATCCACCTTAACACAGTAAATGATCAGAATAAAAACACAAAAGACTAAATCACTTAATTAATTGAAATTCTGATTATTTTGACTAAGGTTGACGCATTGTCCAAAACAATCCTTTGATCCATCGCCGCATTGTAAAAGCTACTCCCCTGAGAGAAGTTGCAAAAATCATCTCTCTTTGAATATTATTATTATCAATTTCTGTGCATGACGAAGCAGGGATTACACGCATAATATCTTGATTTTGACTGCTAGAAGTAATTCAAGAGAAGAATTAGAGGAAGAGTTTTACAGACTCAGTACGAGCGGCAATGGAGTCTCTGGGGTTGCGACGTTTCAAGCGGAATGAATTGTCTTTCAAAAAGAACAGCGCAAGAGGACTAAATTGTAGAGAAGATAGGCTTTTGGAGTCAGCTCTCGGTTCAATAGAGAAAGAACGTCAGCGTTCTTTGAACGCAATTGTAAATGAAGTCCACAGCATTAATGATTCTTTAAAGGAAACGGTTACTGTAAAACGGAATGAACGGAGTCAAGCGCCAGTTGTGATTGAACACGGTCAGCCGAAAAGCCAATTCGCTTGCTCAAGGAGCCGAGAAGATCTGAATTGTAAGAATAATAATTATTTGAACTCAGCTGAACGAGGCGAAGAAAGTATTATGAATCCAGGTGAGTTTGAATTTAACTAAAAATCATTATTTCCCGTTATTCTGATTTCCTCAAAATCCTAATATGCTCGAACAACATCGCGAAAACTGAAGAAATTTAGAAGGCCTTATATGAAGGCATATGATTTCCAAACGTATACATCTTTTGATATACACTAATTTACTTGCACTCATTTCTTAGCCTACAAGTAATTAAGTAATCCATTATAAGGTACTCCATCGGTTTTTAATTCAAAATGTGCAAATGAACACCGCAGTTTTGCTGCGTTCAGTTTTTTGTTTTCCTTTTAAATCGGCCGATTGCGAGTTCCTCCGGTAAAAATCAAGCACACTAGTTACTTTTAAAAATATAAAGAAATAAAACATATTTTTTCACAATATTGTTTCTTTAAAAAAACTGTATATAGCATACAGAGTATACATATCAATAATGTTCACGCATCATGTTTTGATTTCTTTGTTTTAAACAAAGCAGCTAATTGAAAATGTGAATTAATATAAAATTTTCATAGACTATGAATTGTATAGCCTCCGTTGCAGACGTCTTATGTGGTTCGCCGAAAGAAAAGCTTGTTGTGGGAGCTTTTCTTTCGGCGAAGCACATAAGACGTCTGTAACTGAGGCTATACATTGTAGCCTCTAGTGAAAGTCAGTTTTTGCCACTGAGTCAGCTATAGAAAAAAAAAACCTTTCAGCTTTTAACTGAGGTGAGTTCAAGTTTTCAGGAAATTCTTATTTGGGCATCATCCTCGGGAACAGATATATATAACCCCTGGGTTCCCGAGGATAATTTGGGCATCAGATCATTTGAAATGGGACTGAGCTGATGTCACGTGAGCAGTCCTTTACAAAACACTTTCCACCTAATTACGACCAAACTACCCTGTATTTAGAGTTCAAAAATTCCTCTGCTTGCCGCGGTAACGATTAACCAAAATTGTTAGACTAAGACTATGAATTAAATGAATGCCGAACTAACTCTAGTGTTTTCTGCTAGCAGAGTCTCACACGGGGACTTCACAAACGAGAGAAACTCTGTTAGCAGGGTAACTCCAGTGAACCACGACCCCTCACTTACTGCACGACGGAGTCGGCTATTTCATTCGAGCTAGTGTTTGAGTGAAGTCTAAATTCGAGCGGCTGCTTATTTATTTTCTTTCAGATTACCATAGCGACCTCAACTTCCCATCAATCAAAGGCGACAGCTCAGGCCCGGTACCTGCCATCAAACGCATGCTAACTCGACGTCGAAACATCTCAACTGGAAGTATCCCTAGCGACAGTCACTATGACAACGGTAAGATATCACATCGTTCAGTTGGCAGTCCCCTAGCAACGCGATCACGACTCAGTGACGCTTCAAGTAATTACTACAATGAGTCCACGAGTTATCTGACTTCGGAATCCGGAAAACATGGTGTTCAATCCACGAGTTTCCTGGCTTCTGAATTTATGAGTAAAGTACGTGCTCATTCATTGGATCAAGTCAGTATTGAATCCACTAGTTATCTTGATCAAGAAATCACAAAACCGACACGTCAGTCTATAATCAAGGCAGGTTCTCGATCCATGAATAAACTGAGTAATGAATCCACGAGTTACCTGGCTTCTGAGACCGCAATGGTTGATGGTCTATCCATGGGAAAGCTGATGGAATCTTCGAGTAAAAGTACTGAAAGTCTTGACGGTAAAAGCGACCAAGTAAAGCTTTTTCACCGGCGTAACGCGTGGATGAAGCGTACTATCAGCGCAGACAACATCACCGCCATAATACCGAACGAAAAACATCCAAATCCCATACGGAGAATAACTTACGCAAGCTACGGTACGTCTCCCGTTCCTGCTCGCACAGTAGCTATACCTTCGCCCGCAAGGCAACGTAAGTTCGCTACGTCAGCTGATTCAAGCCCGCTTTTATTGCGACGTGGGCTGACCACGGAAAAGAACATTAACCTAAACCACTCTTACCCGCAAGTTGCGGGACATAAGCGGGTCACGCGTATGGTCTCGTGTCCTCAAATTGGTTTGGGTAAACTGGAGAGCGAGTTTCAAACTCTAAAATGCTCGGACGCGTTGCCAATTTTGAGGAGTAAAACAGATTTCCCCGAGTTGGTACATGACAACACTGATGATAATTTTGCGTACGATTCAAGTAAGTCAGAAATGAGTGTTAGTCCTAAAAACAATTATGGCTCCCACATGGATAAGAATTTACAGCATAGAATTAACTCGTTTCTTGAGAGTTTACCAGGAAAGGAAGTGGAAGATTATGATGAGTCATAATGTCAGAGGTTTTTGCCGATGAAGGATCAACGGCATGATTATCAATCGATGATAACAATTTTGCTTATATATGATCCAATATAAATGGGAGCAGTTATTGATAAAAACTTACCGTCTCAAACAAGCCTGTGCGTATAAAAACAAGATGGATAGGCCGTGGAAGGCTGGAATATAACTATAACTGAACTATAAATTCTTATATCCACCCTGCAAGGAGGAATTTGTGTTTTATTGCATGTGAACTGTAGCTGATCACTGAGTTCAGCAATGAATTTCATAATTTTAGGAAGATTCTGTGAGCATGTAAATGTACGGGGTTGCTCTCGAAAATATGTCAGAAACGAAGTGCAAGTAGTTTAAGCGTAGTAAAATGAAATACACCGCAAACACAAAACAATAAAAAAGAGCTAAAAGACAATGTGCACAATAAAATATTTCACATGCAGGATTTCTTAAAACCATTCTGTGATATTTTCGCTTTAGTATGTTACCAACAAGGATAACAGACTGATCTTTACGGTTGAACAATAATTACAGCATTGACGTCAAAGGAAGATGTTGAGAAAGTCAAATAACAGAAATAAATAATGTTCAAGACTTGTTGATGTTTTTGTTTGTTTCCATTCTGCCTTTTTTAGGGAGAGTGGGGGTGGTGGTAATTATTGTCATTGAAATCATTTGTATGTGAATGATATTTGATCCCGGGGGGGGGGGGGGGGGGGTACTCCCTTCAGATCTGGGTAGGGGTGTTCCGCTGGGATCTTATAGGGGTTATCCTGTTTATGACAAAAAATACCTAACTTCCATACCCTGTTTATGACAAATTACAATTGCTTAAGGTATCAGGGGACCCTAATGACCACTGTTCGCTTTTCTTCGTATAGGGCGCAAAATATGCAACCGATTTCTATGATTTATATATCAAAATAATATATGAAAACAACTATGTAAGAAAATATTGACAATTTTTCAATTTTTTTTAGTAAGTGGTGAAAATATAAATTTATACTCCGTTTTTTCAAAAAGTCACAGTACAGCAGAAATTTATCCGATCAAAACACATTTATTGTAGTCGTAAAGACGAAAGATTGAACTAAAAAACCGTGTCTCCGATTTTTGAGTTATGCCCTCGTTGCGAAGATATCTGTTTCTAAAGTTAAAAATCGCATTTTTTGACGATTTTTATACAAATCACTCAATATCTCTTGAATTCAAACTAATTTCTCTCATTTTTTGGGCCCTGATTATGACAGAAAATTTGGATTAAATCGGAAATAGAGTAGAATTAAATACCCTGTTCATGACACCAAGGTCGAAAAACCATACCCTGTTCAGCGGATCATCCCCGTATAGTTGATATAGGGTAGTACTCCCCCCCCCCTCCCCCCCCCCCCCCCCCCCCCCCCCCCCCCACCCGGGTATTTGATTTTGTTAGCGCTTTCTTTCCATAACGGGTTCCCTGTCGTAATCCGCACCACAGGATGCCCAAAATTTTTATCACAGCAAGGAACAAAACAAGATGGCTGATTGTTGACCATGGCAGACATCAACGACGAAAACACTGGCCAAACTATCATGGAATACGAAAATGGATTGCCTAAAATCGATCCAAGAAGGAACAGATATCCTTTCTGCGTTGTTTGGACGCCTATTCCGTTTTTAACGTAAGTTTTCCAACAAAAAAGCTCGTCAAAATTCGCTTCATGAAAATTTGACAGATTCGACATTAGAACTTAGATACAATATACTTGATTCTAGAACAGTTTTATTTTAGTATCGAAATATATTAAAGGGTTTAAAGGTGGAAATACATTTGAAAAATTCAAAACGGCATGAAAAAATTATTTTTGGAACGGACGAGGTTCCAAGAATTTATAGTTTTACATAAACTCAATGAAGTGTAATAATATAGCCTCATATTATAAAAAGACCATCAGCTAAACCAGGCATTTTTTAAACTTCAGTAGAAAACATAATCTTGGCTGTGTTACCATCAATATCACTGTAAAATGTTTTTAAATATGTTCAATTTTTTTCAATTTGTTGAATAATGTCGTTAAGCATGCATGATTGAAGTGTTTGGGATACATAAATAGCATAGCGTATTGGTACCCGAGGCTTTCTTTTGTTTTTAAAGTACTGCTGTATCTACATTTCAAACAATCAGACTTGATTGCTGTTTATTATAGTGCTGCTAATTCAACCAGGATGACATCATGTTTATTTTTCAGCCAATCAGGTTTACGCTTTAGACCAAAAGACATGTCTTTGTGTCCTTTATCTGCCAATAAAATTACAAAGACACCAATTGGCTGATAAACAAGATGTTGTCCATGTTGAATTAGCAGGACTGCAAAAATGCAGACACAGCAGGATGTCCATAAATTATATAACTGATTTAAAGTCACTATAAAAATAAGAGAGTATTTACTAACATTTCAGACGTTAGTCCTTCTTTGATGTAAAGAGAAAGGATGAAGGACTACCATCTAAAACATCTCAGTAAGCACTCTCTTCTTTTTATGGTGTATAACCAAGAGAGTATGAGATAAGAGAGCTTATACCCCTTATTGGGCTTTACACTCATCAGGGGATCGTTTCATTCTATTTTCAAACTGAAGTTATTTCGGGAATGGAACGTGGTTGGCCAGATTGCGCGAGGCGCGGTCGCATCGTCAAAAATATCTCAAGACAAGTTTCTAAAGCACAACGAGTAGATCCCCTGATGGGGTCCGGGGATAAGCTCTCTTATCTCATATTCTCTTGGTATAACCTATATTTTTACCACAACTGTTTCATTAGAAACACAGCTCACAATAGTTTTATTGCTATAATTACCTATAATTTTGATTTGGTAGTCACTTACTTGGGTGCCACCCTATAATGCTTTCATTTATTTTTACTTTTGTATCTGTAGGTGGTTGTTCCCATTCATTGGTCACATGGGTATTGCTATGTCATCTGGTGTCATTAGAGACTTTGCCGGGCCATATTTTGTATCTGTAAGATTTTCCATCTGATTTTTAAAGCTAGTCTAATTGAAGCTTCACAAAATAGAAAACAAAAAAAACAAAAACAAAAAAACAAGGATTATAAATATGTTTTGTGGTATCTTTTATTTACAGGAAGACAGCATGGCGTTTGGCAACCCAACAAGGTAATTGAATAACTTTTATAATGAATAAAACTACATTTTTCAGTTTTGTTATACTGTGGCAGCACTACCTGCTATCTTCAGAGTTTTAACATGGCCTGGTCATCAATACTAAAAAGATCAACAATGTGGCGCCTTTTTTGCTGTGTCTTCTGCCTCTTACAATGTAAAAGTAGGCTAAAGTAATTATTACAATTATTGTCTTCAGAAACTTATAATTTATTGCAAATATAAGGTATTAGTAAGAAGACTTGGTTTTTGATACTTACTATTAAAAATAATGCAAAATGTACCTAATACCAAGGAAGATTATACTGCTACCAAGACATATGTGGAAACTGATCGTTGCTTTTGGTAATAATTAATTATTTTGATTTATTAGAATAAAAACTATAGTATGTATATATGTATCAGAATATATAATACTTTTAAAACTACCTTACAGCCAAATTCATTAGTACTCCTCGATCTTCCATTTCAAAACTTTGTTTGGATATTGGGAGTTTCTGAAACATCAATCAATTTCATAGGGCAGAGCTTGCCTTTAGAGTCGTACTGTAATTGGTTAATTTGACCTAATTAAGCTCCACCTCCTGAAATTGACTGATGGTCAAGCAAAGACAAATTAAAAAACAAAACAAAATTTTCAAACTGCTGGTTACAATACTAATTTGGCTGTAAGGGAGCAGTACTGATATTTGAGGGGAGGGAGGGGGGGTGGTTGGGCAAATACCAAAAAAAAATTGAACAAAGCCTTAAACAGAGAAAAAACTATAATATTGTGCACGGCAGATGTGCCAATAAAAAATATTGTGCAGGGAGGCAGAAAATATCCTGCACAACCATCACATGGGAAAAAGAATACCTGCACAAAAAAATTGCCCAACACCCCCCTCCCCCCTCAAATATCTAATGGTCCGTCCCTAATTGTTGGTAATTGCTGAACAAGTTGCTGTTTTAAACAGGTATTGGAGGCTTAATCCAGCCAAGGTATCAAGCAAACAGAATACCTGGGATACAGCTGTGTCGTCAGCCTCTGATGAATACAAACACAGAATGGTGAGCTTGTGTTGAAGTTGTGAAAATAATAATTACACAGTACATTAGAGTGATTGTTTGTGTGACTTTTTGTAAACATTGGAATCCATATGATGCCTGAAATGTTATAGCTAAGATTATTAACATATGACATGCTTTGTTTTGTAATTCTACTTATAAAATTCATGAATAATTAATGAACCCAGAACAATAAAAAATCACTACCGTGACGGCATCTGTATATCTGATACAGAAATCGTCCTGATTTGCATAAGGTTTACCTTAAAATATCTTGGCCAAATTAAACCTAATTTCAAAAATATTAATCTAAAATAGCAGCATTAACCTAGACATTTCATAAGTAATATACAATATTTGCGTCCAATCTGTATGGAATATAAAATGTCTCGCCTTCAGCTCGACATTGTATATTCCATACAGATCAGCCGCTCATATTGTATATATTACTTGTAATATCAATTTTAAATGTTTTCTTTAATGGAAATCAATAAAAAAGTTAGCCGTATGATTTCCCATTCATGCCAAAAAACTCCGATGGTACACTCTGTTACATTAATAATGTAATAATGTTCAGTTAATAAGTAACAAATTTGTAGAATAAAAACTAACATAAGAAAGTTTGAATCCATGATTTTATTACTTTGGACATTTCACGCAATCCAGCGTCAATATCAAGAATTACATAAATATTCAGAAACAAAACAGTATATTGTTAGTAGTCATAAAGTCCCATGAATTTAAAAGTTAATGTCAACAAAAAAATGTTTGCTTTAACAGAGTATGATTGGATTCAGTAACAAAAATGTTGTAAATGCAATGTACTTAGAGTGCATACACTAAAAAGTGTGCAACATAAATACCACTAAATAGTGCTATTTTATGCTAATTCTATTGTTTTCTTTTGTTTTATTAGTGCTTTTTACCACTAAATAGTGACAACTGTTGCAAACTTTTAGTGCATGCACTCTACAATAGCAGCTTCACAAATGCTCTAACTCTCTATGACAACACATCTAACTAAACAACCTTTTAAAATCTATTGTTAATTTTTAGCACAACTTGTGCTGCGACAATTGTCATTCACATGTTGCTATGGCACTGAATTTAATGGAATATGACAAGTCAACTTCTTGGAATATGTTCAAATTGGCCTTGTACATTTTGATATTTGGAAGGTTTGTAAGGTAAGCATTCAAACTGGTTTATTCCTAGTATTGATCATCTTTATCATCACCATCATAATAATAACTGCCATCATCACAACCACCATCATCATCACCACCATCATCACAACCATCATCATCATAACCACCATCATCATCATCACCACCATCATGACCACAACCATCGTCATAATCATCATCATCATAATCATCACCACCATCATCATCACCACCACCATCATCATCATGGTCATCATCATAATCATCATCATCATCAACACTATCATAATCATCACCACCATCATCATGGTCACCATCATCACCACCATCATCATCATGGTCATCATCATAATCATCAACACTATCATCATCATCAACACCATAATCACTAATCATCATTTTTTGTCTTTTTGTTTTCAGTTATTGGGGTTTTGTGAAGACATGGCTTCCATTTTCAATCCTGTGTATTGTCATAACACTTCTCGTTGTACTCACATAGTGTGTGAAACTGCCAACTGGAAGCTCACTGTATTTACCAAACAATAATAGTCAAGGGAATTTAATAACCAACTGACGCATACATTAATTTTAAACACAATATTGATATGGTATAATGTAATGATAAAAATTTGTATCTGATAAAATTTTGGTTTGCTGGATGAGTATAAATATTCAATTCCAGCAATGAACTTTTTTAATACTGTAAATGTTAAATGTAATGTTAAAATTCCAAAATGCATGTCATTGTAAGATAATAGTGTCTATTGAAAGTAGAGTACAAACACAAAGTGTTCAACATAAATACAACTTAATATGTTTTGTGCTATGTTTTCTTAAATTCTATTGTGTTCGTTTGTCTAATTAGTGCTATTTACTACTGATAATGTTTGCACACATTTAGTGTTTGTAATCTATTACAAAATCTCAGCATAAATTAATTAATAAATGATATTATTAAAAACTGTTTAAGCTGAACTAATCAAAATGAAGGTATTTCAAAACATGGAATAATTACCGTAATAATCACTTGACAATGTGTCATGACGACACCAAAACCTTAACCTGTTTCATTCTCAGGAATTATAAGAATTTGCATGTAAATAGCTGGAACAATCGTAATAAACTACTTAATTTTCAACACTTTCTTCTATCAAAACACAAAATGTGTCCATAGTTTAATTTCTTCAATGTATAAGTATTACTGTTAAATATGTTATATCACAGCTCACCCTTTCATATTAACTTTGCTTTGATTTTGTCTTTCTGGACAGTCAATCAATTCTAGTGACAGATCTTATTTCTAATCAGCGAATCACAAAATGTATAGAGTCCTTGTATGTGAGGTCAAAGCAGCCCCATCTGAAGGACAAAACAAAATATTTTTTCTCTTGGGAGCTGAAATGCATTGTTTTGTCCTCCAGGTTGAGCTGCATTCCAGCAAACTGCAACAGAAACAGAAAATTCCTCCCAGCATTACATTGACATGAAACATCACATTAAATAGAGTTTTGAAATGATGTAAGTTTATAGCAAGTTCAAACTTGTTTCATAACCTGCTTGCAAACACTTGCATGTACATGGGTTTTGGCCATTTCAAAATTGTTCACTGATCAATACAAGATCACAAGTTTGACCATGGAAAGAACTTAAAGGACATACATTTTCATTAAACATGTTAAATCCAACCTAAAAATCTCTGAAAAATTTTTTTAAAGAATTTGGCTTGAGATGTTAATGAATGCACTCTAGTCTTGGGCTTCCCGTGTCACAGGAATGTCACAGGGAGCTCAAACCTAACAAGAGACAAACCCTTGCCAACTATCCCTCATGCTGCATAAACACATCCACAGTTGAACTTCACTGCAGTATTATTAACTGTATCCAGAGCCAAACCAGTGCACTCGAGATGATACCATTTTTTGCAATAATCACATTGTACCCATTCAACATAATCCTGTCTGTCGTGAGGTCGTAAACAATCACCATGGAAACCACAAGTGTCTGGGATGTTTGTCTCTGTGCTGATGGGAACTTTGGGTGTTTTTTGTTTCTTTTTTATTTTGGGAATTTTTTGTTTTTTCTTTCTACCAGGTGGCCTTCCTCCTTTCGTTCGTTTTAGACTAGAACCTGTTGAAAAAGAGAAATATTTTTTATAATATACCATAATCACTTGAATAAGATATGGCACTTGGCAGAGTTGTGTAAAATTCGATTTCATGCTGGGGATTCCAATTGAGTAAATATGGTTGCCTTTTTAAACCAAGAGGCATAATAGTAAAAACTGCACTCCGGAAAAAAATTTGTATCATCATCATCATCACCACTATCATTATCACCACTGCCACCTTCACCACCATCATCATCAGCATCACCACGACTATCATCACCACCAACACCATCATCATTACTACCACTTTTATTACCATTACCATCACTATCACCATCAGTACCACCATCACCACCACTATCATCAACATTACCACCACTATCAACATTACGATTGCCATCATCAACATCACTACTGTAATCACCATCACCACCATTATCATCGTTACCACCACTATCATCATCATTGCCACCATCATTACCATCACCACTATCATTACCATCACCACCATCTTCATCACCACTATCATCCTCATCACCACCATCATCACCACCATCTTCACCACTACTATCATCCTCATCATCACCATCATCATCACCATCATTTAATATGATACCTTCAGTATTATAAGCATCAATTGCAAGTGGT
Source organism: Diadumene lineata (assembly GCA_918843875.1). NCBI lineage: Eukaryota > Metazoa > Cnidaria > Anthozoa > Actiniaria > Diadumenidae > Diadumene > Diadumene lineata. The sequence continues at coordinate 3,994,576 of OU974081.1, read as the reverse complement.
GAACCCTGTTGAACATCACTCTCTTCTCTGAAGTAGAATGATGCTCTGCTTGGTGAACTACATGTAGCCTTAGACTGATCAATCCTTTGTAATGCCAAACCATTGCTAGACAAACTGGTTTGTGAATTTGAAGTACTTCCAGAGTCAACTTTCTGAGTTGGGATGTCCATACAAAAGAGCTCTGAATCACTCGGGTCGTCATCAAGTTGGTTTTGCGCTGCAATTGCATACGCAACAAGCTCATCGTTATCACATTCACTGTCACCAAAATCTACAGGATCTATTACGTTAATTATTGGCTTCTTGTCAATTGATCCTGTGATTTCATTGTTCAAATTACTAGATCCATTTTGGCCTCTTGATTGCTTGTTTATGCCTTGAATGAAGTTGCAATCAATGTTGTCACAATTATCTAATGTTCTTGCTTTTTGAGTAGTATCACCATTGATGTTGCTAGCATAATCACTGATGTTACCAGCATAAGTTGCAGGACATTTGTTCATGCTATTTGACATTTTATTGTAAACAGTTGAAATACTAGTGTCCATTGAGTTCAAACTGTCTGTCCATCCAGATTTAGCAGTAGTTTCCAAAATGTGTAGTTCATCAGCAGAAATCGGTTTAATGCTCTTGGAAGCCTCATTATCACTATTGTCATCATCACCACCATTACAAACATAATCATCATAATCATCCATAGCACTTTCGTTGTTAGCGCTGTTGCCTTGAAAGCCATCTTTATCATCATCATAAACATTATCAACTTCAGCAGCATCACTGTCTTCGATATATTGTATAGGAATTGATCTTATTGTTACTCTAGGGTAAATTTGATCACCGTCATCATCATCACCAGCTACTTGAAGCAAGCCAGCTTTTATATTTCGACTATGAATATTACTGTCAATGTTACTATCTGCTTGACTGCGTTTGGTTGTTTGGTGCTGTGATTCGCTAGAATTGTCTTCTTCTGTGCTGAGTAAGAATGGTGATAAGTCTGGGAGAAAGTCCTGCATTTCGCTGGCATCATAGGCCAGGTTGCTGTTGTTATTGTTGTTATTCACTGGTGAAGGACAATGTTCCAGCTGTGAGATAAATTAATGAGTAAATCATACAACCCAGATAAACCATGATGATTCATTGGCTAATCAATGAATTGATATTAATCAATATAATTGGTGGATTAATAGATTAATAATGGTAATCGATGATTGATCAACAGTCACAGGATGAAATGTTTTAATAATATTATACTATCATTGATTATTATCGATTATCATCTATTATTAACATAAAGTTTTATTGATTACCAACGATAATAATAAAAATAACAATTTATTTCTTTCAACCACTTTTCATTGACATCTCACTTGCTCTTTATCAATCCGGGACTTATGGAAGAGTGCTCATCTATTATTATTAATAAGTGATTCAATTAAGGTCATAGATTCTTTTGAAATCGATTAATCATTGATATTCAATATCAATCAATTAATTAATATTGATTCAAATTGATTGATATCGATTTTCATTGTTTATTGGTTTTATCAATCAATGGATTTTATCATACAAGTGTACAGATATATTATGTTCAAAATACTACAAGACAATACCTTGAATTGAAACTCTGAGTTATGTTGCTTAGCAACAGTACCAGGCTCTAGCACTGCTCCCTTTAGATGGCCAAATGTCACAATATCACCAGGGCAAAGTTCTTCTGTGTCTAATATCTTCTTGTCGTTGACATAAGTGCCATTCAGACTAGTATCACATATTGTAACTTTGTGACTGTCTGGATGTGTGGTTATTCTTGCATGTAGACGAGATATAAGGGCTTTGTGGACGGCAGAGTCCAGGAAGATGTCTGATGTTGCTGGGTTTCTACCTACGACTGTAGTGCCTGTCTTTAAACTGAAATATTATGTGAAATGGAAGGATAAATATGATATTATTTCATTTAATTAAATGAAATAAAACAATAATTATTAAATTATAAATTATTATTAAATTATACAACATTCAGATGATTTTTTTTCGGATTGAAACAGCTTGAGTTGTGGAATTGATGTTCTGGTAGTCTTCATCATTATGAGGTAGAAAAAGTTGCAGAGTAATACAAGGTATTGTTGGATGATTATGATGAAGAAAGTGAAAATCAAAACAATTCATGTTTATGATAAGGATGATAATAATGACAACATTCATAATAAATAGTTTCGATACAATGACGATAAAAGAGCAACAAAAATCAACTTACGTAAAAATATCATGGTAAGTGACTTCACATGAGCTACTCAATGAAATGAACACAAACATTCACGGTCACAAAACGTTTTGCAAACTAAACAAAATACGTTAAAAATCGCACAAAAAAAACTTGTACCACTCAATATTAAGTTGTAAACAAGGTCAACTGTATTTGATTTAAGTCCCCAGCGCTTTGTCTGGCAGCCCGGGTCTCACTGCATGCATGCAAGCATGAATGCGCAAGTTTCCAAACACACAAGAAATGAAAACCTCGACAATTTACCTAAAAATATCGCCAATTTTCGGCAAACTTGGGGGTAGTCCAATGCGACGAAGGCAGAAAGCTCCATTTTCGTTCGAACTTGCTTCATTATAGGGCATTTTAGGTATAAATTGGATAAAAAACTTGTAAGAAAGTTGTGAATGAGTAAAACAGACCCGAGTTTACCGCCAAAATAAGTCCACTGGCCAGTAACTCTCCGTCACCCTTACCACAGGAAGCCTAATTTTTTTTTTAATGTTGAGCAACATATTAGGTTTTTTATTGTGTATCAGAAAAAAAATGTAAAGATTATATGGAAATTGTCAAATTTTATTTAGTTAGGATTTTTTCATTATGCTTAAATTTTTAAATTTTAAAAGTTTTGTTTTCTCTTGGGTTTTGTTTCCTGTGGTATGTTACCATACTGTTTCCGCTGACCACATCAACGGCAGAACAAACTTTGTTTTCCAAAATATAAAACACATCAAAACATGCTATTTTAACTGCAAATTCTTGTACTTTTAGAAACAGAAATGAAACATGCACACCAAAAAATTAGAAAATGCATTTTACAAAATTTTGGTTCAAGTATGACAGACAAAATTGACAATTTTGGGTACTAACTCGACTCCATGGAAACTTCACAAACAAAATGGCGGTTTTGATCCATCAAGTTTGACATTTATTTGCTGAAAAAGAAATCCGAAATGGCCGGCGATCACTACATTCCACAACACCCTCTACCAGAGGAAATACAATCAATGGAAAAGGATGACACGGTGTGCCAGTTTTGTGGCGTTAGCTATCTTATCCACAACGAAATGAAGGCCTTGTTGAAAAGAGTCGAAGAGGCCGAAAAAACCATGGAGCATTATAAGGGAAGCGTTGAAAGAGAGGAACAGCTTAAGATCAAAGTTAAGGAGCTGGAGGAAGATACTGAATCGTTGATTAAGACTTTGCAGGCTAGCGAGGAAAGGTACTATAGTGGTATATATACGTCTTGGAAATTTGCTTTTATTGATTTCACAGGAAAAAAATTTGTGATTCCCACAATGGGTATATTTTAATTATCAGTGGGAAAATGATACCAAACCCATCGCTGGACCAGCATTGGGTTCAAATTTACCCATGCATATTTCTCCCATTAAATGGGAACATTAATCCCATGCTATTCCCATCTTTGGAAATAAATTGGGAGTTCAATTTTTCTTACTGTATTTTTGTGGATTCAATGATTAGGATGATGATGATGTTACGGTGGTGTTGTTGTTGTAGGGACTGAGGGGTGGCAATGATATGATTATGTTAGCAACCATGATGATAGCATCCTTAATAATGATGATGATGATATAGATAATGATGATAATATGCTGATGGTGATGTTGACAATGGTGATAATGTTAGCAATGATAACGATATTGATAATGATGTTGGCAATGGTGATGATGTTGATAACCAAGGCTTGAAATGTTGCCATGCATAGCCAGGTCAAGATGACCTTTCAAATGCATTTTTTGGGGGGGCATTGTTAGATTTCATATTGAGAGTGCCTGGGGCTAGATTCTCTTATATTATGTCAATCAACAAAACCTGAAAAGTCTCTACTATGAATGACCACCTCAAACTTTATAAAATCCTGAACTTCATGTTGATTGAATGAAATCAGAGTGAGATACGAGTGTTCAAATTTGCAAAGAAATGTATGAAACCTGGACGTTTTGTCCGGCTCCCATACATTTCCTTCTAAATTTTGGACTTTTGTATGACTTGTATCTTACTCTATCAACACCAAACTTTGTCATGATTATATAACCCTTGATGTGAATATTCAAAATATGGACTCATTTGTTGATCAGCAAAATGCAAGGGAAATTTGCCCCAGGCCTTACTGTATGAAAGCAGGAAATTACCCAATTTTGAAAGGACAAATCTTTTAAAACAGACCCTTTCATCCTTTATATGGTGGTGCATGTTGGCTATGATATTGATTTTGTCTTATCTAATGATAATAATGGCGATGATTATGATGATGTTGATGAAGATATTAGAAATAATCATGATGATGTTGGCAATGATGAAGATATTGGAAATGGTGATGATGTTGGCAACAATGATAATGATGATGAAGATATTGGAAATAATGATGATGTTGGCAACGATGATAATGATGATGAAGATGTTGGCAATGATGATGATATTGAAATCGTTGATGACAATGTTCGTAATTGCTGATGATGTTGACAATGATAATGATGTTGATGACAATGTTGGCAATGATGATGATAACGATGATGGTGATGTTGGCAATGATGATGATGACTATGGTGATCATGTTGACGATGTTGACAAATGGTGATGATCATGATGATGAAATTTAAAGCAGTAATGTTGTTACTGAATATGATTGTACAGTAATGCTGCTACTTCAAACAATATTAGAGGCATTAGTCTAACTCTCTCTCTCTCTCTCTCTCTCTCTCTCTTCTCTGTCCATACAGGAGTAAATTATTCCTTCAAGAAATTAGCACAAAAGATAAAGAAATCAATGAGCTGAACAAAGCAAAGCAGCAACTTGAAAACAAGCTTCTTGAAATGGAAAAGATAAACTCCAAATTAAAATCAAAAGTTGCAGATTTCTGGCACTCATATTCAAATGCACTGAAAGATATTCAAAGATTTAAATTGGACTTAACAAGTCTCAAGACAACGTACAATGTGAATTTGAAAGGAATAAATGATTATTGTGAAGGAATGGTGACGCATATTGGTGAAATGTGTATGAAAGTTGTTAAAGATGTGGACATTGTCAAACAGCAGTTGAAAAAGGTATCTTTTCTCAATGTCTTCATCTTTTAATAATTAAATTAATTGATTAAATTTATTAATTGATAATTATTGCATATTAGAATATAAAAACAATTCCCTTTTAAACCTGGTTTTCATTAGCGATGCAAGTGCATGCAGCAAAGATGCAAGCGCATTCAAGGAAAAATATTAACTAGTAAGAACATTTTTCAATGCAAGTGCAAGCACAAGGATCAAAATGTTTTCATTCTACTTGTGTTTGTGCTAGGCAAAGGTTGTTTGTATTTTTTCCTTGTGCTTGCCTCTGTGCTTGCTTTTGTGCTTGCAGGGAAAACCAGGCTTTAGCGCCTGTCATACAAATGTTTGTGCCATTATTTCAGGTTAAAAGTGAGAAAGCAGAATTACAAAATGACTGTCTCAAACTCCAAGAAAAACTCAGTTCGTCTGAAAAAGAGTTGATATCACTAGAGGTATCCCAACGAAAGGCCAGCGGCCTACAAACCAAGTATGATGAAATGCAAAAAGAAACTGAGAGATATAAAGAGGATGTTGTGATATTAAAGGAAAAAGTCAAGGAACAGTTGGCTGAGCTACTGAAATATAAAGAAAGTGAAAAGTTAGTATTGAATCAAAATTATTTGGTTTAACATGCACAGGAAAAATTTTGGATTCCCAATTATGTGTTTATCATGGTAATTTTGTGGGAAAATCTTGGGTTTTGATTGTGTTTTCCCAAGAATGGGAAAATGCTACCAAAACCAATGTTGGGTCATGAAAATCCCAAAAGATACCCAAAACTGGGATTTCTTCATCCCTAGATATACCCAAAACTGGGATATCTTCATCCCTATATATACCCAAAACTGGGATTTCTTCATCCCTATATATACCCAAAACTGGGATTTCTTCATCCCTATATATACCCAAAACTGGGATTTCTTCATCCCTATATATACCCAAAACTGGGATATCTTCATCCCTATATACACCCAAAACTGGGATATCTTCATCCCTATATACACCCAAAATTGGGATTTCTTCATCCCTATATATACCCAAAATTGGGATTTCTTCATCCCTATATATACCCAAAACTGAGATTTCTTCATCCCTATATACACCCAAAACTGGGATTTCTTCATCCCTTTATATACCCAAAACTGGGATATCTTCATCCCTATATACACCCAAAACTGGGATATCTTCATCCCTATATACACCCAAAATTGGGATTTCTTCATCCCTATATATACCCAAAATTGGGATTTCTTCATCCCTATATATACCCAAAACTGAGATTTCTTCATCCCTATATACACCCAAAACTGGGATTTCTTCATCCCTTTATATACCCAAAACTGGGATTTCTTCATCCCTATATACACCCAAAACTGGGATATCTTCATCCCTATATACACCCAAAACTGGGATATCTTCATCCCTATATACACCCAAAATTGGGATTTCTTCATCCCTATATATACCCAAAACTGAGATTTCTTCATCCCTATATACACCCAAAACTGGGATTTCTTCATCCCTTTATATACCCAAAACTGGGATTTCTTCATCCCTATATACACCCAAAACTGGGATATCTTCATCCCTATATACACCCAAAACTGGGATATCTTCATCCCTATATACACCCAAAACTGGGATATCTTCATCCCTATATATACCCAAAACTGGGATTTCTTCATCCCTATATACACCCAAAACTGGGATTTCTTCATCCCTATATACTCCCAAAACTGGGATTTCTTCATCCCTATATACACCCAAAACTGGGATATCTTCATCCCTATAAATACCCAAAACTGGGATTGCTCCATCACAATAAAAACACAACACAAGAAAGTGATTCTTAGAAAAAAAAAAAAACATTTTAATTTAGTGAATAGTTTTTTGCAATAACGTCTCCAACAGCAGTAAGTTTAATGTAACTCAACTCAACAGTAAGGCATATTTTAGAATGCTAGCCTTTAAGCCTGGTCCCCAACAGTATGTTCCCATTTAAGTGATACTCACGACATAAGCACAAGAACTGAAGGTTTAGATAATCTTGTGCTTATGCACTAGTGGAGACCAGGCTTTAGATATCATTATGATCATGTAATGTTTTAGAAAATTATGGCTTTTGTTAATTTACAACAATATATATAGCAATTAAGGAGCTTACTGAAGTGTTTTTTTGACAACAATGTCAGATTTCGATAAATCGGAACATATCGGTGCCCACTTTGAAAGAAATGAAATTCTTTGAAATGAGTGTTCTTGCAAACACTTCATTTAGTTGAGTGAGAGTTAAACCTATAAGAGATCTATGTTTAGACTGAAATTGTTTCTTCAGAATATTGATCACTTCGTCTCTATCTGGAAGTTTACCCACAGCTAGTTTAATGATGAGTGATATTGCTTTCTTGTTCAACTTTGGTGTTGAGATTTCTTCTTCTTCTTCCTCTCCTTCTTCACTTTAATAAATATCCGTGTCGTTGGCCTCTTCTGATTCCTGATCCTGAACACAAAAACAAAAATAATCATTACATTTATAAGCTAATTCACTATCTTTGCACCATCGATTGAAAAATTCACTTACTTGATCTCATATGCTATAGTAATTACACTGCAGTTCATAATAAATCATTCATCCTTATTCAATGACTAATGAGAAATATCTTTCCAATAACTTATATCTAATAAGCCATGACCAGTCACTGTTAATTGTTCAGGAAATAAACAATAGAACATCCCTGAGTTTATTAAAAGTGATCACAGCTTTACTATTGAGTGAATGAAATAAAATCATAGACAATTTAGTTTTGTTTATTTAGCTGTTTGCACAGTGTTCATATATGGAAAGTTGGTTGACAAGAATAGTAATTAATATTCTCATACCTGATTATCATCATTTTGATGGTTATCATGATCTAGTTGTGACTGCTAAAAAAGAATGACAAGATGTCAACGATAGCCATAATAATGATACATATCAAGCTTTTTTAAAACACTTGGTTGCTTTGGCTTACCATGAAAACAAAATATTTCATGTATTAATCCTTACAATTCAAATTTCTTCTATATTTTTATATTATATATTTATAATATTTACCATAGTTTGGAAATACTTCAATGATCATGAGGTGTGATATGTCAACAGGTTAATATATAACATAATAGGTTAATAAGTCTAACAAGGTGTTTGGTAGTGTGAGAAAATTGAGCTTGACATGATGACTACTAAGTGAATACTGTACAGAGAAGTTATAGAGAAGTAAAATATGGATTGCCATTGGATACTTTATTGCACTGTGTAAGGTTAACAGCTCTTACCATTGATGGTAGCATGGGAGTATATCATCAAAAGATTCAGAGGATGTAGTGCTTGTTGATGGTGAAGCTAGCTGAAAGAAATGAAAAAATCATTACATTCAAGGAATATTTATCACTACCAAGGTTTACAACAAACAAGGTCGACAAAAAAATATATTGGATTAAATTCTTGATTTGTTACTTTTTAAATTCTACTGCTGAAGCTCTACTTCTCTTTTCTTTGTGTCAGCATTTATATTGTTTGGTCAAAAACAAATAAATGGTTCTTATATGGAATATGGTTCTTATATAGCCAATTTTTCTAAAAAAGAAATCAATATCCATCCAGGATCAATACCTTCCATTTATTCTTGTTTGCTCGCCTCTGCTCATTAAATAAATCTTTAATGTGCTCTTCTATGCCAGCTGTAGTAAAGCCTGCTTCAGGCAAACTGCAATCATTACTTATTTGTTGATCAAAATCCTTCAGTTCACTTTTTAATTGTGGGGTATTGAACTTGGGGTATTTGTGTTTCCAATGCTTTGCAGCTAATACTCCAACATGTTTACGTCTGTAAATTATACAAAGAAAACAAATGCTAATAAGAAACTTATTGTTATTTGTTTATAAAATCACACACACACATTTTGAAATAAATAAATTATTACAGGAAAAACAAAAATACACTTGTAAACATCTTCTTCTTTCATCAACAATGACATATTATGTAAAAGTCCATGAATTGAAAATGATAACGGAACGCCGTCATGTGCAGTTTTCAATCAGTTTGATATATACAGCTTACAATTTAACTCGTGTGAAGTGTTAAATTTGGGATATTAATTTTCCAATCGTTTTTATTCCTGTACACTTAAATTTACTGTGTGGGTTGAAACAAATCAATTGTTCTAATAATCTAATAATTAACTTACTATTTTAATACTTAAACATCAACAGGTCATGCATGTGCTCGCTGGGGCCTCTCATGTTTTCTCAAATGATTCCAGTTATATCCTAGTCATCTCAGCGTGAAATACAATGGAATAATCAATTTGGAATTGCTAATCTGTTTGTCCAAGAATAGGATAATGTATTTCTGTTGTTTTTATGTCATTGTAAGGCTTATAAATGATGTACAAGTATTGAAGTCTTGTACTTTTATCAAAATATTGGGCAAGTCATCATTGAACTGTAAATACTTACTTGCTTAAGTATTGTCTGCGTAGTTCTGGTGAAAAAGATGCCAGTTTTGCCATGGACGGCTTTGAACTTTGTTGTGGAGGTGTTCGAACCGTTAATGATCGTACATGTTGTGGAATCAGCTTTGCAAACTCGTTCCTGAAGCGAACCGCCTTGCCATAAGTCAACCCTATTTTTGCAAGTATCGAAGAGTCGGCTTCTCGATTCAGTAGGTCAGTAATACCTTCTTGATTATTTATATCTTCATCTAGGCAAAAATAATTTAGTTCGTAAGATAATCAATCAAAAACTTACAAGAAAGAGCAAAACCTTGCAAAAACGTGTTCGCAAAAATGGCGGCGAGAGAGATTGATTGAGAGGGATTGATTTGATACCTGCGAAAGCTCTTGCAATCTCCTCGCCAAATAACTCCACAAGTTTGGTATGAATTAATTCTGGTGTAACTTCCATTGTAGTTTCAGTCATAATGTGAGATATTTCCCTAGAAAGAAGTAGAAATAGATATCTTTCCCATGACAGTCACAAAGTCCAACTCGCGATCGATCGGTACAAATTTACCAAGGAAATCACTATGCACGCTGCCAGGCTAGTCCGCCGGTTCGTAGCAGCCAGTGCTTTGATTGGCTAACTATTTATTCTGCGTTTTCTATTGGCTACACGATTCGCGCCAAAATAATATACAGAGGAAGCCCGCCACAGAACTTCAATTTGCCTGTAGCTGTTTATTTTCCAAGCTGAAAGCAGCCAGAATGATGAAGTAGACGAACCTGAAACAGCATTATTTAACGAGACTCGCGAAGACCAGTCGTCCAATGATGAAAGTGTGGCTTGTGATGGGTTTTCATTGGAAGTAACTATTCCTTTTAATCCCAGTATTGGGTTTTCATTGGAAGTAACTTCTCATTTAATCCCAGTATTGGGTTTTCATTGGAAGTAAATACTCATTTTAAGCCTAGTATTGGGTTTTCATTGGAAGTAACTACTCATTTTAATCCAAGTATTGGGTTTTCATTGGAAATAACTACTCATTTTAATCCCAGTATTGGGTTTTCATTGTAAGTAAATACTCATTTTAATCCCAGTATTGCGTTTTCATTGGAAGTAAATGCTCATTTTAATCCCAGTATTGGGTTGTCATTGGAAATGAATACTCATTTTAATCCCAGTATTGCGTTTTCATTGGAAGTAAATGCTGATCATTTTAATCCCAGTATTGGGTTTTCATTGGAAGTAACTACTCATTTTAATCCCAGTATTGGGTTTCATTGGAAGTAACTACTCATTTTAATCCCAGTATTAGGTTTTCATTGGAAGTAAATACTCATTTTAATCCCAGTATTTGGTTTTCATTGTAAGTAAATACTCATTTTAATCCCAGTATTGGGTTTTCATTGGAAGTAACTACTCATTTTAATCCCAGTGTTGGGTTTTCATTGGAAATAACTACTCATTTTAATCCCAATCCTGGGTTTTCATTGAAAGTAACTACTCATTTCAATCCCAATCTTGGGTTTTCATTGGACGTAACTACTCATTTTAATCCCAGTATTGGGTGTTCATTGGAAGTAACTACTCATTTTAATCCCAGTATTGGGTTTTCATTGTAAGTAACTACTCATTTTAATCCCAGTATTGGGTTTTCATTGGAACTACTCATTTTAATCCCAGTATTAGGTTTTCATTGAAAGTTTCTACTCCTTTTAATCCCAGCATTGGGTTTTCATTGGAAGTTACTTCTCATTTTAATCCCAGTATTGGGTTTTCATTGGAAGTAACTACTCCTTTTAATCCCAGTATTGGGTTTTCATTGGAAGTTACTTCTCATTTTAATCCCAGTATTGGGTTTTCATTGGAAGTAACTACTCCTTTTAATCCCAGTATTGGGTTTTCATTGGAAGTAACTTCTCATTTAATCCCAGTATTGGGTTTTCATTGGAAGTAAATACTCATTTTAATCCCAGTATTGGGTTTTCATTGGAAGTAACTTCTCATTTAATCCCAGTATTGGGTTTTCATTGGAAGTAAATACTCATTTTAATCCCAGTATTGGGTTTTCATTGGAAGTAACTACTCATTTTAATCCAAGTATTGGGTTTTCATTGGAAATAAATACTCATTTTAATCCCAGTATTGCGTTTTCATTGGAAGTAAATGCTCATTTTAATCCCAGTATTGGGTTTTCATTGGACGTAACTACTCATTTTAATCCCAGTATTGGGTTTTTATTGGAAGTAACTACTCATTTTAATCCCAGTATTGGGTTTTCATTGGAAGTAAAGACTCATTTTAATCCCAGTATTGGGTTTTCATTGGAAGTAACTACTCATTTTAATCCCAGTATTGGGTTTTCATTGGAAGTAACTACTCATTTTAATCCCAGTATTGGGTTTTCATTGGAAGTAACTACTCATTTTAATCCCAGTATTGGGTTTTATTATGAAAATGATATAATTTTTCTGTATTTTTGGGTTTTGATTGGAAAATGTTCCCTATGTTTTCCCAATGTAAGGGCTTATGTTGGGTAAACATTCTTGTTTTTTTCCCAATAACATTTTTTGGGGTGGAAAATTCCCAAGCATGGGTTATATTTGGTATTAAAAAAAATATCTGAAAGTTGTACAGGAATATCCCAATATTGGGTTAATTTTTTCCCAAACATTTACCATGATTGTAAAATTTCCCAAAGATATCCCAACTTGGGAATCCAAAATTTTTCCTGTGATGATTGTAAAATTTACATAAAGTACAAATCTGTGCTAAAAAGGTTTGCTAAGGGACTGGTCATTAAACTATTGGGAATTGAGAGCCGGTGCAAAACGGAGGGTCTGTCAAACATTTTTCTTACTTAGAGAGAGAATTTACATCAATCTATTTAAAATTGCCATTACTGTAAAAAGAGCAGTGGGTCTAAAAAAAAAAAAAAACGTGCATGTCTTTTTACATTTGCACCAGACCCCACCTCTGATTGACACTCCAGAAAAAAAAAAAATAATTGTTTAATATATATAAGTATAATTATAATAATTACTTAAGCCATTTTCACTCTGAACCGTAATTAATTTGAACAAAATTAACAGATTGTACCAGTTAAGTCTGTCTTGATCCATTCAATCTGGGCTTTAAAAAAAAGATTGTCTAACAGATATAGATGACGAGTTCAAGTTCTACGACCAGTTAAACTTGCACTGGTACTCTAACTCGTGCTTTACAATCTCTAATATTTATAGTATGTAATCCTGTTTTACAAGGATGAGGTTAATTAGTTTATATTTGGTAGTATGTATTAGTGTAGGCCTATCACCTAGGAGTGTCATGACCAGTGTCCTCAGTCGTTATTTGACATCCCCCTTGTTTTTGTTAATGTGTAGTGTGGCAAGATGGGACCTCCAGTTGATCATCCTTATCCAAGAAGATGCGAAGCCTAACAATTATTATCAATTGAAGAAAATTCTCCTCAATTATTTAAAGACCCTGAGTGATTGTTCGGCTGAGTGTTTGAACCTCCAGCCTCCCAGTTAACAGCCAATGCCCTCCCAACTGAGCTAACCTGTTTAATTCTATTTTAGAATGCAATATGAAGAAATAGACCGTCTCAAGAAAGACCTTCAATCCAGTCAAGAAGCCTTGAAAAAAGATAAACAAAAACTACAGGAAATAGTCATAAATAAAGAAAAAGAAGTTTACAATATAGTACAAGAACAGCAACAGCTAAAAAAGCAGCTCAATGAACTCAACCAGACAGAAAATGAAAGAAGAGAGATAACGTCTGCCTCTGAACAACAACTGAAGGTATATGGCAAATCACTGAAAACAACTATTTTCAATGTGAATAGCTCATCAATCAGGAGTCAGACATATACATCATGATTTCTCTAGAAGTCAACTCCTTAATTTTGCACTCCTTGCATTCAATAATCAATAACAGCTATTCTTACCTATAAACATTAAAGGCCGGTACACACTAGGCGACAAGTCGCAGCAACAATTTCCTCACGTGTGTACTAACATTTTGTGGTGAAAATTGTTGTCGCCATGACAGAATTTTGTTGCTGCGACTTGCCGCATGAAATCCAACCGGTTGGGATTGCTGAACCAGTGCACACTGAGGCGACATGTCACGAGGACAAGTCGCTGCGATTTGTCGCCTAGTGTGCCGGCCTTAATGGGCATGTGTGTAAAGTTGCACAAGAAACGCATAAGGGGATAGAAACATGTAATGGCATTACCATTAATATGGGCATTTTGAATTGCCACAGGCTCTGAGCATCAAATATTGACCAAATATGGTGATAAAATTATGCTAGTTAGTCTGATTATTTTGGAGCATGGAACAGTAAAATAGTAAAAAAATACACTTGAGATGGCAACTTATTTGCAAGGAGGAAAAATAAACATAAACTTAGCCCCTTTAACTGTAAATTCTCTTTGACCTGTAGACTACAAGGAAGAACAATTCTATTTTTATATTCATTATAGGATTTGTTTGTTTTCAAATTGACATTTTCAGACTGTAAGAGATTCATTATCTGCAGCTAAAGCTGAAATAGCAGACTTGAAAGATGAAAGGCAAGTGGATGTGTCGTGATCACAGTGGATGATTGGTGATGATGACATAATGATGATGAAGGTGATGATGGTGTTGATGTGAAGACATTGATAATGATGATGATGGTGGTTGTGAAGACATCGATGATGATGATGGTGGTGAAGACATTGATGATGATGATGGTGGTGGTTGTGAAGACATTGATGATGATGATGGTGATGATGACATGATGATGATGAAGGTGATGATGATGATGATGATGATGGTGGTAAAGACATTGATGATGATGATGGTGGTGGTGAAGACATAGATGATGATGATGGTGGTGGTGAAGACATTGATGATGATGATGGTGGTGGTGAAGACATTGATGATCATGATGGTGAAGATGATGATGATGATGATGGTGGTGAAGACATTGATGATGATGAGGATGATGGTGGTTGACGTGTAGATGGTGATGATGTTCAAAGATGATGATGATGATAATGGATTATCCTATTCAGAGATATATAACTTGAAATATATCTTGAAAAAGTAACTTCATCCAATCTTAATGCAACTGGTCTTTGTAAGTGTGTGAAGGTCTCTTCATCATTATATCAATAGCTTTATTTATTAATGATGACATTAATAAATGACTGAAATATTCTATAGGGAGCAAATGATCACAGCACACCAGAATCGTATAGAACAATTAAGAGAAAGCTTCAAGGCCAAAATGAATGAAGCAGATGCTTGGCCAGACAAGGTAAAACATAGCAAACCGCAAGAACCATGAGAATATTTGTAAAAGTTGATATAATGTTGTAGAGAGGACACTTAAACCGTGAAAACTTTGTGCTTTTTTGATACCTTTTTTAACATACATCCTTCGAGTGAAGCGATTGAAAAGCATAACTCATTGCATTTGGTACCATTTTTTGAAAATACTTGAATGTTGTATTTCTGATACTGTTTTTGACAATACTTGAATGTTGTATTTCTGATACTGTTTTTGACAATACTTGAATGTTGTATTTCTGATACTGTTTTTGACAATACTTGAATGTTGTATTTCTGATACTGTTTTTGACAATACTTGAATGTTGTATTTCTGATACTGTTTTTGACAATACTTGAATGTTGTATTTCTGATACTGTTTTTGACAATACTTGAATGTTGTATTTCTGATACTGTTTTTGACAATACTTGAATGTTGTATTTCTGATACTGTTTTTGACAATACTTCAATGTTGTATTTTTGATACCAGTTTTCAAAGGCAATGGAAGAGCTTGAACGTAAACATCAAGAACAAAAAGATGAAATGTGGAAAGAATTGAATGATTCATTCCAAGGGGTAACTGCTATTATTTCGAATCCTGATCTCGATTCCTTTCCATTGTCTGTCTGCTTCGTCTTGAAAATTTTACATTTATTTATTCAGCCAATTCTGATGCATAAGTTCTATTTTTTCGCAGTCCATATTTTATTCTTTAATGTTGCTTCTGTTGTTCATTCCACGACTCTTTCCTGCGTTTCTATTCTTTTCCTCTCTTTTCTTCATTCTTTTGTATAATTCAGTTATTTTGTAACAATGCAAACACATTACTGCAGTACGCTCTTTGTTTTAGAGTCGTATTCGCTTGAGTCGGAAGTGGTACACTGACTACGATATGGCAGATAATTCGAATGCTTTCTTAGAAATTACGGCTACGATACGATACAACACTGTTTCCCACTCATACGAAAACGACTCTTTGTAAAAAAAAGTCATTTAATCAGTTTCTGAATGATTTAATGTTTAAGGAGCTTGAACAAGAACAACAACGTCATGCAGACGAGCTGAACCAGTGGAAAAAAGAAGCTAAAAACACACAAGATAAGGTAGTTCTCTGACTCTCTTTTCTTTCACTTCTTTTCTTTGTTCTGTCCATTTTTTTCTATCATTTCTCTTCGTTCTCTGTTGTCTCTTCTCCATTTTATTATACCGTAATAATATTTTTTCTTGACTTCTCTTCCTTTTTTCCTACTTTTTTTCCTTTTCGCATTTTCGCCTACTCTTCTGTTTTAGTCCTCACATTTTCGCCTTTTCTTTGTTTTTCTTTCTCACATTTCCCGTCTTTTTCATGCTCCTTTCTTTTCGAAAACAATAACTAACCGTAAAATGAAATTTGAGTTCTTATTTTGTCTTTACTTTCCATTGATGTTTGTGTTATTTGAACTGTCAGTTTAAGCAAGATCTTAGTACTATGACAAGAAAACATCGCGATGAAATGAGACAGCTACGACTAGAACTTGATGACCGAAAGGTAATTGCTTTTGTGATTGATTGATTGATTGATTTACTTATTTACTTACTCACTCACTCACTCACTCGCTCGCTCGCTCACTCACTCACTCACTCACTCACTCACTCACTCACTCACTCACTCACTCATTTATTTATTTATTTTTTGTTTATGTGTCTCCCTGTCCTCCTTACTTATTTATTCATTCACTCATTCATTCATTCATTCATTCATTCATTCATTCATTCATTCATTCATTCATTCATTCATTCATTCATTCATTCATTCATTCATTCATTCATTCATTCATTCATTCATTCATTCATTCATTCATTCATTCATTGATTCATTCATTCATTCATTCATTCATTCATTCATTCATTCATTCATTCATTCATTCATTCATTCATTCATTCATTCATTCATTCATTCATTCATTCATTCATTCATTCATTCATTCATTCATTCATTCATTCATTCATTCATTTATTGTTTATTTGTCTCCCTGAAGGTGCGAACTTGCTAGTACGCAATAATTCTGTTCCGTAGGAGTCAGTGGCATGGGGTTTAGGGTCCGTGCACACTAACCCATATAAATTTGAAGACGCAACAGGAGAAATAAAATTCTGTTTTCAAATCAGTTATCCGGATAGTGTGGACATGATGCATATTCAATGTTACTCATGATTTATAGAGAGAGGCATCTAACAGCAAAGACTCCAGCTCTGCAATAATCGCAAACCTCGAAGACAAAATACAAGATCTTCAGTCCAGGCTCAACAAGCGATCAAATGCCTCTGTGGATCAAGTCTCCTTGTTACGATCACAACTCAACGAATTTGAACAACTAAATAGTAGGACAGACAGACAGATGGCTAAGCTAGAAAATGAACTGATGGATGCAAGGCAGCAGGTGATAGTGATGATGATA
The DNA here is from genome assembly GCA_918843875.1 of Diadumene lineata. Classification (NCBI taxonomy): domain Eukaryota; kingdom Metazoa; phylum Cnidaria; class Anthozoa; order Actiniaria; family Diadumenidae; genus Diadumene; species Diadumene lineata. The sequence continues at coordinate 3,977,000 of OU974081.1, read as the reverse complement.
ATGATGATAATGATGATGATGATGATGATGTGTGGTGATGGCAGTGGTGATGGTAATGATTGAGGCATAATGGTGATGATGATGATGATGATGTGTGGTGATGGCAGTGGTGATAGTATTGATTGAGGCATAATGGTGATGATGATAATGATGATGTGTGGTGATGATAATGATGATGATGATGATGATGTGTGGTGATGGCAGTGGTGATGGTAATGATTGAGGCATAATGGTGATGATGATGATGATGATGTGTGGTGATGGCAGTGGTGATAGTATTGATTGAGGCATAATGGTGATGATGATAATGATGATGTGTGGTGATGATAATGATGATGTGTGGTGATGATAATGATGATGTGTGGTGATGATAATGATGATGTGTGGTGATGATAATGATGATGTGTGTTGATGATAATGATGATGTGTGTTGATGATAATGATGATGTGTGGTGATGATAATGATGATGTGTGGTGATGATGATGTGTGGTGATGGCAGTGGTGATGGTAATGATTGAGGCATAATGGTGATGATGATGATGATGATGTGTGGTGATGGCAGTGGTGATAGTATTGATTGAGGCATAATGGTGATGATGATAATGATGATGTGTGGTGATGATAATGATGATGTGTGGTGATGATAATGATGATGTGTGGTGATGATAATGATGATGTGTGGTGATGATAATGATGATGTGTGTTGATGATAATGATGATGTGTGGTGATGATAATGATGATGTGTGGTGATGATAATGATGATGTGTGGTGATGATGATGTGTGGTGATGGCAGTGGTGATGGTAATGATTGAGGCATAATGGTGATGATGATGATGATGATGTGTGGTGATGGCAGTGGTGATAGTATTGATTGAGGCATAATGGTGATGATGATAATGATGATGTGTGGTGATGATAATGATGATGTGTGGTGATGATAATGATGATGTGTGGTGATGATAATGATGATGTGTGTTGATGATAATGATGATGTGTGTTGATGATAATGATGATGTGTGGTGATGATAATGATGATGTGTGGTGATGATGATGTGTGGTGATGATAATGATGATGTGTGGTGATGATGATGTGTAGTGATGATGATGTGTGGTGATGGTAGTGGTGATAGTATTGATTGAGGCATAATGGTGATGATAATGATGATGATGATGATGTGTGGTGGTGATGATGATGTGTGGTGATGGTAATGGTGATAGTATTGATTGAGGCATAATGGTGATAATAATGATGATGATGATGATGTGTGGTGATGGTAGTGGTGATAGTATTGATTGAGGCATAATGGTGATGATAATGATGATAATGATGATGATGTGTGGTGGTGATGATGATGTGTGGTGATGGTAGTGGTGATAGTATTGATTGAGGCATAATGGTGATGATAATGATGAGAATGATGATGATGATGATGTGTGGTGGTGATGATGATGTGTGGTGATGGTAGTGGTGATGATAATGATGATGATGATGGTGATGATGATGTGTGGTGATGATGATGATGGTGATGATGATGTGTGGTGATGATGATGATGGTGATGATGATGTGTGGTGATGATGATGATGGTGATGATGATGTGTGGTGATGGTGATGGTGATAATGATGATGTGTGGTGATGGTAGTGGTGATGGTGATGATGATAATAATGATGATGATGATGATGATGATGATGATGATGATGATGATGTGTGGTGATGATAATAGTGATGATAATACTGATGATGATGATGATGTGTGGTGATGGTGATGGTGGTGGTGATATTGATTGAGGCATAATGATGATAATGGTGATGATAATGATGATGATGATGATGATGTGTGGTGATGATGATGTGGGGTGGTGATGATAATGGTGATGATAATGATGATGGTGATGATGATGTGTGGTGATGGTGATGGTGATAATGATGATGATGATGTGTGGTGATAATGATGATGGTGATGATGATGTGTGGTGATGGTAGTGGTGATGGTGATGATGATAATAATGATGATGATGATGATGATGATGATGTGTGGTGATGGTGATGTGTGGTGGTGATGATAATAGTGATGATAATAATGATGATGATGATGATGTGTGGTGATGGGAGTGATGGCTGTTGATGGTGATGATTATGGTAGTGATGGATAGTTGTTTGCCTCGCATGAATTTGATCATGCAAGATTTTAATAGTTTACCTAATTTTTTACCTAGTTTCTTTTTTTCGCGAAAATTCTTTTGATCTGTTCTCTTTTTCTTTTCACGATATTTTTTATCCCCATCTATTTTCTAATTGTCATCTCCCAATTGATGACTCACAACATTTCTCTCTTTGTGTGTAGGTTGAAATTCTACAAGATACAGTTCGCCGTGAATGTGAGGAAAGATTGGAACTGACTGACGCTTTGAGCGAAGCTCGCACCCAGCTTCTCTCGTTACAGCGCGCGACCAAAATGTCTACGTCGCAAACCAGTTTAACCAGTTTGACAAGTGTGAACTCTAACAGCACGCTTTCCAATCGCGGTTCGTCTAATAGTGGGACTATATGTATGGTGGGCTTTGTTGGCATTAAGAAAAATTCTCCTCTTGATTCAGGTCGCCAGTCTCGCTCGGGTAGTGTAGACGAGAGTAGACAACGTATTTATAACGCCCTGGGACGGACTGGTTCGAAGAGTCGTCAAGGTGATAGCAGATGACGTCACTGTAGTCGAAATGAAATCAAAGGATGACATGGCACAGTTGTCGCCTTAAAAAAATGAAAAGTGGCAGCGTCGCCATTGTAAAATAATGTCGCTATGGTGATGACGCTGACACCAATGAGTGTCTGCATGGTAACAGTGTTGACGTAAGTTATGTCACGGTTTATATCATGATAGGAGGCGACGTCAAGTAGTCGATATATACAAGCAGGTTTTGATACGGAAGTACAAGTTTGACAAGGTCAAAGCTTGATGAGTCCATCTGCTTTTGTTTGAACAAGATCATTTAAAAGCTATTTTCAAACTGTCAAACGCCAAAAAAAGACAAAGTATTTTAAAAGTATTGGTGAACACAAACTTTTATATTCATTTTGTTTTATTTGTCTAATAAATATTTATAATACTGACGTGTTATTGTCGTGTGTACTGGTCCAGCAAAATCGCCCGGTAGCATGTTGCGGGAGCGTTTTGCAGGAGCAAGCTCCCTCGTGTGTACCGGCCTATGGTGAATAAAGCACACTACTAACCTTTTATTTGTTCATTTATGTTTCCGGTTTTTCGCGCGTGCGTGGTTGTCAAAATTGAATGACCAATCAAATATGAGCAAAAATCGGATTATGTCAAAGCGCGCCCTTGTTATCCGGTGCTGGCGAGGAAAAACGCGGGCTCTGAGTATGAGATTGAGTTCCCATTTGGTGTTTTAATTTTTGTTGCCGTCAATCAACATCCCGATTACCATCGATTCATCGAGAAACACTTCGTACCTATATCGGTATTAGCAAGCTAAATTCAAAATGGCTGACGGCTTGAAAATTGTAACTGCAGCTACAATCTATGCAAGTGTTCGACAAAATTTCCTACGAACTATATCTGTAACTGGCAGAAATTCACCAAATTACAAATCTGCAAACACTTCTTCCAAATAAGGCAAGATTACCAAATATGGCAATGGAGCGATTGAAAACGAACAGCAACATTAAAATCGATTCATTTTGATTCGAAAACTAAACTGTAATTGTCATGCAATAACTTTATAGATTTATATCTTTACTACTAAATGACTTCTCTTCTCTTCTCTACGTTAAGAGATCTCAATGTCTAGAGCATGAACCTCGTCTTTGTTTTCTTTTTGGTTTCTTGTGGTACTCTGATAATATCCAAATGGTCAATATCTTGTTGGATATTCTTGAACTTTTTGCATTGTTTCTGTAACTTGGCTTCGTTCTGTAATTGGTTAAATCTTGTCCATCGGTTGAAGATGATCGGCAGAATAGGAGCGACTACGATGATCCCGGATACAGCACACAAAGATCCGACGATACGACCCACTGAAAAACATGATGAAAAAATGACGTTATGATGACGGTAATCAGAAATCGTGTGGCGACAGACATCGATTTCATTGAGTGGTTCCATGCTTCGGAACATTCGATTTTTCCGGTCGAATAGCGTGCCTAAAATTATATATTTTTGCTTCCAAAACCTTATTAACTAAGCCGTAAACAAATACAGATTATCATGCAGAAAGGAAAAACGTCTTCTAAGAACTAATGAAATGTCGCAAATGTTTGATTTACAGAATCAAACGGCCATTTTGAATCGAGCTCTGATATATATATATTGACCAAATATGGTATCAAAATTATGCTAATTAGAATGAATATTTCGGAGCATGGACCCGTGCTACACGTTTCATTTTTTGTTGCTGCGACTTGCCGCATGAAATCCAACCGGTTGGGATTGCTGAACCAGTGCACACTGAGGCGACATGTCGCGGGGACAAGTCGCAGCGACTTGTTCCCGCGACATGTCGCAGCGACAATTTTACCCCGTGTGTACTAGGTATTTTTGGCGGAAATTGTTGTCGCCGCGACAGAATTTTGTCTCTGCGACTTGCCGCATGAAATCCAACCGGTTGGATTTCGTACGATCAGGCGAACCAGTGCAAACTGAGGCGACATGTTGCGGGGACAAGTCGCTGCGACTTGTCGCCTAGTGTGTACCGGCCTTAATGATGGTGTCTGATTTCGATGAAAGAAAGCGTCGATAATTATTGGAAGATTTTGTTGGTGAATGTTGTGAAGGTGAATGTCCAGTTGGAACGTAAGCGATTATATGGAAACCAGGCTTATCTAAACGATCGCGATCGCTGAAAAGTGTTTCCATATAATCGCTGACGATTGCTGACATCATTTTCAGGGATCCGGCGATCGTGAGCGATTATATGGAAAACAGGCTTAAATATCAATTTCGAAAACAGTGAAACCGTGAAACACTTAGCCTCCTCTCGCATCCGTTTTTAGTGTCGGGCTTCCGAGGGACAGGAAGCCCGACACTAAACACGGATGCGAGAGGAGTCTGTGAAACACTTTGAGTGCAAACAATTAATCCGCGAAACTTTAGTGATACTAAATAGTGCTATTTTATGACAATTCTATTGTTTTCTTTTGTTTAATTGGTGCTATTTACCACTAAATAGTGACAAATGTTGCACACATTTAATGTTAGCACTGTAAAATTGCACTATATATTGTTACTAAAGTTTCTCGAATTAATCATTTGCACTCTACCTTCAGACATTTAATTTTTAATTGTTCAGGTATAAAAAGTCACGCGCAACATATGCACACATATTTTACCATTTACCTGAACTTTTAGGAACTTTGTTGCCATATCCAATAGACAGAGTAGTAATCAAAGCCCACCATAACCCGGCAGGAATGCTCTCAAACTCACTATTTTCTCCTTGGAAAATCTGCTCGATATAATATATCACACTTCCATACAGAAGACACAGTATCAGAAGCAGAAAGTTCAGCATCCATAGATCCCACCGTCCAGACTTCACAGTTTTTGCAATAATCAATAAGCTTGTGTTATACCTGGAAATTTTCAGAACTCGAAAGATTTTTCCTATTCGCAAAACTCGTAGAACTGTTAGAGGAGCAGTGACATGTTGAACATCAAGGAGAAGGCCGATGTAAAATGGAGCTATGGCTACAAAGTCGATTATGTTTAGAAAAGAGCAGAAAAATCTTCTCTTTTCGTAAGCTACTATGAATCGAAGAAAAAGCTCGATGGAGAAAAATCCAATACATATTATCTCCGAAAGAAAAACCCAGTTTTGACTCACGCTGTCAAAAGCGTTAGTCCTAATCTTACTATTTTCGTCTTTGGTGTACGTTGAATAGCAAAGAAGAAAGATTGATAGCATTATTAACGAAAGAGAAAAAATGTTGTAGACTCTAGCACAGAGGTTGTTTGCAATTCCATCAGGGTTTTCAAACATTTCCCATAATTTGTCTCTTAGGCTGTCGCCATGACGAGCATCTGAGAAACGTCCGACATACGCAAACTGCGCTTTTAAACTATCGTCTAAGTAGTCATACAAGCCATAGAAATTTAGTTCGTCAACAAATAAATGCTCGGGAATGTTTTCAGGTCGTTCAATGTAGCCGTAGTTGTAAAACATCACAACGCTGTTCGCGACAAGTCGATTGTGGTCCAAAAAATACTCATTTTTCTCCGAGTCGTAAAATATTTTCCTTCTTCTTTCGTCTGCTAATAAGCTTTTTGGGTATTTTTCCAAGTCTTTAGTAGCAATTTCGTAGATTTTGCCGCTAACGTTTACTGTGATAACTTCGCGAAGTTGTGGCTTTGCATCTCGAGAAGTTTGAATCGTTCTTTTCTTTTTACGACGTAAAATATCTTTAGGCGAACCTGGCCGAGCTCTCGCGCCAGTTTTCAAAATTTCGATATTTCGTTGGTCATTAATGGCCTCTATACTTCCAAAATACGACTGTTGCATGTTCCAAATCAGTGTTTTAGCAAGTACAAGTACGAAGTTGTTGAAGTGTTTGCTCTTTTCTTTACACTCGACTGATCATAGTCCGGAATTTACATAAATCGTCATAGTTTGTTTATATTGCAACTATTAAGTGAAAATTACTGAAGTGTAATTTTCAATTACAAGTTTAAATTATTTTAGCTGTATTCAAAAACAATTTAACATCATTTTGCAGTTTGAGGAAAAACTATTTTGTCGGCTAATAAAATAAGTTGGTGGTCGTTTTTTTTTTTAAATTGTTTTAAATTGGTTTGTGAGTTTCAGATTACTGCAAGAAGTTCGAAATGTTTGGAACCTCATTCTTATGCTTGCCGGTTTGCGCTCAGTGGATCCCATAATATACCCGCCTTGCCTAATACCTGGTTTCTATAGTGATCGCTCACGATCGCCAGATCGCTGAAATTACTGATGCGAGGATCGCGCACGATCGTTGTCAGTTGTTTCCATGTGTTTCGTTCGCTGAAAAGTGTTTCCATATAATCGCTGATGATCGCTAACATAATTTTCAGCGATCCGGCGATCGTGAGCGATTATATGGAAACTAAGCTTTAGCATCATGAAATCTTTTTCAAATTCCCAGCGATTCAACAACAAAAAAATCAAGGCAATCACAAGATGATACAAAAATTTTGACCATTTGAAAACGGATTCATACCAACCTCGCTTCCCGCAAAAGTATAAGCACAACTGAGGATTCTACTAGACAAATATTGGTTTGATCGCTTACGCTAGCTTGCGTCTTTAATCATTCACTTTAGTTTTGTTCATCAATTTAGTATACTAGGTTCGTTGGTGATTTTAAAACAGATCAGTTTCTATTGGTTGTAGGGTAGTGAGATCGTTGGTGATTTCAAAACAGATCAGTTTCTATTGGTTGAAGGGTAGGGAGATCGTTGGTGATTTCAAAACAGATCAGTTTCTATTGGTTGAAGGGTAGGGAGATCGTTGTTGATTTGTTTAGTCGTTGATATTAGTTGAAAAGGTATCTGGCTATACTATATAGGTTGGTTTTATGTGTGCGTGGTTGGTTTATACGATGTTTTATCTAAAATTCATGTCGGATAGCTAGTTGGTAGGTTGGTAAGCTGGGCTGGTTCGTTTGTGTAATCTGTTTGTGCGTGGCTGGTTTATACGATGTTTTATCTAAAATTCGTGTCGGATAGCTAGTTGGTAGGTTGGTAAGCTGGGCTGGTTCGTTTGTGTAATCTGTTTGTTAGGAATTCTCTTTGCTTTGTTGGTTGGTTTGTATACATAGTGTTTGCCCTTTTTAATAAGTTAATTTTGTGATTGTAATGTCATTTATTTAAACTAACCATCAAATTCTATGTAACAACTTGTTAGAATGATTCAAGAGAGAATGAGATAAGAGAGCTTATCCCCCGTATTAGGCTTCACACACATAAGGGGATCTTTTCATTCTATTTTTACACTGAATTAATTAGGGAACGGAACGTGATTGGCCAGATTGCAGGAGGCGCGGTCGCATCGTCAAACATCTCAGGACAAAACTGCGGAGATTGTTAACAAGTTTCTAAAAATAGCACGACAAGTAGAGCCCCTGATAGGGTTCGGAGATAAGCTCTCTTATCTCATACTCTCTTGACTAATTCCATAAGTTCGCTCTCCAAAAACTTGTATGTTTTGCTAATTTATTAATTATTATAGCGATATATTATTTCTATATACAAAGTACCGTTATAAAAAATATTGATGCATTTAGAACGATCACCTGTTTCCGTATTTGTCCATTAAGATTCACATATGGCATATCATGGGGCCAGTGGTACGCGGCCTTGATAACGCTATCCAGTGGAAAACTTTATTCAGGCTTCGTGCAGCCCGGCCCCAGATGTCTAGGTAAATCATTGTTTTGTTGTTTTCGATAAAAAATTCTAAATTCCTGTAATATGATCGGGAAATTTCACGTTAACTCCATGCAAATGATTTCTCTATCATAACTACCGACTTCATTTCTTCATAACTGTGATTTCGCCTTGCTTCCTTTAATTTTATGAACATTAACGAAATTGATAAGGTTGAATTTAAAGCACTTTTCAAGATATCTTACATGATGCAATAAGCTAAATTGCATATCATTATGATATATACACTACACTTCTTTGCCTCTCTCTTGATCGCTGTAAAATGATTTAGAGACAACATTGAAGAAGTGGGTGGAAGTCAATGGATGAGCGCAGCTATGGACCGCAATAGAGCGTTGTCACATAACGCGCTATATTATGCTAATGAGCTCTAAAAAATGATAATGATCAAGAGGACTTCTGTTTATGAGCATTGCACATAGGTATTTATACTACGGTGCACAACAAGCATAAATAATATACAAAAAGCGCTTCAAAGTAGTTAAAATAAACAATTTATGCTCTTCTAACGAAAAGTAAAACGTTTACGGTAACAAGCTGACCAAACTTACCTTTGTCTTAGGGACTGTTTATATGCGGAGAGCCAGCCCAGTTTAGCGGGCTGGTTTCTTTTGTGTCCGCTATCAGAGCGTAAAAACAAAAGAAACCAGCCCGCTTAACCGGGCTGGCTCGCCTCATATAAACAGGCCCTTAGTGGATCAAAGCGTACATTCCCACGTGCAATTCTCATTAACATTTTTTAGAACTCATTAGCATAAGAAAGCGCGTTATGTGAAAATGTTTTATTAAGTGACAACAGCTCTGAAGGCCAGCAGCAGCTAGCAAGGTTTATACGATGATATACACATTTACCGAGAACCACTTTGTAACCTAGAGTTTCGGCGAGTGTTGCCCGTTTGACGGTCTGGGAACATCGTCATTAGTGGATTCGAGCATGACGTCACCATCTACCGAGTCGTCTTGGAACTTTGAAAATTGCTCGTCAGGCTGAGCGTTATCAGATGAGGCGTTGACATGGGTAGCGTCCAGATAGTTTTCCCCTTCTATAGCTTGACAGAACTGCGAAGATAACGGATAGGTGTGATGATGATGGTAACAGCTCTGATTATAGGAAAAGTAATGATGATGATGATGGTATTATCAACACTTATGGAATCATGATTATGATGATAATGTTGTTAAAGTGATTGTGTTTTTGGTGGTGATGATAGTGGTGATAATGATGACGATGGTGATGATGATGACCATAGTGGCAGTGGTGATGTCAACAGTGATTGGCGATTACAATAAAGATGACTGTTAAGAAACAAATTTGTTGACACTGGGCTTCCTGTGGAAGTCACGTGACTACCGCATGGTAAATTTGTTGTAGTTGTACTTGGATCGGAGTGTTTTGGTTGAACTGGAAATAAAAGTGCTTTGAAGGAGACAAAATCGCGTCTTAACAATAACACCTACCTCTTTGAGTGACACGACCCCTACTAGTCTACCAAGAGTAGTTACATAGGCGTGCGACAAGTTGAGCAACGCAAACAGTTTATGAACCTGAAAAAAATGCATGAACATATTACTTCCACTACAACTATTTTTTTGAAAACACTCAAGTTATATTTGAGAATGCACTGGTACCTTAGGCTCAAAAGAAGCTTGGGTGAGAAAGGAAGTGTTATGGAGTCTAGGCCGGTTCCAAACGTACTGTAAGATTTATTTGTGTTGTATATTTCTTCGTTTGACTGTGTGTCTGTATGTTTGTTTGTTTGTTTATTTGCTTGTTTGTTAGGATGCGTGGCATTTATGGGGGATGGGGTTGGGAAAGGATTTGGCAAGACAGACAGACAGGGACCCCTAATCCATGATTCCGATACCATCAAAAATACTGAATAAATATATACTGGACGATATGACGAATACATTTGGGATTTTCTATTTTTACAAGCCCACGCCGTACCGAAAGTTATTTCCCTAGAATGAAGCATGATTTGCAAATAATGAGAAAATCGAGTCCATAGACCCAGACAATAAATCGCGCACGGTGGTTTGATTTTTACACAGGAAACCCAAAGACAAAAAAATTATTTACGCGCGCTATATATCATTCTTTTCTTGTTAATATGTGATAGATTAGGGGTCCCTGTGATCCCTTCCTCGTCCCCAAATTCCTCCGCCTCCCCAAGAGCCGCCATATAGTCTACTTGTTTGTTTGTTTGTTTGCCTGTCTGTCTGCTGGTTTATTGTTCTGTTTGTAGGTTTATTTGTTTCAATTTTGTTGATTTGTTTTCGAAGTATATAATACCTTTAATAGCGATGTTCTTTCCACTAGTTGGAATGGTGCAGGATCTATTTGACAACTGTTAAAGTCAATTGGCATCTGGAGTATCTCACGTTCCCACTGGGCTTGCTACAAACAAATAGTAAAAAAGGACTTTAAGCATGAAGACGAGAGGCAACGACGACAAGTTGCAAAAAGCGTCGTTTATTTATATGTGTCCTCAGTCTTTCTTTGAGGTAGTAATTGCATTTTCAGTAGTTGATGTCAACATTGAAGACGTTTTGACTAAATATGACTGATAATTACACATGTCTTATTCAAGCAAAAATAAAGTCCAAACTCGTCGTCGTCGGCTCTCTCGATCTCATGCTTAAGGTCCTTAAAGTGCACCTAAACACTACGAGTTTTTTTGTTTAATCCATTCTTTAGAACATTTTAAACATTCTATGAAACTTTGAACGTTTTTGGAAAAATATTTATGTTATTTTTTTAACAAAAAAGACGAAAAATACGCCTCGTACCCAGTCTCTTTTTGGGTGTGTCTACGATGTGTGACGTCATCCCAGGCCAAGCTACGTTGCCTGGTAGCAGAACTACAGTAAACATTCTAGCAACAATCAACAATAGTGCATATATAACTCTAAATTTGTGACGTCTAAACAGAATATTTTATATTTTTTGCAGTTCAGCGAGTTTGTCAAAGTGACCAGATTGTTTGTTGGCCTGGGATGACGTCACAGACAAATCACGGCCATGGCACAATAAAAAGGCTAATTTATCAAACTTTGACAGGCCATAAAAAAATCGCTTTTTAATGAAAATGAAAAATTTTTTCACAGAAGCAATTTTAGCGACAAAAATTTTTAATTCACAAGTTTTCGTGATAGTGTTTAGGGGCACTTTAATAACATAAAAGAAGTATTACAAGAGGGTGAATAGTCTCTAGCACAGGCATTCTTACTGTTCCGCTGTCATTCTTACTACATTAAGAATGTCCGCGTTAGAGGTAGAGGGTGAACCGCTTTAAAAAAAAAAAATTAAAAAAAAAAATAATAATAAAAAAAAGAAAGAAAGAAAGAAAGAATGAATGAATAACATATTTGTTTTATACCTGTTCCGCTGTCATTTGCTCGTCTTCTGGTTTAGTTTCAGATATTTTCTACAAAAAAAAAAAAAAAAAAAAAAAAAAAAACGTTTATTGGATACATGAACAATGATGGTAAGTATAATGTTCAGGATAAAAAACATTGTCGGTGAGAATGATGGACTGTGGATGTCGATTACACGACTGAAAAGGTCTATGGGTAATGTTTTTTTAATGAATAGCTACAGAAGATACATATATTAATAATAATAATAATAATAATATATCTTTATTGGGTTACAGATAAGGCAATCTGTCATCTCCATTTTGTCGACCATCTGAGATCTTCGACTTGACGAAACGAAGCTGGTTTGAATAAAATTACTGCTTATTTCTTATCATTATTGGAAGCCCACAGTACCATTCGGCCGTGAAATCTACACCCGGTATTCCCTTACTTTTCAACGTTTTTTTGAAATAGTAATATATATGATAACAATGACAACCATGATGATCGAGATGACAATGATAATGATACGGTGAGCACCGCGGTCAAACGTCAGCTCATGCGTGACATTTGCATTTGTAAACAATCAGATCGTTTGGCAATTGACTTTTATGTCAATTAATAAGAAATTGCGTGAATATTTAGGCTTAATTTTTTGTATATGAACTCTTTGTTAAATGTTCTTTGTACCCTAAGTTTACACTTTTTCAATTCTGTTTACATTTTGAGAAAACAACGGTGAAAATTTTCTCTTTCGTAGCTTTCTTTAAAAATCTCTACGCAGAAAGCACTGGGTACGAGATCGTTTGATCGGCATTTCTTATATTTTTTCGGGCATGCGCAGACGTTTGACCGCAGTGTTGATACGGTGTAGACGTGCATACCTCAACATCGCTGATACTCAACCCACTCCCAAATAGTTTATGAAGTCGCTGGGGGACTGGGAACTTCTCTAAGATGGACGTCCTCTGAGATTTTGCATCGGTTTTCTGAAAATCAAGTGACATGAAATCACTATCTGCATTAGTTGTTGTTGACTATTTTATTGATCTATTATTGCTTATTATTAATTATTACTTTATTTATTTATTCAGCCATTTAATTTATTCATTCATTCTTTCATTCATTCATGTATTCATTCATTCTTTCATTCATTCACGTATTCATTCATTTATTCATTCAGTCATTCATTTATTCATTCATTTTTTCATTCATTCATTCACGTATTCATTCATTTATTCATTCATTCATTTATCCATTCATTCATTCATTGATTCATTCATTCATTTATTCATTTCTTGGTGGATATATCCCAATCTATGCTGCATCTCAAATTGATGGTTTTCAACCATTCCCAGTAGAGCGAGTGGAACAAAAGGGTCCACCAGTCACGGTAGTGGTTTTCTTTTGAAAAGTCCACCAGCATGGCTGCCATTTGTTTTGTTTAAATTGTCTCCTGGGAATGGTTGAAAACCATCTAAACGAAACGTCCTGGGATGCTTCGGTATATATTACCTGGTTAGGCGAGACTTGAGCTTCGACTTCAAGAACTCCAGGCCTAGACTTGTCTTCATTTCTGTTCCAAAAGAATCAGACACAAATCAAAAATGGCAACTCTATTGTTTATCGTTCACTATTAGAAGTACAGCTCACGCTAACATAAAACAGGCCAATGTTGGTGTAAGTTCAAATCAGTTATGTGAAAACTAATACTGGTTTTGCAAGTGCGAACACTGAGGACATGTAAGCAGGTTTGAATTTGCAATAACATGCTACTGGTTTGAAAAGGTTGTCGCAGATATTAGTTCAAACGCAAATAAGCTTACAAAAACATACAGCAAATGCAGGAAATCAATGAAAAAAAAAAAAAACTAACAAATCGGTTATATAATTTTGGTAACTATTTGTACCTATCAATCGACCAGAACATTGCTATTTCTTTTGTTCAGGTATTGCGTTCTGGTTGAGTGTTAGTGACAAATAGTTACTAAATAGCTACTATTTGTTTGTATTTAGTTGTTTTATTTCATGAGCGAGCGCAAGAAAAAAGAGGCAGTTATACTTGCTGGAATTTGCGTGAGCTTTCTGTCTCGTTTGAATATGACATGTGCACATTCTGTCCTCAGCAGAGAGCAAGTAACGGTTGTAGCTGCAGCGCGCACAACTCTTCATTGTGCGCACGTGGTTCAATTCTAAAACATCGTGTGCAGCAGTAAGACGTCACAATTCTTCGTATTCTAATTGTTCCGTTCGAATCTTCCATAGATTCTAAAACTGAATTTCTTACATTCCAATCGTTCTTGGAATCACTTCTAAACGAATTAACAAGCGCGCGCTTTTTATTCAAACAAAAACTGGACAGTTGGAAAGAACTGCGCGCGTTCACGTTTAAAAAACAAAATGAATCAAGAAGCGCGCGATGTGTTTTTTTTTTAACAATTGCGCGCGCGTTCGAGTTATGCAACAAACTGGAAAAAAATATCTGTAGCTTTGTTTGTGTTTCCGATTATCGCGTGCAATTTTGGCTTTTTTATCAAAACAAGTATATTGTACAAATAATAAATCGTTTCTTCCACATAAATGTTTAATTATATAGCCGAGCTATATTGTATATTGTATACTTTCCGAAACGCTGCAAGACAGTACAAATGCAAATTAGACTACAAGTTTGTGAACTGAGTTATCTAGAAGATCGATTTACACGATGGGCCTAGTCGTAACTTCTAACGTACGACTAGTTTTAAAAGCTATTGAACCTCATAACTGGTATACTACAAATCATACACAGCAAGTCGAATCGTGTAAATCAGCCTTAAAATAAGCTTGAGCTTGCAAAAATTGTAGTTGCTTTTATCACATTTCAGTTTTAGTCGTCAGGCTTTCGGGCAATGAAGTGCACGTATCGATTAAAAGTCAACAATTTTTGACCATTGAATTCAGTTTGTACAAATACAACTTACACAAGCGAAGATGCAGAGTCAGGTGAATCAGGCCGGCTACATATCGCGCTTTCACTTTCAGCTTGGCTACCGGCCTGCAGTGACTTGGCGAGATGTCGGTTAAGTAAGGAAAGTAGTTGTGGTCTTTGAATTGATCCTAGTAGTATCATTGAATCTAGAAAAAAGATATTGATATACGTTGTTACCTGAGTTGGTTGTCCGGCAGAAGACACTAAGCTAATGAAATAACAATCTTGTATGCATCCATTCAATGATTCATTCGTTTAGTAATCTATCCATCTATCTTCTTATTCACTCACTCACTCATTTATTCATTCGGTCATCAGTCATTCATTCGTCCATCCATCCATTCATTCACTTATTCATCCACTCGCTCATTCCTTTATTCATTCATCAATTCATTGATCCATCCATCCATAAACTCATCCATTCATCTATCCTTCCATTCATTGATCTATTCATTCATTAATCCATTCATTCAGACCTTTCGGTCATTCGCTGGATTATTCATTGATATCTCAGTTTATTGTTTGGTTCGTGCGTTCATTGGCTGATCTCTCCATTCATCCAATTGCTCGTTCATTCGTGTACTCTCCCATCTTTCGATCAAAAATAGTCGAACACAATCCAATAAGAATATAATGTTTCAGCTAACATAAGTATACCTGGCGCGTCAACTAGCGGGTATGACCGATGTTCCGATTTATCAAGTAGTTCTTTTAGCTCAGCGTATGTTGACCGGTATGTGATGTAGAACAGGTTCTTCTTCATGATATCAGACACCATTATAGTGTAAGCCCTGTAGAGAAAAATAACATGGCCATCATCACCATCATCATCATCACCACCATCACCATCATCATTATGATATCGGACAGTTATTAGTGCAAGACTTGTAGAGAACATCATCATCGTCATCATTGATATCGAAGTAAATATCATCATCAACATCAACAACATCATCATCATCTATAAATAACGCCTGCACAATCGTCATAATCATTACAATCATCATCATCTATAAATAACGCCTGCACAATCGTTGCAATCATTACAATCATCATCATCTATAAATAACGCCTGCACAATCGTTGCAATCATTACAATCATCATCATCTATAAATAACGCCTGCACAATCGTTGCAATCATTACAATCATCATCATCTATAAATAACACCTGCACAATCGTTGCAATCATTACAATCATCATCATCTATAAATAACGCCTGCACAATCGTTGCAATCATTACAATCATCATCATCTATAAATAACGCCTGCACAATCGTCACAATCATTACAATCATCATCATCTATAAATAACGCCTGCACAATCGTCACAATCATTACAATCATCATCATCTATAAATAACGCCTGCACAATCGTTGCAATCATTACAATCATCATCATCTATAAATAACGCCTGCAAAATCGTTGCAATCATTACAATCATCATCATCATCTATAAATAACGCCTGCACAATCGTTGCAATCATTACAATCATCATCATCTATAAATAACGCCTGCACAATCGTTGCAATCATTACAATCATCATCATCTATAAATAACGCCTGCACAATCGTTGCAATCATTACAATCATCATCATCTATAAATAACGCCTGCACAATCGTTGCAATCATTACAATCATCATCATCTATAAATAACGCCTGCACAATCGTTGCAATCATTACAATCATCATCATCTATAAATAACGCCTGCACAATCGTTGCAATCATTACAATCATCATCATCTATAAATAACGCCTGCACAATCGTCACAATCATTGCAATCATCATCATCTATAAATAACGCCTGCACAATCGTCACAATCATTACAATCATCATCATCTATAAATAACGCCTGCACAATCGTCACAATCATTACAATCATCATCATCTATAAATAACGCCTGCACAATCGTCACAATCATTACAATCATCATCATCTATAAATAACGCCTGCACAATCGTCACAATCATTACAATCATCATCATCTATAAATAACGCCTGCACAATCGTCACAATCATTACAATCATCATCATCTATAAACAACGCCTACACAATCGTTACAGCACAATCGTCATCATAATGAGTCAACATAAAAATTATTATCATCATCATCACCATCATCATCATTGTAGCTTACCCTGTCGTTGTCAGGTCAGGTAGATAGGGTAGTGCTTTAATTTGTATGATGCTATCGTAAAACGAAGGCTGTAGCCACTGGGCAATGGCATTGGCTATCAGAACAGCAACCTAATAGAACATACCAACAGTGAATGGACATGTGTAGCCTTGAGAATAAGCGAGAAACAGACCTTCCCTGCAATCGCTTGACTACAAAACTATAGATTCACATCGAGACTGGAGTGTATAAAATAAAGAGGACGTATGGATTTATGCACTCCAGTGTCGGTTCGAATCTTGAGGCCATTCAAGCTGATGTGGGGAAGGTCTATTGTTGGTGTCGATGGCTGATACAGTATGAATGGTTTGAACCAAGATGATCACTACCACCTTGATTTGAAAAAAGACTCATTTCAAAAGATGCACCACTCACCAACACCAACAGTCTTTCTCAAGACGGTCACCTTCAAATGATCTCAATTCATTTGCAATGTTGCACGTCTAACAATATAGACTCGTTTACGCATGAGTGGGAAACGGTACGGTAACGATACCGCTACGATGCGGCAGATAATTACAATATTTTCTTAGATACGATCATCGTCTTCCCCATACAGATAGAAACTCTTTAGGGTGCAGTGCTTCTGTTAGAGCGTACAACAGTTACTTAAAGTCTGATTGCACCAATTTGTCTCCGTTTCTGAACATCTATGTAAAGTAGATTTTCAAACTTCGTTCACTTGTGTGCGTTGATACGATACGGTACCGTTCCCCACTCATACGAGAACGATTAATGTGGACGTACCATGACAGGTAGAATATGTGCAATTTGTCCTGTCAGCTCAAACACGATGACAGACGTAGAGATTGTATGAGTTACTGCACCGGATAACGCAGCAGCACCTATCAATATTAGAATGAAAGAAAGAGAAAAATCAACAAGAAAGCAAGAATTGACAAAGTGATAACTAGAAATCATATTAGCACGATAACGTAATTGATTTCATTTTAAAATATAACTATAGAAAGTTAACAGACTCAACAAAAAGTTTAGTTTGTGTGCAAACGTGTGTATAACCTATAATTTGACTTTCAAAAACATAGTACCATGTGAAACCTTAAAATTTTTGAAATAAATTACACATTTACGAGTCTTGAGGCTTTCGTGTTCCATATGACAATATAGAAGTATTTTTCGGTTTGAAGCATGATGTGTTTACAAAATTGACGTTTTGGCTACATTGTGGTAGTCTTCATCAGAATGAGGTGCGATACATTTGTTGCCCCGAAGATGCACCAATGGTACAAAAGGTTAGAGATGAATTGAATGAACTTTCCATACCTACAACAGCATAGCCACCAGGGACAACTGGACTAACTATATCACCATCACGGATACCATTAGGGAACCATGTTGCCATTGCTTCACCAACCAATCGACCAAATGCAGCGCCTGCAACAACACAAGTGTTAATATAGAACATGG
The DNA here is from genome assembly GCA_918843875.1 of Diadumene lineata. Taxonomy (NCBI): domain Eukaryota; kingdom Metazoa; phylum Cnidaria; class Anthozoa; order Actiniaria; family Diadumenidae; genus Diadumene; species Diadumene lineata. The sequence goes on along the minus strand of OU974081.1, from coordinate 3,958,624 downwards.
TGGACGAAGAAGGGAAGAAAGAAAGGACGTAACGTAGTAAGTAAGGAAGAAGGAAAGAAAAGAACAAAGGAAGGGAGGGAAGAAAGGAGGATGGGAATTTTAGAGGGAAGGAAGAGGGTAAGAGGAAGGATGGGAGGAGGGAAGTACAGGTGGAGGAAGGGAATTTGGGAGGGAGGGAAGAGGGTAAGAGGAAGGAAGGGAGGAGGGAAGTACAGGGGGAGGAAGGGAATTTGGGAGGGAGGGAAGAGGAAGGAAGGGAGGAGGGAAGTACAGGGGGAGGAAGGGAATTTGGGAGGGAGGGAAGAGGGTAAGAGGAAGGAAGGGAGGAGGGAAGTACAGGTGGAGGAAGGGAATTTGGGAGGGAGGGAAGAGGGTAAGAGGAAGGAAGGGAGGAGGGAAGTACAGGGGGAGGAAGGGAATTTGGGAGGGAGGGAAGAGGGTAAGAGGAGGGAAGGGAGGAGGGAAGGACAGGGGTAAGTTGGATATGTAAAAAGAAGAAAGAAAGGGAAATCTGTAAGCAGGAAAGGAACAGGTTTATGAAGATGAAAACAAGGAATTAACATCGAATCTTCGAAAACATAAGGTCGGTACACACTAGACGACAAGTCGCAGCGACAATTTCGTCCCGTGTGTACTAAGTATTTTTGACGAAAATTTTTGTCGCCGCGACAGAATTTTGTCGCTGCGACTTGCCGCATGAAATCCAACCGGTTAGATTATTGAACCAGTGCACACTGAAGAGACTTGTCGCAGGGACAAGTCGCTGCGACTTGTCTCCTAGTGTGTACTGACCTTTACACATGTTAGAAAAGAGATAGAGAAGTAACAGTATCTTACCAAGGATAAAAACTGGAAAGAAAACACCAGCAGGTATAGGAAGAGCAACCGCAACAGCAGTCATCAAGAACTGTGGAGATTGAAAAGAAAATATTGTCAATGTGCAGCAATGCAATGAAAAGAGGTGGCAAATGGTTCCTGACTCCGTGGATAAATGGTTGGGGAAGCTTGTCGGAATTGTTTTAAAAGTGCCCCTAAAAGATACCGGGTGTTTTTCAAAAGGGCGTGGCTTAACAAATTTTTCAACCCTTAAAAGATACAAAAAAATGGGGATTTGGCAAATTTCATAATTTTAAACCTTAAAAGACACAAAATCGCCGATTTTTACCCCAAAAAGATACAACGAACATCCCCGATCTCGGAACGCCCCCTCCCCCCCCCCCCCCCCCCCCACGGGCTTGCAACCAGCCCAAGGATGGATTAATGAATAACTATATCAAGGCATTAGTGCCCACTTTTTTATCCATTTCTTATGTCACCTTCTTGCTATTCAGCACCTACCTTTAAAACAATAAAGATAACAAGAGAGACATAGATATTAGTGTTAGCACCATCCCAGTGTTTCAGCATCTCTATGTCTGCTGCATCCGTTGATGTTCTTGCTCTGGACCAGGTAGTGTTAGAGAACAGCTCATCTAGCGCCTGTTTCTGAGTTAACTGAAAAACAGAAAAAAAAAGAATTAACAACACATCTAGAATTCAATGTAATTGAATCCTTTTTGTAATTTTTTTTCTGTATTGTAAAAATTTACTGTATATCATGTAAAAAAATTCTACATTTTATTTAAACAATATTTTTGTAACATAACATAACTGAAATCTTTGTAAAGTTTCTTTGAATGTTATTGAAATAAAATGGTAAAAAAAAACATTTAGGGTTTGTTTCTGGGTTTTTGCTGTTTTCCGTTTTTATTCAGAGATCTGTTTTCATTGAAATAGTCAAGACTGACGCAACAATGATGTTTTGATCAATTAAAATCATTTCAATCTGGATATACATACCGAACCAGCCATAAACTGTCCCATTCCTAGTGGAAAGGTTATAGTAGCAATAACAAACGTTACAAGAGCAGGATATATGAAACGACTGAAAAAAAGACAAAAAAATACCATCAGTATTACGAGGGGCAAATTGTGAGAGCTTTCAAGCCTCGACTAAAGCCTCCAGTCGGTAATTTTAGAAGGACACTTCATACTAATACTATACTTACTTGCTTTGTAAAAATCTGGCAACTTTTGTCTTTTTGTGCTTTCTTATGATGTTGACTATCTTACGGTGAGTATAAACAAATAATGCACCACCAAAACCACACGCAACACTGCAATACAAACATACCATTTATTTATTTATTCATTCAGACAGTCAGTAAGTCATTTATTCATTCATTCAGACTGAGTCAGTCAGTCATTTATTCATTCATTTATTTATTACAGTTTAATGGCATGGGTTATAACTAGAAGTAACATAAAGTAAAGTAACAGAATTACAGGAGGAGATCCATAGGGAGATCTGCCAAGGAGTACAGGACCCTATAGAGAAGCAAACCGCCATTACAAAAAACATGACAATTATTGGCGGCTACAGTGCAACAATTTCAGTATATGTTTCCAATCGCTTTTCAAACACAACAGTTTTTTTCAAGGTCTGCAGTAGCATTTTATTGTCATTTCAATTAACTCTTTTTTCAATTATATTTAATATTTGATATGAGAACTGAATCAGAGCAAATTTAATACAATGATTCATTACACATCGAAGAGGATGTCACTATTAATACCTACCCAATCAGAGCAAATGCAACAAACTCCTCCACATCAAAGGGGAAGTCAACTCTGAAGTTGGTCTTGAACAAAGCTGTGATTGTTTCTGTAACATCAAACACAAACCTTTAAAGTGAGGACACTTGAACCGTGAACACTTGGTGCTTTTTTGATACTTTTTTTAACATGCATCCTTTGAGTGAATTGATTTGAAAACATTCTCATTTTCTAATTGATATTAAATAAACTCATTGTATATGAGTTCAGTCCTACTTTTTTAAAGGGGTTTGAAGCAGTAGAAAGCTGGTCAAATAAAAAGCTGAATAAAGACAAGTGCCCATGGTTCGAGTGAACTCACTGTAATATAGCGATACTTGAGCTGACGTAATCCTTTGTTATTCATGTGCCAACCAGACAGTGATTGGCTGTTATTTCAATAGAGCTTATTGTAGTTCTGGTTGGCACATTAGCATAATAATTCATTTGTTTATAAACATATTGCTATAATTAGAGTTATTATCACTTATTCGATCTCTCTATTCAGCCCACCTTTCTATCTTTTGTTCTTTGTTTCTACTTAGTACACCCATTCTTATGATAAACCATGGATTAACTTGAGGTGGTGGGGTGGGGTAGGGTGTGATCTAAATCACCATCCCTACCAACCGACAACCCCGGGCAACCCCACCCCCTCCCCTCAAACACACAACAAAACATACTGAGCATTCTTAGAACCCCTCTTTTTTTTCCTGATGGGGCTGCTTTGATGTAACATGCAAGGCGACCTGTTGTAAACCTCATAAAGATCAGTTGTAAATATTTTATATTGCTTAAAAAAGATCCTAAATCATATTTAGCTGAAATATTCAACAACAAACAACAACAAACATGTTTGTTTTGAGAAAATTTAAGTTAAAGTTGTATGCAAATCAGGACGAATCTCTTGCTGATTTAAAAACTTGGTCTTTGCTATGATTTTGACGTATAATTGTTCTCTCCCTTGTTAATTATTCATGATTTTTTAATGATTCTTACAAACCTTCATCATTGTCAAACACTGATAGCAGTCTAAAGACCAAGGCGCCACAGACTGAAGCAAAGAATCCCCTCCAGTAGTTACGTATTGCAAAATATGTAGCAGTTACCTCGATACTGAATAGCACACCTACACAGATGGAGAAAATATTGTGTTATCAGAAAAAAAATTAAATTTGACAGAAAATATTGATTTTCATGTCAAAAATGAAAATGAGCAATCTCTAATGATAATAATCCAAAAAAAAAAAACCTTAATTCAAAAAGCAAAATTAGCAAAATTTATGCATTAAAATCTGGAAAAAAGAAAATCCTCACTTAATGAAGTGGGTGGTCACTAATACAAGAATTATTACTCAGAAAATAACTAAACGATTATCCTGAAATTTTATATATGTCATTATTATTATTATTGTTGACAAAACCAAAGTGCATAAATATTTTTACACACTCAGGACAATAAATTGTCTTTGTGTTTAAATATGTAGGATCAGTGTCGAATTGATTTTCATATGCTGTACTTGTAAACTCATTGGTTCACTTGTAAATAAAAAATCTCACCACCAATAGGAGATCCAAAGCAGCTTGACACTCCCACAGCACAGGCAGCAGCCAACATGTCAGTGTTGCGAGACTCATTCTGCAAGATGGAACAAAGTCCTCATTAGCTGTCATCTGAGGATGAATTACCCTATTGCACTATGACATCACTACTTCTTTATATGGGGGATACATATCACTAGATTAAATAGGAATTCAATAGCCTTGAAGCAAGATGACGTTATACCCCATCTCTATACCATAATAGTTTTTAAAATCCTTTCATATTAAAATTTATTATTCCCTAGGAAATACAGAAACAATAGTCATAATTACTGAACAAAAACAAAGTGAAAAGGATTCTGGTCTAGAGACAGGGGTAAAACGCCATGATCACGCTTCAGGCTTAATGGACAAATTCTCTTCCAGTAGAACAGTTTAATTGGTCTCACTGTTTTTTAGGTATCATGATATATTTCAAGCCCTACATGGTGTTATGATGACCAACACAATGTGCAAGTCCACAATTCCACACTAATATTGATCAATTATTTATAGTGATCAAAGCTTACAGTGAAAATTCCTTTAAATGATACCACAAACTTTCCCATTGATCTTGCAACCATGCTGGCGATATGCACAAAAGGACCCTGCAGTCAAGGAAATAGCACATCATTTTGAGCAAATAAAATAATGAGAGGATGAATAAATAAATAAAGAATGAACAAACTAGCAAGAATAATATTTTTGATAAAAACAATCATATGCTCTTGGTGGGAATCAAGCCTATGTCTTAAGGATTCTAGTCCAATGTGTTAACCACTAAACCACAATACCAACTATACACTGGGTAAGTAGTTGGAAGATGAAGTAGAGGGCCGGGCTACAGCAATATTTGTATGAATGAATGAATGAATGTATAAATGAATGAATAGAGGAATGAATGAATGAATAAATGAATGAATGAATGAATGAATGAATGAATAAAGGAATGAATGAATGAATAAAGGAATGAATGAATGAATGAATGAATGAATGAATGAATGAATGAATGAATAAAGGAATGAATGAATGAATGAATGAATGAAGGATAAATGAATGTCTGAATAAAGGAATGCATGAATGATTAACTATTGTCAAAAGAATAAATGAAAAAGGAATAAGTGGCCACACATACCTCTTTTCCAATGGGAATACCACTTCCAAGAGCTGTCAACAGACCAACCTATTAATAATTATTATCAAATATTGGTAAATTTCCAGCCTCAACACACAACCATTATAAATGTTGAAGTGCAATCTTCAATGCTGATAAAGATGAACTAATGTTTGAATTGCATGTTGTACTTACAATCTTAGCTATCAGTGTATGTATGGACAGATATCTTGACAACACTGTTCCTCTCAGGATCACCTTCATCTCAGGAATACCAGAACCTAACAAACCAAAGAAATGTAAACATTGACAAGGAAACAAACAAATTAATGAACGAAATGATGAGGGGGATTCCCCTCCAATGGTTTTCAAGTTATCTAATTGACAGAAAACAATATGTCCAACTTGAAGTCAAATCAAGCATAAAGACTATACAATGTGGAATTCCCCAAGGGAGTTCGCTAGGTCCGTTATTATTTTTGATTTATATAAATGATATAACAAACTGTTCAAAAAAGTTATCTTTTAGAATATTTGCTGATGACACAAACATTTTTGCGTCTTCATCAAATTTAGAAGAACTAGAACAATTAATGAATCGGGAACTTTCTAAAGTAGTTGAATGGTGTAATACAAATCGCTTATCGATCAATATTCAAAAAACCAATTTTATGATTATTAAATCTCCACATAAAAAAATAACAAAAAATGTAGAGATAAAAATTTCAAACAAAGATGGCTCGTACACTTCTATTGATTAAAAAAGTTACATTAAATACCTGGGAGTAATTATTGATGAAAACATAACATGGAAACCTCACATCGCTTTTTTATGCTCAAGACTAGCAAGAAATGCTGGAATTTTCTTAAAATTGAGACACTATATTTCCTTAGTACAACTTAAGCAGCTTTATTACAGTCTTGCTTACCCTTATCTTACCTATGCAATTGTTGCATGGGGAAGCTCATATCAAACCCAAGTTAAAAAAATTCAAATCAAACAAAACAACATCATTAGAATATTTTTCTTCTCTACTCTTTATGGTAAAAATACAGAAAGTGCTTTACCATTAATCAATCTTTTAGATCTTCTTACAGTAAACAACATTTTTAAACTGCAATCACTAAAATTCATTCATCAATGGGTTACAAATCAACTTCCATCAATATTTGATAATTATTTTTATTTTGCAAAAAACAATCATAGCTATAACACTAGGTATGCATCAAATAGTAACCTGTGTAAACAAAAAATCAAAACTAACATAGGAAAACAAACCATTAGCGCTATAGCCCCAGACCTTTGGCAAGAGATTCCAAAAGAAATCAAATTAATTAATAATTCACACAACTTTAAAAAAAGGATTAAAGACCTTTTGTTGCAAAACCAAAGGTCCAATCAATAACGAAAAAGCGAATTATAACATTTCACTCTGTAGACATTAGATTATATATAAATGTATTATTTTTGTATTTAGTCTTCTTTGTAATATTTTGTTTATTTTCTGTATGTATATTATAGTAACTGTTATTGTTTTGTACTATGCATGTAAATATTGTAAACTTTGTAATATCTTGTAAATCTGTGAACAGCTCAAAAAATCCACAACCAATTTCAAATGACCAGTGTCTAACACGAAAACGCATTGTTACTTTAGACACTGGACATTCAAACAATAAGATAATTATTTTTTTTCTATTTTACAAAAATAAAACTGGCTAGATATAAAAAAAAAATAATTATATACCTGTAATATCAAACATGTAAAGATGAATGTAAATAAATATATTGTATTGTATTGTATTGTATTATATTGATGAAATTATGAATAAATGCATAGAATACATAAATGAATACATGTATAGACTAAATGAGCAAATGAATTAATAGAATGAATGAACGAATGAATGAATGGATGAATGAATAGAATGAAGGACTGAATAAACAAAATGAATGAATAGCATGAATAAATGAATGAGTTGAGTAAATAGAATGAATAAAATGAATGAATAGAATGAATGAATGAGTAAATAGAATGAACAAAACGAATGAATAGAAAGAATAAATTAATAAAATGAATGAATAGAATGAATGAATAAATAAATGAATGAATAAGTGAATGAATGCATCAACGAATGAATGAATGAATGAATGAATGAATGAATGAATGAATGAATGAATGAATGAATGAATGAATGAATGAATGAATGAATGAATGAATGAATGAATGAATGGATGGATGGATGGATAGATGGATAGATGGATGGATGAATGAATAAATGAATGGATTGAATAGTACTACACTCTTACCTATAGCATGTGGAGATACCAAATGTGTAAAGCCCACAGAGAAAGCCACAAGAACAAGAGGAAACAGAACCCATACAATATATTGCAGGAACACATTGCCAGGTAACTTGTACAACCAAATGTGAGCTGTTAAGACAAATAAATCATACAAAAAGAAAATTGTTATTGACTGGTTGCAGGGTTTGTGCTTAAATTTTAAATGGGGCTATATCATGATTTAGGCAAGGTTTAACTCAAGGCAGGTGGTTACTGCACTGACCCATCTCCCCCCTCCCCCCCCCCCCCCTCCCTGTTTCCTCTCAGCCATTATATGTATAAACATGTAGCACAATATTATTAAATATTATTAAAGTGAAGTGAAGTGAAGCCATAGAGGAGGAGGCGGGTAACATGGGTTGTGCTTATGTTGGTACTTTTTGATCGAAGGCACTTGTTCCGTTTTGCGGTCTTTTTTTCTATTGCTTGTTTATGTGCTTTCTATTGAACTTCCTATGATGGTCAGCAGTGTTACATTGGGTCTACTGATCCTGGATGTTGCTTGATATGAGGCATGTGTTTATTCGCTTGTTGCTCGTTCATGCAATCGCTCACAGCTTCATTGCTGCTCACCCACCCACTCCCTTGGTAGTTACAGTGTAAGTATAGTTATCAATTCTAATGAATGATATGGAGGGAATTCATTAAAGGTACATTGGCTCTCTGGAAGATTAGCGATGGCTAAAGGGACTCCTGATGTTAAATATGCCGTTACTTTACATTGTACATGCATTAATAATAAACTCACCTGACTGACATTTGTCAATGGCTAAATCAAGAACAAAGCTAATCAAAGCCATGATAATACCAAGAAGAAGTAAAAAGCACCAATCACTGCCCAGAAAGATCCAACATGGCTTCAATCTATAAATAAACCCTGAAAAATAGGAAATATCACTGGTTAAATGTCCATTTGTTGGTTAATAGACCTTCCCTGCATTCGCTTGACTGGCCACAAAACAATATAGAATAACACCGAGACTGGAGTGTATGAGCCCATAAATTTTCTGTATTTTATACACTCCAGCCTCAACATAAATCTATTGTTTTGTGGCAAGTCAAATGAATATGGGAAGCCGTCTATTGCTCAAAGAAAATCATAATTGTTGCTAAATGGCATTAGTTATGTAGCATAAACAAAATTGGCATAGAGTGCATGCACCAAAAGTGTGCAACATAAATACCACTAAATAGCGCTATTTTATGCTAATTCTATTGTTTTCTTTTGTTTAATTAGTGCTATTCACTACTAAATTGTGACAAGTGTTACACAAGTGTTTGCACTCTAATATCATTTCAAAGTTTTTAAATTAAAACAAAAGTGTGACTGATTGATTTAACCTGTGCAAGAAAAGCCTGGTTGAATGACACAAGGCATGATCGCATGAGCACAAGTATGTCCTAAGATGTCGCAAACTCTTCCTACATGTTGTAATAGTGCATGACAGCAGTTTCAATGTCAATACAAACTTTCCATTAATTATTAAAAATTTTTCACTATCTCAAATTGCTCTATCTCAGTTGAGAATAATAAGTTTTTTGTTCACTTTTTGACATACAACTAATCATGAGATTGTACCTTGAAATTACTACCATACATAAACATACACGCCATGGTGAAAATGATCAACATGATAGACATGGTCATGATGATGATGATGATTGCTGTATATAATGATTGGAATGAGAATGATGAGATGATGACAATGATGATGATGGTCGTAATGCTGACAGGCTTAATGATGATGATGATAATGATGATGATGGTGATATTGTCGATAGGCTTGATGATGATGATAATGATGATGATGGTGATATTGTTGATAGGCTTAATGATGATGATGACAATAATGATGGTGATATTGTTGATAGGCTTGATGATGATGATGACAATGATGATGGTGATATTGTTGATAGGCTTGATGATGATGATGACAATGATGATGGTGATATTGTCAATAGGCTTAATGATGATGATGATAATGATGATGATGATATTGTTGATAGGCTTAATTATGATGATGATAATGATGATGGTGATATTGTTGATAGGCTTAATTATGATGATGACAATGATGATGGTGATATTGTTGATAGGCTTAATGATGATGATGATGACAATAATGATGGTGATATTGTTGATAGGCTTAATGATGATGATGACAATAATGATGGTGATATTGTTGACAGGCTTAATGATGATGATGATGACAATAATGATGGTGATATTGTTGATAGGCTTAATGATGATGACGATGACAATAATGATAGTGATATTGGTGATAGGCTTAATGATGATGATGATAATGATGATGGTGATATTGTTGATAGGCTTGATGATGATGATGATAACAATAATGATGGTGATATTGTTGATAGGCTTAATGATGATGATGATGACAATAATGATAGTGATATTGGTGATAGGCTTAATGATGATGATGATAATGATGATGGTGATATTGTTGATAGGCTTAATGATGATGATGATGATGATGACAATAATGATGGTGATATTGTTGATAGGCTTAATGATGATGATGACAATAATGATGGTGATATTGTTGACAGGCTTAATGATGATGATGATGACAATAATGATGGTGATATTGTTGATAGGCTTAATGATGATGACGATGACAATAATGATAGTGATATTGGTGATAGGCTTAATGATGATGATGATAATGATGATGGTGATATTGTTGATAGGCTTGATGATGATGATGATAACAATAATGATGGTGATATTGTTGATAGGCTTAATGATGATGATGATGACAATAATGATAGTGATATTGGTGATAGGCTTAATGATGATGATGATGATAATGATGATAGTGATATTGTTGATAGGCTTAATGATGATGATGATGATGATGGACATAATGCTGACAGGCTTAATGATGATGATGATAATGGTGATATTGCTGATAGGCTTAATGATGATGATGATAATGATGATGATGGTGATATTGTTGATAGGCTTGATGATGATGATGATAATGATGATGATGGTGATATTGTTGATAGGCTTGATGATGATGATGATGATAATGATGATGATGGTGATATTGTTGATAGGCTTGATGATGATGATGATGATAATGATGATGATGGTGATATTGTCAATAGGCTTAATGATGATGATGATGGACATAATGCTGATGGGATTAATGATGATGATGATGATGGTAATCAATGATATTCTGGTGGTGATGTTGATAGCAGTGTTGATGGGTTGATGATGAAGATGACCAATGATAACATACTTCTAATTTTCCCTAGTGTTGTGTTCTGGTATGATTTCAAATCATCATCATATTGTTCGTCTTGTGCTTTCTTTCTGTCTCTAGATTCCCTTCTTAACCTTGCAGCTTGGTCTTTAGCATATTTCTGCAGTTGAGTTGTCGTAAATTGTCCATACATCTAGAAAATAATTCCACAAAATAAAATGCAAAGGTTAACTTTGTTGTATCAACAAAATATGAAGAAAAAAGCTGCAAACGTATGTTTGTAGTATAGCTTTGTCTAGATGCCTGCGGATTCAAGATTAAACCTAGAAAATACTTGTATGTTTAATTAGATTTTGAGAGCAAATAAAGAAAAATGTCTAACAGGCCTAAATTACTTGATAACAATTATTATTCATAGAAATTTCCAAATATATTTTATTAAGTTAATACGGATATAATAAAGTTGATTTGTAATGCATAAAACAGACTTGAACAAAGAACAGACTTTTTCTTCATTTGTATGTATTATAAGAATCACAACTGCATTCTAACGGCCTGAATAAGCGGATATGTCAATGTTTACAAAACAAAACTTCAATTTGAAACGACGTTTTAGTCTTATAAAGCTGTCGAATACGTGTAACAAAAAAAGAAAAAGAATACCATGAAATTGGTAAAAATTCATTTAAGAGAAATAGTCATAATTAAAATTATAAAACGTAAGGTAAGGTAGTAAAAAATTAATCAATTCGGAGAGATCGCGGATTGTTTCGAACTGACAACTTATTTGATTTTCCGCTGGAGAAAATTCGCAATTTCCAAGCAAATTTGTTGAAAATATCTACTCACCAAAGTCTGCTCGTATCCATATTTTTCGTTTTCCCCCATGTTGGGTTGTTGATGGGTAAATTAATTAGTTTTTGCAGCGAATTTTGCGAGATATTTCAGGATATATTTCACTACATATTTTAACATGGACGCATGATTTCATTTTTGAGTGGGTGGTCACTGCTGACCAACACAGGAAACCCAACTTTGAACTGCAACAAAATAAATAAACGAAAAAAGTTACAACAAAAATATAAAGAATAAAGATGAACAAACTCAAACACAAAATACTATTTTAGTCAGTTTTATCAACAACATCAGTACGAAAAATTTAGTCAATGTGAAAATTTAAAATGTTAATAAATTACTATACGTTGTCATAGTAGTAATAAAAGTTATTTGAAAGAATGTAATGATTATATATTGTGCAAGAACAGTACAATTGACGATAAATATTGTTTTATAGTACTCATGATATAAAGTGCAAAAAACATATATGTTAAATAAAAACATCTAAATATTACAAAATAGTGCTTATTTCATGATTTACATTTGAATATGACTAGAATTTATGTCTTTCAAGTTTCTGTCATATATTTTCTTTTTTACCCTTTTTCCCTTTTTTCCTTCCTTTCTTTCTTTCTTTCAAATTCTTTCTGTGTTCAGTAGATTGCGTCACATCCGGAATTTTTCTCACAAATACCGTATTTACGAGAGAAATTCCGGATGTGTCTATCGCTATCTTGGGCTTCCTGTGGTCACAAGAACTTCACATCGAGCATGCTCAGTAATAAGAAAAAGCGCCATCTTTCAAATCATTCCAAATCACGTTTCAATGAGCATTTGGTTTTAACATGTCTTACAATTTAGAGGAATTAGCCGTTGTTATAGCAGTAATTTTCACAATAGTCATCCTTTCGTTATTCTATGGACTTTTCTGGTCACTTTTATTAGTTTTCACTTTATTATTTCTGCTTTATAAGTACGGGAGGCCAAGACAAAAAAAGTGGATCAAAAAGTCGACTACTTCGTTCCCGAAAGTTGATGCTGATGATAGTGAGAATACGATGTATTCTGATGGAAAATTGGATGTACCGTTCACTGGACTTCCGAGTCCTAAACCACAGTCTTTGCGCTCACCAATGCCTTTGCTTTCTACAGTAACAAAAAGATTGAGTTTTAACACCAGGTATGAAGTGAAAATTGCAATTACGCTAGTTGAGCTTGATAAGCTCTCTTATTTTGTTGTAAACTAGAAAGTATTTCTTTTTTGCGTGAAATATTGACTTTTCTCAACTAGCTACAGAAGAACAAATAAGTCCATAATGAAAAATTACACCTACAATCTTGGACAGAACACTTGAGACAAAATAGAAATTTGTGTACGTTCTTTGGTCTTGTGGCTGTTGCTGCCCCCCTCCCCCCAAGAACAATGTTGTTTCAGTCTAGAAATGACACATGGGATAGCTGCTATCAGGGCAACAACATTGAGATGGGGGAGGGGAGTCACTATCTGAAAAATGTGCATGACTGTGTAAAATGCGTTGAATAAAAAATAGGCGTTTTTGCGCATGCAGTCTCAAGTCATGTTGTCCAAGATTGTAGTTTTAAAGATTCTGCAAACTTTGTTTGTCATAAAGGTTTGACAAATCAAGATATATAAGAACATCAAAATTGGCAAATCTTTGATACCTTTACAAATTTTATTGTATAATTGTGACTTTAGCCCCATTTTTGTTTGCTATTTTCTGAGCTGTCAATCAACAAGGGGGTTTGGTTATAAGATAGCCTCTGGTTGATGCTATGGTTTAGACCTTTGTAGCCTGTGTGTAGCAGTTCGTAGGGAGGGGGTGAAGAAGGGAGCTGGGATAAGAAGAGGACAGCAAAGAACCGCTATGCAGACTAATTCCTTTCCAAATAAGGGTTTGCACAACAACATATATGTTCATTAAGTGTTGCATGAACACTGTTCAAGTGTACAAGTACTATTCAAATAAGTTGAAAACACTATGTATTGACCTGAATAGTTACCACAATTCAAAATACAATTGTAAGTTTCAGGTGCTTATCAAAAATCCAGATAATCATCCATTGATCCTGTATGAAGCAGTGTTTCTTTCTCTCTTTACAGCTCATTCACACCAAGAGATGCAAATCGTACCATCTATCGGCGATCCTTTGGGTCACCATCTCCGATCATTTCTCAACAAAGCCCAAGGCATTTCAGTCTGATTAATCCAAAGTTCCAACAACATCAACAGCCAACAATCAAAATAGCACCTCCTCCAGTTCAGAGACTTAATGCTGTGTAAGTATAATTATGGATAGGGGTAACTAGTATTGACTGTGCCAGTTTTTCTAACAAACAGTTCAAAAAGTTTGTATGTCATTCACCATAAAGCAAGGCTCGAAATAACAGTGTCACATACATTTATCAACATGACTTTACAAATTCATTTTGTAATAATAATTCTTTTAAAAAAAATACTTCTACAAGATCAGATTTTTCCCTCTAAAAATAATATGAAGGTCAACTTGTCCTTTTGAACTCTGATTTGGCAGATCAAGTAGCAAATTTGGAGGGAGGTTGTCTATTGACCTTATTTTGAGCCCTGATAAAAGCCATAGACAGTGGAAACTGACAGATGTTAGTCCTTTGTTGTAATAAATCTGATATTAGTAGTGTTCTGATAACGCTGGACCATTTAAATCTTTAGTTGACCATTTACATTGTAAATCTGTGTTTTTGAAAAGGCTGTGTGACAGAGATACACTAATGTTTAATCAATCAGATTGGGGTATGTCTTTCACACAAATTTTAATTAAAGTATGTAGATTTATATGGTAAAGTACCAATTTGAATAATACTGTATTTGATTTTAACCACCAGGCATATAAAATAATGCCCATTTGATAAAGAAACTTTTAAAACTTAGTGCACAATGTCTTGGTGAAAAAAATCAAATATGCATAGTTTGATTCATCATGATAAAACACAGTAGAGAAAGTGTAAGGTATACTTAGCCTGGCCCTGTAGCTGACTTTACTTAAATGCATGCTTAGATTCCAAAGGAAGCCCAAGTTGTCTGTGGAGTAATAGGCTAGTTTTACTGTAACATGGATGGATCCTGTTTTGTTTTGTTGTCTTTTTCAAAGAGGATGTATGTTGCATTAAGCTGTCCATATCATTCATTGTTGGAGAAGAAATTTCAAATCTACTGTTATCATAAGAGGGGCTGGGACCTTGACAACCCTGCCCCCTAAGATCTGTACCTGTACAACTTATTCAAATGTATTATTTTGCCAGTCAAGAGGAAGCCAAACAGGAGCCAGGGACGTGTGATCCATTGGCAAGATCAACCATATTATCTGCATTGAAACAGAGTACAGCCAGGTAAGATATTGTTTTCTGCAATAGCACACACATTTGAATTAATTTTCCTTAGACATGGATTTAAATCAAAAATAGACCAGTTTCAAGTTCTTCATTACTCAGGCTAAGCCACAAATGTAGGTAAATTAACAAAAGAGTGCAGACAAAACCATTGGTATAGCGATACTTCATGTTTATAAACAAACAAATTGTTATGCTAATGTGCCAACCAGAACTACAATAGGCTAGAATTGAAATAACGGCCAATCACTGTCTGGATGGCACATGAACAACAAAGGCTTACATCAGCTGAAGTATCGCTATTTATTATTGTTTTTGGATTGGTGCATTCCCAGGGGATATACATTGTACAAAAGAATATATCACAAACTGTCAAGGCTTAGTCTGAGCAAAGAAGAACATGAAAGTGGACTATTACAGTACAATCTTATAGCTTGACAACAAGTATGACCAGTTCCAGTGTGTAATCAATAAGCACAATGTTTACTGTAGGTTTCTTTATTTGTTTTGTTTGTTTTCATAGTGTAATTTTTATGTATAGTATATTGTAATTTCTAATTATTATGTAAATTTTGAGTTTTTCTCTAAAATAAGCACTTTGTAATGAAGATACTTAGCTAGATTAGCTATGCTATTCTAAGTATCGTTTGCCCTTAAATCTGTTTTTTTTTTTTTCACTACTTATAAACTAATAATTATATATTATAATTCAGTCTGTGGCAATAAAGTATTCAATTCACAGGTAAAGTTTTGAGTTGTTTGTTTTTTACCATTCAGAAAGAGAGCTGTCTATGAAGATGATGATGATGTAGACTATGTGACACAGCAGAAGGAAAACACTAAAAAGAAAAGGTACTAATTGTGTTTAACGGTAGTCTCCATAAAGAAAGCATGTTGTAATCAAATCCTGTTTCAAAATGAAGCCATACTTATTTTAAATCTCAAATTACATATTCAAGAAGCATAAAAGTTTGATTATCTACTGTAACTTTGAGGAACACAAGTGACGTTGCCTACTGAGATTCATTTTTTTTATAGACAGTTGGTTAATCTCAAACACTTACCATAAATGGTTAATGCATAGTTAATGGTTGTGAATATTAGTGTGTTTTTTTAAAAAGACAATCATATTGGTTTATGCCTGTACATTAATGTTTTTTACATTTGTTATCCTGTGAGCATGTGCAGCATTTTGCATTCTCCATGAGTCAATCCCACATGGCATCTTGCCTTTACATAATACATACACACAGGTCAAGATGATCTTTCAAAATTGCTCACTATTTCAGACGTTACAACTACGATCCTGTAACTACTGAAAGCCGTTATGCTGAAAGAACTGCAGCTACAAAGTCCCTTGACTACACTCAAGACATCTTGGTCAAAGCTAATGAAAAAACAAAAGAAATATCACATTCCCAGACAAATCAAGAAATCAATGAAAATTCAAGGGATTTTGTTATGGACGGCAGCGACAATCCAAGCAATGCATTGAGATATTCAGGAATTGGAGGACTTATACAAGCAAGATTAAAAAGACGGCCTTTGCACAGTGATGGTGATAGTAGAGATGAAAGTGATGCTTCTAGCATGGCACTTACTAAGAGGACAAGATCTGAATCTGATGTATTACAGGTGCGGTAATGATGATTTATTGATTGATTAATTAATTGATAGATTGATTGACAGATTGATTGATTGATTAATCAATAGATTGAGAGATTAATTGATTGATTGATAGGTTGATTAATTGATTGATTGATTGACAGATTGATTGATTGATTAAGCGATAGATTGAGAGATTAATTGATTGATTGATTGATAGCTTGATTGATTGATTGATTGATTGATTGATTGATTGATCTGGTTTTGATGGCTGAATGGCTCTATGCAAGCAATGTTTAAAGTGATTTTGGAAAAAAGAAATATAGAAAACCTATAAAATATTTTTTTTTACCAACAAAAAAGACATGTATTTTATCACCAGTCAGAATGAAACTACATTGTAGTATTTATGCTAACTTTTCATATTTTTATGCATTATTGCTCTTGTAATTTTGTTGCATCCATTCAAATTGATTGATTTGATTGATTCATTTACTTGACATGACAGCAAAAGCTTCAATGTTTTTACAATTGTTATGTTTCCAGCGAAGAGATCAAGAAGTTTCTCAGCAAGTTAAACCCATAGAGAGTGAAAAGGCAGAAATTAGCAGCCCATACACTAGATCAAGGAAGAGGTATGCTGATAATAGTGATGGTGATAGTGACAGTGGATGTGATGCTGATGATGATGATGACATCGTTATGAAAGGGGCTACAGTTCCATCAGGTATGGTGTGGTTATCCACACAGGGAGCCCAGTTTACAGGATAATGCCGATTCCACTGATATCAACAACAGCTAGAGTCAGTCTCTTATAACAACAACTAGAGGTCATGTAGTGTTCAAACCGTTAATAATGAGATTGTAACATAGGCTTTTTGATAAGACCTGTATTTATAAAAAACCTCTGCATTATCCTGTAAGCTGGGCTCCCTGTGTTATCCATTCATTCATTCACTTTTTATTTGTGTATTGTTTGTCTGGTTCTTATTTGATTGTTTGATTTATACAATTATTGATCAAATCACTTATATCCCTGTACTTCATTTTATGATTCATTCATTTGATTATTTGCTTATTCATGTATTCATTCATTCATTTTGTGATTCTTTCATTTATTCATTTGCTCATTCATTTATTCATCTTGTTATTCTTTCGGCTATTCATTCATTCATTAATTTACTCATTTAATTGCCTAATTCACTATGATGTCATATCAATTAAAACAATCTTCAAAAATCTAATATTGTTTAAACACAAAGAATCATGGTTGTCGGAGACAGTCCAATAAACACAAATTCGCAAATTGACTATAAACAAATTGATTTATAATCAAATTGATATATGGCAAATATAAACACATTTTATATTTCAAAACCATGTTTTTTTAGATCAAACTGTTTTGGTGGGAGCAGACTGTTTTTTTTTTTCAAATATTCTATTGAGTTTGTTGATTTTATCCTCCACATAAACAAGAGAGGATGAACTAGAGCAATTATTTAAATATTTATTCATTCATGTATTCAATTTTTTGTGTGATTCTTATTCATTAACTCGTTTTTGAATTCCTCCATTTATTTCATTTATGTACTCATTTGTTTATCAGTCCATTTGTTCATACATATGTACAGCTATTCTTAAAAAGGTTGTCCAGTTGAAATACTGATTTAGTGAATAGCAATGTCATTTGCATATATCAAGTTTTCAGTTTTCTTATTTTAAATACAAAGCTGCACATATTATATAGTTACATAGTTTTTTTATAACTATGTGATGTTATTTTGTACATTTTGACTCATCATTTTTGCAAAATAAAAATAATGACATATGCAAATGACTTTGCTATTCGTTATTCAACTGGACAACCTTTTCAAGAACAGCTGATGTATATTGTCTAGCATCCAATTATACATCTCATCCATTCATTCATTCGCCATCTATTTATCCATCCATTTATCTGTCACTTCTATATAATGATTTCAATATTGCAGAAAAGCTAAAAAAACGAGCAATACAACAAGATGACAACCAACTAGATCGCTCTCTTACAAGCACTCCTAATTACACACCTGTCAGCAAGAACAAAATGTCAAAAATAACGGAGGGTACCCCAGCGGCAAAGGGTGTGGCACCCAGAGGGTCCAGTGGGACGCCTGGTAAGGGACGACTGTCCAAGAAACAAATGATGGCCATGAAACAGTCACATTCTATAGAAGTGACAAGTAGTCCTGCCAGACAGACGGACATCTCTGAAGAAGTTGTTGAGGACAGTCCTGGAAAATCTACTGTAAGTTAACAATAGAGTGGTACTTTATATAAAGACAAATTGTTATTTAATATGTACAATATGATCGAGACATTGTATTTTCCATGCGGATTGGAGACTTATATTTTCTATTACTTATGAAACTCCAATGGACTCTATACTATTAGATAGCAATATAGTATGACAATGTTTTTTAAGGGACGGACCATTAGAAAAAAAGTTTCTAAATTTTTTTCTTTACTAATGGTCAGTCCCTAAAAACCAAATGATGTCATCAGTTATTAGTGATTCAACCAATCGATCAGTTCTGCATACTGTACATCGTTTAATAAACAGCAAGTCAATCAGAAAAGTAAATCTTATTGCTTTGTTTTATAGACTCCCAAGAAGCGATTCTCTGTAGTTCGATTTGCTTCAAGGAACAATGAATCCAAAAGAAGAGCAGTGCCAGTTTACTGTGCATCTGTAGATTCACCTGACTTGGTAAGGAAAAGCTTGTCATCAACATCATTATTACATCAACATCATGATCAATCGAACCATCATCACAGTCATCATGGTCATATCTTCATTATCATTGTGACCATGATCTTTGTCATCATTTATTATAATCTTCATCATTATCATCACTTACGTCATCACCACAGTGATCACTATCACCACCATCACTATCATCTTTACCATCACGACCAACATCATCTTTGCCATCACCGCCATCATTTTCACCTCCATCATCATCGCCATAACCACCACCATCATCATTGCCATCACCACCATTACCAATACCAGATTGGGATAGTTAACTTGATGTTCTTTGCTACAGTGCATTTTCGTATACAATTTGTGGCTAAAATTATCATTGTCATCATCATCATCACAATCATCATCATCATCACAATCATCATCATTCTTTATTTTTTGTTCTAGCACAAGCGTCAACCGTCATCATCACACAAAATAACAAAACAAGACATCGAACAAGATCGTAAGCTAGCATGGAAAAAGATACAATCGTTCCTGGAGGCCTCGGATGAAGAAGAAGATACGAAAGATACTAACACAAACACTGGAGGTAGGGTTGCATTGTGTCTGCATGTCTGTGTGTTGTGATTTGTTTATCTCTCTCTCTCTCTCTCTCTCTCTCTCTCTCTCTCTCTCTCTCTCTCTCTCTCTCTCTCTCTCTCTCTCTCTCTCTCTCTCACACGTTGTTGGTGTTTTGCTGGTTAATAAAAATAAAAATCGGTTACTTTTTTAGTTTCATGGTTATCTGTGGTTATCTGGTATTTCCACTAAATTAGTCCAGAACATTTGAGTGTTGAATCCGGAATCCTCCATTTGTGATCCGGAATCTAGACATTGGAATTTAAACTTTTCCTGGATTCCTTACATGCGGTGAAAATAGTTTTTGTCTAGCTGTTGTCTGTTTACATGTATTTGTCTATTTCCTTTCGATTGATCCCTATCTACGGGTTCTTTTTTTTCCGATTCAAACAGGAGCTACTTCTCCCTCGATCGCCATCAATGTAGTGACTTGTACCAGTCCTCCTCGTTCTACATTGACCACAACGCTAACAACGACAACAACAGGTAAAAATGCTATGCAATATTCATCCTCTTATGATATACACAATCAGAGTATTATTCGTTAAAATATTTCTTCGTTTCTGATTGGTTACAATTTTGCCTTAGTTGGATAGCTGTCCAATAATTTTTTAATTACTACAGTATTTTTATAGTACAATACGAAAAAACATTGGACGCTGAAAAAGAGCGGAAAATCAGTGACTAAAATGTTTTCCTTCAAGTAAAATACTAATTTAAAGTCGTACGACTTCGGCGGATAACTGCCTCCTTGTCACCCACTACAGTCACCCACTACAGTAACCACCATTGGTGGTAAGGACTACACTAATGCTCAGCTGCATAAATCGAGATAAGCTAAATCGTCATTTTTTATAGAAAAAATTACTTATGCATATTCCTGTTTTTGTAGCCTTGACGCACTAGACAATCTAATTATATACAGCTTTAGGAATTATTATTATCAACTATTGGATGGTAATGAGTTTATTTGTACTACTGAGCTTGCAAACAGGTTATTCAGTTTTAGTAAGTATATTAGTAAATATAGGCCATGAGGTAGTATATAAATAATCTAGCAAGCAAACATTGAGCATTGGCGCGTGCGTGTCAGCAAAACATATCTCTTCATTCACGCGCGCGCTCCGAAAAAGCAGTTGAATCGTGCGCGCGCGCTCAGTGCTTGCGTTGCTACGTCAGTTTTGAATGCATTTTTACGTCGAATGCCCAATCATTTGCAACTGCTACCATTTTGCAAGCTGTTTGGCACTAACCTGAATGTTTACTTTAGGTGGTTTCTCTTCGCTTGGTCAAACATCTGCTTCAATCGCACAAACTACGTCCGCCTTGTCTTTGACTACTACTGCAACTGGTAAGACATCTTTGTGTTTTGAGAGAATAGTTGGACGTATGTTTGAATGTTTGATTTTAGTTCGGTTTATCGCTTCGCTTGTTTGTTTGTTTGTTGGTTGGTCGGTTGGTTAGTGTGCTTGCTTGCTTATTTGTTTGTTTGTTTGTTTGTTTGTTTGTTTGTTTGTTTGTTTGTTTGTTTGTTTGTTTGTTTGTTTGTTTGTTTCGTTGTTAGTCTTACCCATTATTTATCTTGCTACATGTATTTCTTGTGGTGATTTTTTTCTCATTGCTTTTTCATTCATCATTCTTATAACTCCATTTATTTTCATTCCTTTTTTTTTTCAGCATTAACCGCTACCCCAGTCCTCTCCACCAGCGTCCTACCCAGTCCACTCACAACCACACTAACAGCAACAGCAAATGCCCCTAGTACATCAATCGCTCTAGGAATTACACCATTATCAACAAAATCCGAAAATACTGCAGCAGCCACATCGAACACAATGGGAGTAACTCTTGGTACACCCTCAAAAACTTCTTCGACTTTGGGGATTAGTCCTCTGAATCCGCAAACTCCAACTTCGTTAACTACTCAAGCGAGTTTAGATCCAAAAAAGACGACATCTACATTATCGTCTAATATCTCCCAGACAAATCCAAACGTTCATTCTGGATTGACAGCACCTCAAGTCGGAGCCAATACTTCCATAACTGGATTGAATCCACTTACAACTGCACAAGCTGGATTGAAAACTTCAACTATGTTTTCCAATCCGATTCCAGCCAGGTCGGTGAAGCCGGATGAACAACTTCAAGGCAAGCCAGTCACATTTGGATTGAACCCTGTTACACCCAATCCAGCTTCAACAGCACCCAGATCGACAGAGTCGTCTCTATTCGCAGGTCTCAACAAGACTACGGCTAGTAGTGTTACGACTACATCTTCGACTCCTGGTTTAGCACATAGTGCACCGTCCATGGGATTCACTTTTGGCTCAAAACAAACAGCTACGGATAAAACTGGAGCAACTTTTGCTGCAGCAGCGCCGAGAGGTCTGTTTGGCGCTTCAAGTGGTATCGCTCAAAAACGGCAAGATCCTACTAAGACTTCAACCGCAACAACCACTAGTGGTCAAGGAGGTTTTACGTTCGGTCAGCCAGCAAATAATCAAGCTCAACAATCGACACCGCAGAAGTCGGGGTTCACGTTCGGAAATCCAGCAGCACAGCCGTCCTCAACTACAACAGTGTCGAAAAGTCTGTTTGGTTCGACAACTGCTAAAGAATCATCAAGCACGACGGCTCCTTTTGGTGCTGCTACTACCCAGAGTGCATTTGGTGCCGGTAGTACCCAGAGTCCCTTTGGGTCAGCTCAAAACGCTTTTGGAGCTAGCACCCAGAATGCATTTGGAGCCACCAGTAGCCAAAATACTCCAAGTGCGCCGCTAACGCAAAAACCGGCATTTGGAGCTTCTACCCAAATTGCTTTTGGAGCCGGTACTTCGACCACCAAAGCTGGTTTCAGTTCATCATCTACCCAGAAGACATTTGGCGCGTCAACTACCCAAAATGCATTTGGTTCATCAACTACCCAGAATGCTTTTGGTGCATCAACTACTCAAAATGCATTCGGTGCAACGACCAACAAAAATGCTTTTGGAGCAACAACTACCCAAAATGCTTTTGGAGGATCGACTACCCCGAAGCCCTTTGGAGCTACGAACCCGCCTTCAAACACCTTTGGAGCCGGAGGTACGATCGCGTCGACAACTCCTTTCGGATCGGGTGCAAAGCCATCATTTGGCTCCACCCCAACTCAAAATGCATTTGGCAAACCAGCAGCTACTAGTGGATTCGGCTCGACTTCGATAGCGAGCCCTTTTGGATCCCAAAATCCAGCTCCAAGCTCTGGAGGTTTCAATTTCAACGCCAGCAAGCCATTGTCTGCGTCATCTGGCGCCACTGCTGGAGGTTTTAATTTCGCCGCTGGTCCATCGACTGCAGGCTCATCGAGTATCGGCGGCTTCAATTTCACTAGTGCCAGCAATAGTAATAGTAAAACCGCTGGGTTTGCATTTGGTGGCGCTAGTAGTGGGACCAATTCTAATAGTGCTGGTGGTGGGGGATTCAACTTTGCAGCAGGTGAGATATTACAAGCCTCTGTTTCATTATGACGTCACGTCAGTTTTAGGATATGGATTCATTAAAGTTCAAACACTTAAAAGTGTGCAAAAAAATAAGACTAAATAGTACTATGGTAACCTAATTCTGTTGTGTTCAAATTCGGACACATCAACGCTTGCCGCGATTTGGTAATTTATTATAAATATTTTTTTTCTTCCATCGATCGAAGCTACGATTACCACACGAATGAAAACTAACCAATCGTGATTCGTCCTGATTATGTTCGTAGAAACTTTCGAAAGCAGTTCGTTGAAGTTCGGAGTTTTGATTGGCTGTTAACGTTGAAGCTTTTGAGTTCGTAAGAAACGGCAAACTGCAGTAAATAGTGCTATTTAGTACTAAATAGTGACAACTGTTGCACACATTTTGTGTTCATACTCTTCTATCGTTATTTTACTCGTAGTTAGGGACGGATTGCTACAAAAGGGATAGATGTAAGCAACGTTCGCCTGGCTAGCAGTTTTTTCTCCACCATGTCCTGACGGTTTTTCTTTTCTTTTTCTTTTTCTTTTTTCTTTTTTTTTTTTTCGAAATGAAACTTTTTTCTTTCGGTTTCAATTTATTTCTGTACTCAAGCTAAAGTAACGCGCGACTGTCTGAGAACATTGTCTTAAATATGTGAGAGATCGGTTCGGTACCCCGTCTTTGTCGAGGTCTGGTCTTGATATTGTGATTTTATCCTCAGGTGCAACGCAGAACTCGAGTGGTTTCAATTTCTCTAATAGCAATTCCAACCAAACAAATAGCAACAGTGCTGGTGGGTTCAACTTTGCTCCGTCTAATAGTAAACCCTCTAGCGGTGGTGGCGGCGGTGGTGGGTTCGCGTTTGGCAACACAGCAACCCCTGGTGGCTTTCAATTCGGTGAGGTTTTGGGGAAATACTATTAGGACATTTTCTTTTCTTTTTTTTATTTATTTTTATTTTATTTTTTTTGTTTTTGTTTTTTTGATTTATTTATTTGTTTAGTTGTTTATTTATTGTTTTATTTATTTACTTCCATTTTGATTATGCTTTTCTGTTTGATTAGGATAGAGTGCACGCACTAAAAGTGTACAATATAAATACCACTAAATAGTGCTATTTTATGCTAATTCTATTGTTTTCATTTGTTTAACTAGTGCTATTTACCACTAAATAGTGACTCTAGCACTCTAGTTTAAGTTTAAACTTAGTGCTGTAACCCCTAAAACTAAAACTTGTTTTTTTTCTTTCCTAGGAGCTGCACAACAAAATACACAAAATGCTGGTGAGTAAAGCGATAATATTTATACCATGACCATAAATCTTCCAAATACTTATTACAACAATCGCGGAACACACCATTCATAATGGGTCACTTGTACCCAGTGGTTATTAATTAATAGCAGTCGTCGAACAACGAGTGTTTCGTGTTTGAAACTGGAGTTTTGTAGGCTGTTAAGGTGACAACTTTTTTTCGCAACGCTATTGGCCGGTGTGATATTGCTATAAAGGGACTGGATTGTAGTTGAAAAAAAATGAAAATTCTTGAAACATTTCCACACTTTTTTATATCATTAATAATTTAAGAGCATATTTCAAGAGAAAATGTTGATTTTTTTCGACGTTACACGTGGACAACGTTTCGTGCAACAATCATTTCAGTACTCATTTCGCGCGCTTCGACTCATTCATAGCTGCCTAGTTGTCATTTGCTCGTTTGTCCCGAGTAACATCATCTTGCGTTTTGTTCCGTTACGCAATCTACTACAAAGATTTTGTGACGACACAAAGCGCGTTTTTGGAAGAGGCTAGAAGTTTCTGCTTGATTATTGTATTGTAAAAGTCGTTTTCACCAATTCTTCTTTTTATTTTTTCAGCCCCGACATTCGGCTCCCCAGCTCCAAGTGGCGGGTTCAACTTTACAGCGGGCTCAAATACTCCAACCTTTGGCGCGTCATCTACCCCAGGAGGATTTGCGTTCGGGGCTAGTGCCCAGACTCCCTCGTCTGCTGTTGCCAAAGCAAGACCGAAAGCTACAGCTCGACGACGTACACGGAAATAAAGAGAATGATTCTAGATTTTATTAATTTTATTTTAGTATTATTAGCGTATCTACTATATACTGTATATAATAAAGTTTTCTCGCTTGTTATGTTAGTGTCAATTTTCATTTTGTTTGTTTGTTGGTTGGTTTGATTGTTTGTTTGTTTGTTAGTTGGTTTGATTGTTTGTTTGTTTGTTGGTTGGTTTGATTGTTTGTTTGTTTGTTAGTTGGTTTGATTGTTTGTTTGTTTGTTGGTTGGTTTGATTGTTTGTTTGTTTGTTGGTTGGTTTGATTGTTTGTTTGTTTGTTAGTTGGTTTGATTGTTTGTTTGTTTTTTTTTTTTTTCATGGTTTAATTGTATCAAGTACTAGCCTCTGTACATCCGTTCCCACCCCTGCCCCACTGCGGAGAAAAAAATTTGGAACTTTCAAGTACACTTATTTACTTTTATTGCTTATAACAACCCTTGAATTTTTACAATATGACTACGTCATTCTAGAGTGCAAACAATCCGTGAAACTTTAGTAATACTAAATAGTGCTAATTTATGGTAATTCTATTGTTTTCTTTTGTTTAATTAGCACTATTTTGTACTATTTAGTAATTTGTGTTTCATGGATTTATTGTTTGCACTCTATTACTAGAGTGCTAACACTATGTGCATGATATAAAATCTAATTAGTTACTAACTATTTAAGGACTATCTAGATGCTATCATTCAACCAGAACTGTCAAAGAAAGGAAAATAGGAAGGATTAGTTACAACTTGTCTAAAATAGTCACTAAATATGAACTAATAGGTAGTAACTATTTAGATTTTATTTCATGGACATACTGTAAGCACTATTGGTGATATAGAGCTAATATACAACTAATGGATTATAACCACCCTTTTCGTATTTACGGCTACCCCCCCCCCCCCCCTAAAAACAGAAAGAAAGATTAAAATGCTGCGGCGTATTCACTTGTCTTTCGCGTGTACATAGATAATTTCACTGCGGTGTTAGAGTGCACGTACTAAAAGTGCACTATAAATATCACTAAATAGTGCTATTTTATGCTAGAGTGAAAACAATTAATCCGTGACACTTTAGTAATACTAAGTAGTGCTATTTTATGCAAATTCTATTGTTTTGTTTTGTTTTGTTTAATTAGCACTATTTTGTCCTATTTAGTAATTAGTGTTTCAGGGATATATTGTTTGCACTCTATTGTTTGCACTCTAATTCTATTGTCTTTTGTTTAATTAGTGCTATTTACCACTAAATAGTGACAACTGTTGCACACTTGTAGCGCGTGCACTCTACCGTGCAATTTTGAAAATATCCTTATCAAGTGCCATATTTCAATGTGACGACACGGAATGATTTTCAATGGAATCTGGTAAATCGGCAGATCAAGATCTCACCGTTACAATTTACTTGTTTAATCTTAAATTGCCTGCAGTTTTCAGACCAGTGTGAAAGTACTCTTCGTGAAGTAAGCAGTGTTTTAGAACAATTCCAGACACATACCCAGACTTCACTCTCTATTATTCTTGCAAAGGAAGAGTGGGAGTGCGCAAAGGTGATAGTACTTTACTCCCATCAATCTTCGCGCGCACTCATGGCGATCATGATCGATAAGAAGCGACTGGGTACGAATCTGGAGCAATAGCCCAGTTTCAAGTTCTTCATCGCTCAGGCTAAGCCTCAATTGCAGGTAAATTAGCAAAAGAGTCGAGACAAAACCATGCATTTGTATTTATATAGTGTTTTTTGGTTTGATGCATTCCCACGGGATGTACCTGACACGAAAACAATATAGCACATACTAGCGAGGCTTAAGGCCGGCCGGTAAACTCGAGGGAGCTTGCTCCTGCAACACGCTCCCGCAGCATACTCCCTAGTGTGTACCAACAAAAAATATGTTGCGCAACAAAGGGAGCAAAACCCGGGATCAAACGTTTTGTTGCGCAACGTATTTTTTGTTGGTACACACAAGGGAGCTTTGCTCCGGGAGCATGTTGCGGGAGCTTGTTGCAGGAGCAAGCTCCCTCGTGTGTACCGGCCATTAGCCTGAGCAATGAATATGGAACTGGACTATACTGACCCTCATCGACGACCATGATCTTTGGTGTATCAAGAATAGATTGTTTTACGTCGTCACAGAACTAGAAATAGGGCAATATCATAACGAACTATTTGTATTCGTGCTACGCTAAGCAATTCAAATTTAATTTATTTATTTTTTCATCCTCTAGAATTCTTATTTTGGTTGATCAGATTTGGCTTGCAGTGATTCTGTCTCTGATGGCTCTGTTGTTAGAGTGTTCGTGTCCTGTTTGACCTTCTTCCCGTCAATCTCATCATCGATAAGCTCATAGAACTCTTCTTTGAATGACACCATCACTACATAAAATCAAAGAATACTTCATCTACAGTCTGTTTATGCAGTGAAACCTCTCTATACCGGACCCTCAATATACCGAGAATCTCTTCAAAACGAACAACTTTTGTTGGTCCATAAACTTCACCTTTTTTCCTTTTTTAAAATTAACCACAGTAAACCGGAACCCCCTCCAAACCGGACATTTTCTTTGGTCCCAGTACTGACCGGAATAGAGGGGTTCCACTGTAATATTTTCATTGTAATTTGTCATTAATCCTGCACCAAAATACATGATGGCATTTGGTTGTTTCAAATTTATCTGTGTCAGTGAAGAAATGGCTTGTATCATTATTAATATTGTTACTTTTTGTCGTCGACGTCGATCACCATTAAATTACAGATTACCTGAAATCAATCTTAGAACCCTCCACAGTCGAAGAGCGATGATCAGTTCCATTCCTTTCCACTTTTCAGCATGAAGAGCTCTGTAACATTTAGAATATATTGTAACAAATATTTTAATGCCCCAATACTTTGTATAAAGCTGCTTTTCATTGCCGGACACGTGTAAAAAACGAAAAGCGCACGATTGAATTCATGGTTCATTAACATGGAAATCGGTGGCAAATCGAGTCGATTCAAGCTTGTCAAAGCCGCTAGCGCTATTTTAATTTGAAGAAAATGCAAGAGCTATTAAGCTTTTCTTTAAGAAAACGTTTTTTTGGAGAAACGCTGAAAATATGTAAGTCAACCAGCGCGGCAATGTTAATGGAAAAATATCATATCGGTTTTAATTCAGGGGCGTGTCCAAGTGGTGTGTGCATGCGAACCAATATTGGAAAAGGTTCGATTTCCTCTTATAGATTGTTATTCAATTATCATGATCAGCATAGACAGACAGACAGACAGATCTGCCACTGGTCCGGTTTTGGTACAAAACAAGTAAGTTCCCCAAAATGAACTTTGAAAACATAAGTGAAGCCCCTCATGCTGTTACCGCGCGTGTGTAGTGCTCTTTTTCGGACCCAAGTCAGTTTTGTTGTCAGTTACCTTAGTAATATTTCCATGCTGATAGCTACCACGATGATAATGGCATCAAACAACTACACGATCAGAGAATACAATTACAGAGAATACAAGTAAATTAAGCAAATCGGTTCTTTTGAGACTGCATTTTACATTGAAAATCTGAAAACCGTGCTCTGGCAGAAATTTTGACAGCGCACTATTAAAAGTTATGGGCTCTAAACGCAAAAAAATCCTAACTGGATTGGAAAACATGCCTGGAATATTACTACTCAATGTTTCTCTGATTTTATTTCCAGCTCTTACTTCCCTTCCTTCTATTCTACCCATCTTTTCTGCATGCCTCCTTTTTTTCTTCCTTTCTTTCCCCTCCCTCCTCCCTCCACCCTCCCTCTTCTTTCTTTCCTTTCATCTAATTTTCCTCACTCCCTTTCTTTCTTTCTTCCTCTGGATCACTTCATCTATACTTTTCTTCCTTGTTGCCTTTCTATAAGTATTCTTATTTACCTACCTCCCACTTGTTTCTCCAGAAAAACCCGAGGCCAAGAGAAAACACCTTGAGAATTAACTGAAAAATACAAACAATGATATCGAAATAAATGTCATCCCATCTTTCAACTCTTTCGACACGTTTCGAATGGCTGTTAAAATGTAAAGCCTCGTATTTGCTAACGCATAACCGCAAGTGGAAAAACAAATATGCTGATAATAGACGATTTACTAAGTGTTTTAATTTCTTTGTCACTTTGATTTCGATTCAGCTTTTAAGCATTTAAAAATGCTTACGTCTCTATGTGTATTTCATGTCTTATATCGCACTTGACTTCTTTCATCTGTCTTCTCCTTTGTTTTCGCTTATGCTTGCGTCTATTTCACTAGCGAGAACCAGGCTTAACGGAGTATATTTGTTTTACTCACCTCCATGATAAAAATACTAAGAATGGAAATGGCAATGAAGTGTAGAATGTTGGAAGCAAAATGATCCTCAGAATCTAAAAAAAAACATCAATTGGAAATTGAAAACGTTGATAAAACTACGAAGTGTTCTATAGCTACAGATTTAGTTATATAAACAGATCTTGTTTGTCAGTTTAATCAACCTGTCTGCTTCCACTATACTAGCTATGCTTTTATCTATACATGTCAGGTTCCTCTAATTTTTGTCTGTTTCTATGTTGGGCTGCCATTTCCAGTTTCCCTGCTATCAGACTCTCTTTTGTTTGTGATTCGTGACGTCTGTTGATGTTTCTTTATGCATAAAAATTTTTCTTCGCAAAATAAAGAGGGATTGAGTTTCCACATAATTTTACATGGGGGTCCCCACATAATTTCACATGGGGGGTACCCACATAATTTCACATGGGGGGTACCCACATAATTTCACATGGGGGGTCCCCACATAATTTCACATGGGGGGTACCCACATAATTTCACATGGAGGGTACCCACATAATTTTACATGGGGGGTCCCCACATAATTTCACATGGGGGGTACCCACATAATTTCACATGGGGGGTACCCACATAATTCCACATGGGGGGTACCCACATAATTTCACATGGGGGGTACCCACATAATTTCACATGGGAGTAGGGTGAAGCACTATTTGGCTCCGCTTCCACTGTATGTACGTCTGCTTACCCCGAACCACGTGGAATGCAATCAACAATAGAATGATGTTGACGACCACTTCGATGAGAACCAACAGGATGATAATCATTTGCCACGTGACACCAGTCAACATATTACCAAATAGATTCTGTAGTACTCTACATTCAACAAAACAAGTATGAAAATAACATATTCAACCCAATCAGAAGGTATTATGGGATGTGCGGGGGCTTTCATTTATTAGCACATGGGAGGGGGTGTCTGGCAAAATTACATGCATACATTACCCCCCTAGCGTTTTAGCAATGATATCACAACCCCCCCCCCCCCCCCATGAGGTTCACAAAATTCCTAATCCCCCTTCAGAACACATTCAATATTGCCCCCCCCCCCCCTCCATGTGCTAATAAATGAACTATGCGTAGGACTAGGCTCTAATCTGGGCGAATTTGAGTGCAAAGCATGGATTGTTTAAAGACCTCGTCTGCCATGTTTCCAAGTAGTACGCGATGCGCTTACGATGCACGAGTCCGAAATGTCTGGTGACTAGAGGACACGCTCAATGTACAAGATGTGTCGAACACATACCCACAGCATCCACCTAACCATTCCGTTGGTTTTCTGTATCTTCTGTAATCAGAACGTTTGCCATCTTCACTTGTTTCGTTAACCCTAATAAAACATGTAATAAAAATGAATGCTTATTGGATTCTTTAGCTCTGGCATGATAGGCAACATAACGCAGATCTCATTCCCGTACCCAGAGTTCATTGCGATTCATACGAGAATGCGCAGAACTGCGAAGTCTACACGCTATAGCTCACAATCAAACGTGTCTCTTTTTTATTAAGTAACGTTCCGATAAGAACTAGTGTAGCAAACGGCAATGGAATGCATAAAAGTGTTAATTGTGTATTGTTTAAATGCTTGATCTGATTGGCTAAAACAAGAAAATTGGCCTTTTTTATATTTTATTCAAAATCTAATTTCAGTTTTATTAAAGCGATCTTATTTTTTTCTATGAGAAAATTTTACCGTGGGGCTCACTATGAAAAGCAAGCGTCTCCTAGCCATTGTTTTGAGCAATTATGATTGGACAAAACCATTAAACACAATAGAGACACTGTCTTGTAAACAGCATTTTGTAGATTTAACTTAAGAAATGTGTAACCTTTAGCTTCAACATCCTGAAAATTAAATAATTTCAATGTTGGGAAGTTGCAATTGCCGCAGAACAATAGAAACCTCACTAGTTCTTAAGGCCGGTACACACTAGGCGACAAGTCGCAGCGACTTGTTCCCGCGATAGGTCGTAGCGACAATTTACCCCCGTGTGTACTAGGTATTTTTGGCGGAAATTGTCGCAGCGACAAAATCAGATGTATTGGCGACAAATATTGAACCAATGCACACTGAGACGACATGTCGTGACGACAAGTCGCTGCGACTTGTCGCCTAGTGTGTACCGGCCTTTACGCGCATTGTAAAATATCGCAGCAGCCGAATTTTAAAAGCATGTACATACTGTGAAGTCCCCACTCGCCCAAAGATTATTATATACATAGCTTTCAGATATCATAGATGAGAGCATAGTTTCAGAAAGTGCAGGCGTTGTAAAAAAACTTTCACTAAAATCATCGCATTTTTTTAAAGATCTTACACAGCTACAATTAAATTATATTTACCAAAAGTTTATTTTTTTCAGTGGAAGATTTTCTGCATTTTTTTCTTTGACTGTAAATACTCATTGAATAATTTAAACACTGTAAGTTGCAATTTCAGTGATTTAGTAGGGTAATAAAATGAAAATAACGTCAACATAAAAGTCATAGAAATGCTTAAAATATACGAAAATTATAACATACTTGTAAGAAAATTGATATTGTAGGTCTGAAAACAACTCAAAACTACACGAGTAAAATTGCAGTCGATTGAGGTCGATTTTTCTTTGTTTCATTTCAAAAATAGAGCATATTTAAAAAAAAACTTAAAACCTTAAATCAGATTTGAATATTTCATATCATATGCAAAATTGTCATTTTTTTTGCTAATTGTTTTGTGAAGTCCAAGAACGCGCTCGCAAGAACTCAATTTGATGGTAGAAAATTGACCTTTCTTTCATTGAAAAATGTGAAGATAACGTTCCCTATTAAGATTCGTGCACAGTCTTTCAGATTTAACTTTTTTGACTTGACGTTGAACAAATGCTGTGAAATTGAGCTCGGGAAAACGAAGGAAAATTTGAAAGATAGTAATTCAACCCAACATACCTTTCAGCCATAACAGACTTCTCAAAACAGCTGCAATTTAACTGTCTCAATTTATCATGAAAAAGACGCTTTTCTCAAACAAGAAATATTTTTCTAACCTAAAAAAACCTTAGATTTCTGTAAAATCTCAATATTTTGAAATCGAATTCAATATATTTAAGCTGGATGTCTTTTTGACTTGATGTTTTTTTTCGAGAGATTTGTTTTGAAAAAAGCCAAGCGAAGACGCGCCTCGTAAAAATGACATATGGCGGAAATGAAGTTTTAAATTTCTTAATGCATTGTTTGCGATTGGTCGAAAAGTTTTCGGATTTACATAAGTATCCTTTGAAGAATTCTTACCGGGCTTTCTGTGGTAATAACATGATATTTCATTTGGTTGAAAATAAGTTTACAAACCTGATAAAATGCGTGTACCATTCCGCCATTCGTTTATGATTTTTTCCGAAAATTGAATAAATGTCAAAAATGGGCTCAATTCAACTTCAAACATTGAAAATTACCTCGAAAATTCGATCATTTCCTTTTTTTGAAATGAGAATTTCAATTTGTGGTCATCTGAATTCTATGTTTTTAAAGTTGAAAAACCCAAATGGATTCGTGAAAATTGACTTTGCATTTCAATTTTTGTTTTTTGTTTTATCGAAGGGAAAATGGACGACGATTTAAAAGTTTTTGACGAAGCCACCCACCCACCCTTGGGGACTAGTCTGTATTCTGAAGTCATTGAAGTTTCTCCCCCCTGAAACGCCAAGAAATGCTTTTCTTTTTTTGTGTGTGTTGGTCGGGTTTCCTGTTACGTAGAAGAAGATTGAAACTGTAGCTACGATGCTAGTGATGGCGGCATTAGAAGAGATAGGAAAAAAAATTGTTTCGAACTTTCTCAGCTGTGATGGACATACCACAAAACGGATCTCTCAGATTTTTTGCAAACTTCTTATCCCGGTAAAAGAAGATTCAGCGTTTCTTGTCTTGAAAGGTTTTGCAAAGAACATAAAATGTCGTTAAAGATTATACATTTATCCGTGTTGGTTAGATAATAGCAGTAATGTTTATTAAACTTTTGTTCACAACACACGGACTTTAGGATTCTCCTTGCTTCGAGTCGCGTGAGAAATGTTTAATAACAACCAAAATACTCTTATTGAATGCTAAAAAACACTACATAAATCACCTTATACTTACATTTAATTTGCGTGTTTTTATTCTTCCAAATAAGACAATATTTAGCTGGTTTACAATCCCATTTCATAACTTGTTATGACCGAATGTTATCGAACGAAGAAATAATAAAATGACCGCATCGACACAGGAAGCCCTCTCCTAAAAAAATTCGTTATGCTAAATACTAAATAATCACAGGGTAAGCCCAAAGTGAAAATCCATCGTTCAATGCTTGTTAGGAGCTGATGACGCGTCATGACCATATTAGGACACCACCATGGCTCCTTCATCTATATAAGGTAACTATCCTGGCTCCTTGAATAAGTAATCAGCTCAATATAATATTTCAAATAATTTTTTTTGCATTTTTTGCGCGAAGGACGATTTCATGCGCTAAATGTTCGAATAAAAACATGCTGCTTTTTAAATGTTAGGCAGGTTAGTCTTAGCTGCAAACATAGAAAAGCTAATCTGATTTTAGGCTGATTTTTTTGGGGGGCGAGGGTGGCAAGTGACCCTGATCCTCAAATCACTGGATCCAAAAATTATAATTAAATATGGGGTGATGGTTATAATTTGTACATAAAATGTTTTCACATATTTTGAGTTCTCACTATGAGATGTATATGGATCAGCCTTAATACCCGAGCTCCCACTTCTCATTAAGGAGATAGTATGTAAAAAAAGGGCCCGTGACGTGCTGGTTCAATGCAACATAGCCAAATATCTGCTTAGTGAGCAATGGGAGTTCAGGTATTAAGGCAGATTCATGTACGTCTTCTAGGGAGAAGTTAAAATGTGCTTTAACTTTTCAAGCAGTGATAATATCCGTCATCCATTTTAATTCAAAGTTTTGGGGTGCATGAATTTATGATTAGGGTCACGTGACCACATTTTCTTCAAAATTTTCATCCCAAACTCCTAAGATGAATAAGTTACGTCTCCATGCAAAGTTTGGCTACGTTGGAGAAAACAACGACAACGTAACAAAAAAAAAATAGATTTTAGACCACCCCCCCCCCCCCCCCCCCCGAGGCCTAATCCAAACCTAAACATACTTGAGTATAAGAATGACAAGAAGGATTACATTGTCAAGACATATCAAGGGCACGAGTAAACACTCCATCAGAGTGTCTAGTTAATTTAAATAATACATTTTAGAATCACAATTGACCAATTTGTTTCTTATACTGGTGTAAGAAATTAAGTCAGTGATTGTTGATTATGTGCGCGTTTAAAACAAATCCACCAAAAGACTGGTTAAAATCCTCTAAACTTCAATTGTTCCCACTATGTAAAGAAGATTGTTCCCAGCACCAAATAGCACAAAACCACGCGTGAAAGACAGTCGACCGTCTCAGCTCGACTTTCCCCTTCCGAAACGAAAAGTCTGAAACATTCAATGTTGCCCAAATATCTTACTTAACAATTACGAGAGAATCCAGCCCTTTTGGGTATTCAGAGAGGGGTACAGACCATTACACTCCAAAGATCATCTACATGTTTTTTTTTTCATGAATTAACGAAAAAACGTGCGGTATTTTCCTATTCTGTTTGCGTTTGCATATATCAGTACATGTGGTCAGACAGAGAAAATGAAACTCACCAAGAGTAAACAAATATGACGGCTGCTGAAATAATGACACGCACGTGCTCATTTACAATTCAGTGTTTCTGGTTTGATCATGAATAAGTCTTGTAAAAATTTTAACTTTATTCGTATGGCTCTAACTCTCTATAAAATATCAAGAAGGCCTTTGACACTGTTCTTCGTCTTATTTTTATTCTTCGTAGCGTATCGCGTTCACCGAAACAACATAACAAAGAACATACTTCCTTCAAGGATACGCCATCGTGGTACTTCTCTGCAGACAACGCCAAATAATTCAGTTGAAAAAGAGACTTTCGAACCAACGACTGAAGCTGTCCATTCAAAACATCTTCTAATACTATTCTGGTCAACGTTTTTTGGGGATAAAGTGAGATGTGATAGAGGAAGCTCACTTTGTAATAATAAAAGTCTTCGACGTTGTAGGGTTTTGTGTGAAGTGACAACTGATCGAAAACGAGCGCCAAATGCCAGTGTCTTCATTATACATGCGAGAGATCCTACTCCTCTGCCACCTAAGGAATACAGTCATATTCCGTGGACTTTATTGACGTTGGAGAATCCCGTATACACATGGACGCTTTACAACAAAAAATTTCTTTCCAATTTTAACTATTTGATGAGTTATCGCGTTGATAAAGCGGACTTTTTTCTTCCTACATTTGAGCAGCCCTCGATCGAGCCGAAGCCTATTCCTTTTGCTAACAAAACAGGATTTATTGCAGCGGTGTTTTCACATTGTGAGCCTGCAAGGACAACGTATTTGAAAGAACTGATGAAGCATATTCATGTGGATTCTTATGGTGGTTGCCTTCGAAACACACCCAATTTTAAAGCGTATTACGGTACAAAGAACTTCGTGCAGGCCAAAAATCAAGTGCTAAGAAATTACAAGTTTACGATAGTATTCCTGAACCAAGATTGTGACTACTTTGTCGATATTCAACTTACGCATGCTCTAAGTGCAGGGTCAGTGCCAGTTTATATGGGAACAGATAAAGTAGATGAATTACTGGGAGGCAACTTGAAAGACTCAATTATCAAAGTGAGAAACTTTGCAACACCCAAAATACTCGCCGAATTTCTTACAAAAGTTGGAAACAACGAAACGCTTTACAATAAATATCTAAAATGGAAATATGAAGGATTTCAATACCCCGATTCTTTTCTAAGCATGCCACAGGGAAAAGCTATGAAATGGCATTCCCATCCACAGTATTGCGGCCTGTGTGAAACTATTGCTGAACATAGAGACAGAGGGCAGTATAAAAAGAAAGGGGCTGTGGAACCAGATTATTGTGTCCCTAGGAAAATAGAAGACTGGATAAGAACCTAAAGGAAGAGCGCTAATACTAAATGTGTGTAATAGTTATCACTATTTCTTGAATTGAGTGTCACCGTTTTCTTGCTTGTACTTTTTTATAGTGATTTGCTTACCTTACATTACATTATGATTTTTAAAAGAATAAATATGTTGAAAATAAAATTTGGGAATTGAAACTAGTTTTTGGTGATGTTGTCATAGTCCTTATTGCCAAATATCGAACCATAACTCACTCACTTTCAATTGTTTGTAACAACAAAAATTTCAATTCATTTAAGCAAAAATCTAAGGCAGCGTTTTGCTACGTGTTAGGTAGACTAGTAATACGTAGCTAGTATTAGATCTGGTCAAATGAACCATAGACAACCATAATAATAAGGTGACCTTGCCACACAGAAAAAATACAAAAGAATAATAGCATGAATAAAAAATGATACTCTTCCGAGTCAGGTCTCCTTTAATTCGTCATTTTCGTTTCAAGGTGCAATGACTCTAATCAAATGAAACATGAGCTAGCATAAAATTGCACTATTTAGTGGTTTTTACGTTGCACTCTTTACTTCCGCTCGTTAATTGGTATACTTTATTTTTATCACGGTTAAAACAGACAACACTAATTATATACAAAAAGGGTCGGATCCAGGGAGGGGACTGGGGCGACTTGCCCCCCCTTCTTTTATATTTTAAAAGCATTTTTTTTTTTCATTTCATTTACTGAAATAAAATAATTGATATCAACCGAATACATTTTGAGTGTTTTATTCTGATAAATGAACTGCAATGAATGACGTACTAAAAAATGCCAATGAGAATCCAAAAAGGGATGTAAGGAAAATAGTTGGAAAGTTGCCATTGGTCCCCCTCCTTAAAAAATTTCCGGATCCGCCACTGACAAAAAAAAAAAATATTAAAATCTGTTTTTCATGTTTGCCGTGTGAACACGAGCCTAACGTAGGCATTTGACTATAGATGCTTTGAATTTATGTAGTGAATCTTGCTTCAGTACTGTGAAGGTTGTTCCACAGTATTACCACACTGAAATGAAAGCTATGTTTCATTAAGTCTCTTTATTCTTCGTTTTCAAGTGACGTCATCAAAAGTATGACAAATTCATTTTTAATCAAATTAAAACATGCCCGTTATATGTTTTAGCTAACGATTATTAAAAGACTTTGTAGAAATATGGGTCCAAAAATGTTGTTCATTTGCGAAGTATTTAGTTCTAAATTGTGTCACGCAACGCTATCGCCTAATTCGAATCGAAGGATAAATATCGCGATAAATTCATCTTTGTTATGAGACTTTGTCTCAAATAGACTCTAGGAGATTCAATTCAACTACACAATTCAAAAACCTGATCTAAAATACTGAATTTGCCTTATTTTGAGACCACTAAAGTTCTATCCGCCATTTTGG
The DNA here is from genome assembly GCA_918843875.1 of Diadumene lineata. Taxonomy (NCBI): domain Eukaryota; kingdom Metazoa; phylum Cnidaria; class Anthozoa; order Actiniaria; family Diadumenidae; genus Diadumene; species Diadumene lineata. The sequence goes on along the minus strand of OU974081.1, from coordinate 3,920,205 downwards.
ATGATATAAGTCACCATCCAACATGGCGACGCCATACATTTTTACCAATAAATAATATTCTTTGATCGTCAATAGTTCGGTAACTATTTGCACTAGAAGCTTCAAATGTGGCAGAATTACATTGTTTTGAATGCTCTCAAAGGGTATAAATGTAGTTTTTCAGTAAGATTTAAAATAAAACATTTTGCCTGAATTATCACGTGGTTGCAAACGCAGAATTACCGTGCTCAACCGGGTTAAGACTAGATGCCATCCTTCAGAATGACCCAGATCGATATGAGCCTGGTAACTAGTTCACGAGTATCTCCGAGTCTCCGGCGAAATTAGGACGAACTTTAGACGAACGTTTGGCTCATGCACATGAAATAAGCTATATTATAGGGACAAACAATTGAAAGACAAAGTTCCACTGAAAAAAATGCAAGATATAAAACATTTAAGTCCAAAACTCCCCAAGGTAAGCTCATATTTTAATTTTAATTCTGTATTGAACTGTCTTTGAAATGCCTGCATCCTTCACGTTCAAAAGCAGACTTTTTTTACTTGATTTAAACAGTTTTCAGTCTTGAATTTTTCACAATATTTTGATCTGTTTAACCGATTGCATGTTACATTCTTGTATCATTTACTACATGTACAATCTGTTTATTACGATAGTCAAAACATCCACCATCCATCAGACTGACCATTACACCATCTCTCACATTGACCTTATATACTGTATAGGTTGTTATTGACCTTACAACATCCACCATCCATCAGACTGACCATTACACCATCTCTCACATTGACCTTATATACTGTATAGGTTGTTATTGACTTTACAACATCCACCATCCATCAGACTGACCATTACACCATCTCTCACATTGACCTTATATACTGTATAGGTTGTTATTGACCTTACAACATCCACCATCCATCAGACTGACCATTACACCATCTCTCACATTGACCTTATAAGTACTATGTAGGTTACTGTTTAAAATGACTGCTGATTAAATCTTTCTGGTTTTTTTTATGTTGCATCGTTCACAAAGATGATAATATTTCTCTCAAGTTGCATCTCAATTCATCAATATCCTTTTGGCAAAACCAATCTGTGAGTTTCAACTGTGCCAGTGGAAGTTTTTGGAAGGTCGTGGTTAGATGGGATACTCGCAGTCCAGGTGATTGAGAGAGACTAGGTAGAGTATAGTCACGACAAATATCCGAAGCCGAAACGAGTTCCGACTATTCCCACGTTATGAGTTCGGAAAAACCTTTGGCGGGAACATCAAATCCGCGATCTCGACGAATAATACATGGACACTCTAGAATCACGTAATGAGGGTTTTGTATCGACACATTATTCAGTAAAACGGTGCAACTAAAAATCAACTAGACGCATAACTGCGTGAACTCGGGATTCCTTTTGATTATAAAGAAAGATTCTAAAGAAATTATAAAGAAAGATTATAAAGAAAGTAAGAAGTGAAGAGTACCGGGGGGCACTTGGTTATATCATAATTATCCGGGGGGCACTTGATTATAGATGTGACGGAGATGTCGATCCCGCCAAGCCTCCAAAAACCTTACCGTCTAATGTACCAGTCAATTCTAAAATTGCCCAGCCCCCCGGGCATGCCCCGGGCATTTGACAAATTATTTTTCAACATGGTGGGGAATTTGACAATTTGTGACGACCGGACGGGCGGGCATTTGACAAATTGCTATCCATTTTAAAAATATCCCATAAAGCTTTGAGGTCAAAGAAACAGGTAATCCATGTCAAATCATTCGGAGATTATTAACAGTCTAGATTACAGTCTGACATCAACAATCAATTAATTAACACGTAATCGAATTTGGTTTTATCATAGGCTTTTTGGGTTGTGACGCAGTAAATATTTCTCTTCTAAAAGCGTACTTCACGTCTAATGAACATATTGTTTATTCCAATATTCAGAATTATTTTATGTAATCGAATATTGAAATCAACAATCGAACATTCGAAATCATTAAGTAAATTATTAAATAGATTTATACTTAAATGAATAATATATTTTTTTTATAGTTTGCTATTTTCATCACATGTTGATGTACTTTGTTCTATTTCTAGTACTTTGTTCTATTATATAACAGCATATTTTAATACAAAGCTGTTTCAGTTGTTTATATGCTTTTTATAATGGTGAATAAAAATTTTGTTCCATGTTCATAGGTCAATAATGAGCTAATAAATTCATCAAATCAACAAGATCAGGATCACAAACCTCGAAAAGTTGATTTTGATTGGTTGAAAGAAAATGACGAAACCAACCAACCACATTGTTTTCTCGGACGTAAGTTCGTCTTTTTAGCCAATCAAATAACTCGCATGATCGATATAAATTTGCTTACGCAAAATAACTTTGTCACATGTCATCAGGATTTCAGTCGCTGTGTGTGTGTAGTACGAATATAAATCATGGCATTTTCAACTGACAAAAGAAAGAAACCTCCAGGTGATGACGAGAAAAGCATAATTGGTTATGTACAAAACTTGTCACCCATAAAGAAAAGTCGACGACCGAATAGTACATTCAAATACGCAAGTTTCACATTGCAAACTTCACAGACAGACAGCCTAGAAGTACTGATATATTCTGAACAGAAGCGAAGTCTCTTCGAAGAAAGCCAAGAAACACGCATACCAATAAAGATAAAAGACTATGCTTTTACTGATGATAAAGAAAAACTTGTAGTGAACGACATTACCCATATATCCACCCCGAAGCAATGTGAGTATGAGTTTCAGTATACAGAAGTTAAATGCAAACCGCCAGCATTGACTACTATCATCGAAGTACTCAATGATACCAAGGAGTGGGCGAACGTAACCATTAAAGGCAAGATAACACGTAGCAGCGAAACACGAGTAGTGGGGAAGAACAAACTCAAACTTGCTGAAGCCGTTATTGCTGACGAAACCGCTTACATACCCATCGACATCTGGGAAGAACATATACCGTTGATTGCCCAAGACAAAGTGTACACTTTAAAATCAGTTCAACTTCGAATTTGGGCCGGGAAGAAGAAGCTGTCAACAACAAAGAAGACAACCATCGAACTTGTCAATGAAGACTTGAACATTACATCGGATGCATTAGACGAGCAAGACGACAAAGATGATATTGCCACAGTAACAGCAACGAAGTTTCGACGAATGCCACGATACGAAATGTTCAACAGGTGCAACTGGTGTCAAAGAAGAATTCCTCAAGCTACCACATCTAACGTCGTCAAGTGCAACAACTGCGGTATAATAAAGAAAGAAGATATTGCCATCGGAATAACTTCAACAGTCGTTGTTCAAGTCGAAACAGGAGAACTACTTACACTTAAGATAAGAGATGAGATGCTGGAAAAGATCCTTGAGCATGATGTAAAGGAAATGGATGAAGAACAGCTATCCAATGAACTGTTGTATAAGGAGAACATCACTTTGACATATGATGTACATAATCTTTTAGTGAAAGAAATTCTGTAAACACTTTAAATCCAAGGCTTGTCAGATTCATAATCATCAAGGACACCAGAAAAGTTTGAGTTTATTATAAGTTGAGTTTTGTTTTTCCTATGTATGGTTATATATAACCAGAAGTTAATTAAATTGTTGTTATTTTGAACCAGGTTGTTATGATTGGTTGTCACTATATTAATACCTACCTGGGCTATAATATACCCCTTCTCGGTGTAGGATTATGATTTACTTTGGGAAATTCTTGAAACTCTGGATTTTTGTTATTTATCTTGTGTGTCACAATATTAGTCACAACTTCTGTATAGTGCATAGTTTTAATTATTTTTTATACCTATTTATGAGATACTGGGTTTTAGTTGTGAAAATCTGATATCTTCACATGTGAAAAGATATTCTATCTTAAAATATTTTGAGAAAGTCGTATCATCGATAGGTATAAAATAAATAGAATTACATGGGTGTGCGGAGATGCTAATTTTATCTTCTTGTGCTCATCAATTGAACACTCAAAGATAAAATTCGTATCTCCGTGCTTCCATGTAATATCCTCTATATATCTATCTACCCCTTGCTATGTCCAAGAGTACCTTGCTACAACTGTCTCTAACAATGATCAACTGTCCCTAACTATGATCAACTGTCTCTAACTACGATCAACTGTCTCCAACTATGATCAACTGTCCCTAACTATGATCAACTCTCCCTAGCTTTGATTAACTGTCAGTGAATGATTTAGACTTTAATATTACTTTGTAAGTTAACTGCTAAGTAAGACACACTCAAAGTAAATTATAGATATATATTTTTAATTTCATAAAAATGATTATAAACTAAATTTGATGAATATTAGCTTCATCTTACATGATCAGGTTAAGCTATGTTATTTGTTAATCATTATAATGGCAGGAATTCAGCATGGAAATTTTGATAATGATATTTAAGTTTCAAGATGAGTCTAACAGTTGAGGTAGTCTATAATAAATTATATATTTGAGTATAGTAACAGATGATCATGTCTTCATATCAAGTCATAGATATCAGTATGTCTTCATGAATTCATTATGAAGCGTGATTATGGCGATTATTGAAACAAACTTGGCTTGATGTTCTGAAATCGTTTAAATGGTTCTTGGTTTTTATCATGTATTTTGCGCAACTTGTTTCAACTGGTACCAATCTAATATCCCATCATCACATGGTTAAAGCTTCAAAGATATTTAATTACTGAATTTTGGATCAGTTGGTTGATGATTGATGTTGTTAGCTCACATTATCACATCTCAATTATGACTTAAATTCAAGTCTCATCCAATAATCGATGTCGTCAGCTCTCATTATACATGTTTAATGTAAAGTCTCAGTGACAAAACTTTGCTGTTTTTTCATTCAGTTGGTTGAACCAAGATATAGTTCCTATTATGAGGTGGTTAAAGGTTCAACATGGCATTAGATTACTTTCAGTGGTTTAAATTCCAATGACGTTTGGTTACTGTAGCTGATTTCTGATTGAGTTGGTTGGTCCAATGATTGATGTTGTAATTTCCATCATAATACTGTATGCTCAAAGTCTTGATTTAATCACTAATTTTTGGTTCAGTTGGTTTATTCATTGTGATTGATGTATAGCTTGTTTGAATCAATCTGTTAAAAGAAAAAAAATTCAGTGCTATGATCTTGAATGATTGAAAACTACACCTCCCCCCACCATTAATCCCTCAAACCCAAGAATACCCCCATAAAAACACTTACCTGCTGTGCTGTGGTTATAAATAACTTGGTTTCCCCAATTAGTGCAATTGGCTATTATTATTTTTTGAAAATAATTAGAGAGTTTTGATTGGCTGATAGGTTTCACTTAATTTTCCATAGCTATCAACTAGCAACCCAAATTTAGAATTTTCGTATAATAAATGTGCTTTGTAATCAATTATTTGGGTTTTGACGTCATTTTGTGAATATTGAAAAAATTATTGCACGCAAATGGTGTCACGCTATAAGTTCACAATTTTACTTTAAAGTATCGATTTCAATTTCCAACTAGTGGTGGATATGACAGTTATATTACAATTTTAACTTGAATGGAATCATGATCTGAGTAATATACACTTGTGACTGTACTTATAACTTTACTGTTAATAGACTGTTGGACATATACATGATCCAGGAGACTTCCACTTGATACAAATGTAGGTTTATTTATAATTTGAATATAACCTAGAGAATTCATGAGAGATTTGAGAGATGTATCAGTATAATAATTGATATTGAAATCACCTAATATGATTTGAATGTTGTTGTTTTGGATAATTTGTCTAAGATTCTCAAGATACTGTGTTGTATTGCAGTTGTTCTTTCTGTATATCAATAGGAATACAAGAGATTTGTCTGTGTGTGTTTGAATTGTTTCAAGCTTCCAGCCATTAATTACTGGGAAATATTGTGTATTTGAGACAGCAATTGTTGGTTTAGTGCATACTGCTAAACTCAAATATTTATCAGTTGGATGATCTTGTCTATATAGTTCATATGGTTGTAATATGTCTCTAATACTATTATCAGAGTGATGAGGCAGAAGTTGAGTTTCAGTGAGAGCTATTATATCAGACATAGTAATTCTTACATCATGTTTGATATCAATGCTATGTTTTCTTAGAGATCTAATATTTAACAAAGAGATAGTAACATGATTATTATCAGCTTTTGACGCAGTCCAATCCATATCAGTATTGTGCATTTGTCTCATTCTTTCATATTCAGTGTTTACTTTAGGATTAGCTCTTACATGTTTGTTTTCTATTTGACCAATGACATGTAAACCTTGTAAAGATCTGGCTCTGCTAAGTGCTACATATATCTGTCCATAGTTAAAATAGGTTTGTCTATTTAGATCAAAACTAACAACTATTTCATCTAATGTTAATCCTTGTACTTTATGTACTGTACATGCCCATGCTAGTGTTAGAGGGAACTGTAGTCTTTGTAATTCTGGTGAAGATGGCTTTCCTGGTCTGACTTTAATTCTTGCAAGTACAGGTACTAATGGTACAGAACTTGTTTCTCTGGCATATTGATCAGGATGTTTCTGTATAGCATTGATACCAGCTTGTGAGTCATCAAACTTGATATAGATAACAGAAGGTTTATTGGTATTTCTGTTAATAGCTACTTTTGTTACAGTACCCATTTGACCATTGATCAGTCTATCACTTATATCTATATTAGTTGTTAGCATTACACGAGAGTTCACTTTAATCAATATTTCAGAATCAAGTCCTCCAGTCTCTGATCTTCCTCTGGCTAATACTCTATCAATGTCTTGTTTTGATACGTGTTGTGGGTATTGATCAATTGCTATTAGTCTGTATAAAGGTTCATTCAGTTGTTCTAAGTGCATTTTATTGTGTTGATCTACAGGTGCATTTTCAGCAAAGATATGTAATGCTTGTGTTGGGTAATCAGTTTGATTTGATGTTAAAACTCTTGATTGTATAACTTGAAGGTCATCGTCAGTTTGTGAAGCAGTTCTTAATCTGTTCAATAATTCTATGAATGGTTGATCATCCTTTTGTCTCATAATCTCAGTTAACTCTACCATTTCAAATACTGACCAAGGATGGCATAAATTAAATATGTTGTTTTTATATTCATCAAATACAGGTTTTCTGCGTATTGGTGGGAGTTGATATAAATCACCAACTACTATAATACTAAGTCCTGCATAAAGCTGGTCATTTGGAGTAGCAAATATGTCTTTTAATCTTTGATGTATATGCAGTAATGTGGTATTTGATACCATAGAAATTTCATCAATAATTATTAACTTTAGTTCAGACAGAGATATCCTTATTTGTGTTCTCTTTTGATCTGACATTGGAGGTACATTTTCTCCTGCTTCTTTGGGGATTGCTAAAGCAGTATGTATAGTTGTACCATTGATATTGATAGCAGCTACACCTGTTGGAGCCATTAATAATACAGTTGGTTTTTCTGCATTTGATTGACCATGTCTAAATGTTTTTGTAGCTGTATGGTAGAGATTTCTTATTAAATGTGACTTTCCTGTTCCTCCGCTACCCGAAATGTATATATAGATAGGATCTACTTTCTCTGGTTTAATACTGTTCATATTTTTAACCTTGTTTCTACACCAGGTTAATACAGTGTTATATGCTTTACGTTGTTCAGTGTTAAGTGATCTTACTGAATGACGAAGATCATCATCAGATATATCAGATGGCTGTATATATGTAGAGATAGCAGGAGAATCATTTGAATTGTTTATATTACCAAGGTGCTCTGGAGGTAGATTATTAAACGACTCTTCACTAGAGTTATCCTGTGGTAATTGTGATTGCAAATCCTCATTTTCTTGGTCATTAATTGGATCATAAGAGTGAATTGTGCTCATATTATTATTTCTCAGTGTTTCTAGTGCTTCTATAACGGCATCAGAATCTGGCTCAAATACATTTCTATTTTTCTCTACTAATGATTGCACATTTGGTTCACTGAATTTAGACATGTAAGTCTGTTGATCACCGATAAGCTCAGTTTCATCTCTCCATGGATAGTATAGCATTAGGAGATGATGGAAGTATTTCTCAGGTTCTTTTGTTTTATTTGGAGTATGATACCGAATGATAGCTTTAACCTTCCTACATTTCATAACTTCATTACCATTCATTAATCTTATTTTGTTAGGCAACATAGTTGTGTCATCATTATTATCTATATGAGATTGTTCAATTATATCATCACTAAGTACTTCAGGCTGAGCATCAGCTGTTTCAGATATATCAGCTCTATAATCCTTGTAATAGAAAGAAGCAAACTCAGCTAGGCACATATTGTTAACCGATTGGATGTAATTTGGTCTTATACTGTACCGTTCAATAATATTAGACTTATATATATCAGTACTATCATCATCTAAATCATCAAGTTCTTGTTGGCTCTTAGCAACTCGTAACCTTCTTTCTGGCATATCTGTGCTCACAAAAACAGTTTTGGGGTATATTTTTCTTAACCACAGTTCTGGCATGCAGCGATAAACACTTTCCTGCGAACTTACTTCTCTAGAAGATAGAAATGCTGCACCAATCTTTTTAAGTCCATCTCTAATGTTTAGATTTGCCTCTCTAGCTTCACGTGCAGCATTAACAATAGCTTGTGAACATTCAGTTTCATCCTTGGTGAAATAGCTACATACATATGTGATGCATTTATAATGATTAAAAATTGGTTGAAGATCTACATTAGCTGCAAATCCCTTGATACCAGCAATAAAATAGTTATTAGTAAAACAACTGTCAAGTGGTCTCTTTAGGTGTAAACCATAGTCAGAGTCAGGTGATACTGATAATGCAGATTCATATTCTTGTTTAGTGATACCAACATCTGTTAATATATCTTCTTGAGTTAGAGATGGATTATAATCAGGTTTACTAGGGTTAAGAACAGCATCTATTTTCTGCTTTACTAATGAAAGTATTTCTTTACATCTGTTTAATGTATTTGTTTTCAACTCTTCATCCATATCATCAGGTAAGGGTTCAGATACAATAGTTCTATCAGTAAAAAACTGTCCAAAGTTAAACCTACATGCTATGTTTTTATACTTTCTACAAGTCTTACTGTGGCTATGAGTTTGATATTTCTTGACTAGTTCATATAATTCAGGATCAGTTTCTTTGTTTGGTAGATAGGCTTGTACATGTTGGTCAATATAGTCTATATAGGCATCTTTAGTATCATGTGATAGCTTAGGGCAATCTGATGTCCATATCAATGCGTGTAAGTGAGGAGAACCTCTCATCTGGAATTCTATGCGGAGAGCATAATAGACTATTTTACCAATTGGATTGACATTAGTGAGTAAAATCTCAGTAAAGAAGGTTTCTACTCTGTATTGGAAATGTTTTGCTGTAATAACAGGATTAAGATTGATAAGTCTGCATTTTTCATCATATGACAAAGCATCTACTTCTTCATCGCTCAGGTTTTTACCATTAGCTCTTGAAATAATTTGAAACAACTCAGGCCATCTTAAATCAGCACATGATAATGTCATAAACCATGTTGGGATACCTAACTGTTTTACCATTGCTACTACTTCATACATGAATTTTTGCCAGTATGGTGGTGATCCAGGTATCTGTCTTAAGAATAAATATGCCTGATCCTGAGAAATAAGATTTTGTAGTATTTGAATATTTGATTTCACTTGTGATGCAGTGACATGTTGACCATGTACTTTCTTAAGAGCTATATTGATACTATCAGATACCTTTTTCTGTTCTATTATGAATTGTGCAAAGAATAAGTATTCAGGGTTCATAGCAAATCGTCCACTGTAATGTAATAGTCTAGTATTAAAATATTTAACAGGTGATAATTTTATTTTCCTTTCAGCTTTGTATCCAAATCTACCTTTAGGAAATAATACTGGGAATGCAAGTTCCTCACAGAGTTTATCAGTCATTAAAGATACTGGATGTTTATTTTCACCTGGTGCAACATTGTATATTTCACGTCCAGTAGATACATTAGAACTGTTATCTTCTATAATAACTGGGTAATCTGGTAGTGTAGATTGCAAACATGTTTCATTAGCTGGTGATCTGTATTCATTTAAAGGGTCATCCTGTTCTTCATCTAGTCTAGTTTCATTGTCTATATCTAATGGTTGGTCTTGGTTTAAATCACCATCAGCTGTAGGGCTAGCTGGACTACTTGCCTCATCATTAGTATCAGATGTTTGTAAACTATTGTTACTTTCAGGGGAAGTGATATCTGTGAGTTCATTGTTAATATTTGTACAATCTATTGAAACATCTTTGTATAATATATTGTTAGATTTTAACCAATTCAAGGCTGCTTGTATAGATTCTGGTCTTACAGCTTCAAAATATACATGTCCTCTAAATTGTAGCTTTCTCTTTAATTTTAACATAATAATACCAGATCTCTCAGATGGGCGTGGTAAAATATTACATGTCTGGTCACATCGAACAGGTACATTACAGATAGAACCCTTAATCTTTCGTTGCTGACCTTTGGGCATCACAACAATCTTTTCAAATACTATACGTTGTGCAATTAGTATTTGTTCTAGTTTTCTCAGACAGTCAAGCTCAGTAGGTATGTCATCAACAAGTAAGTTGTTTATTATTGCCTGGCATGGAATTGCATTCTTTATACATTTTGACTGACATGTTTTACATATATATTCTTTCCCATCATATGATTCTTTGATGTTAAACATAGAATCAGATGGATATTTGTTTAAGATAAGCTTAATAACTGATTTCTTATATAGGCTGCGGTTACAAACACAACATATATAATATGGTCCTTCTCTTACTAAAATCTTAAAACGATCTATACACGATTGTAGGTTTTTATTTTGAGAATCCTGATAGTATTTCTCTTTATTTCTATTTAAAAGCTCTTCTTTTTTATTAGTTTCCATCATTCTATACTTTTCACATTTCTTGTCCAATATCTGCTGTTTTTGTATGCCATTCATTTGTGTATATTTTGTATTTCGATCATTCAAATGTTGTTGTTTTTTGTCTCTATCCATTGCTTTATATTTTTCAGATTTCTTAGCTAATCGTTGTAGTTTTTTACTGTTATCCATGATTTGATATTTCTTTCTAAGATCTTCTAATAATATTTTTTTCCTTGGTATCTCTGCTTCATTATAATTTAATCTTCGTTTGTGATTTTTGATCAACCTCTTTCTTTCATTGCTGTCAATATTATCACAAGAGCAAATTAAAAATTGTAGCCGATATTTCTGTTCGATACCATGCCAAGACTTTGTAATATTGATAATTGTATCTACAAGTGAGCTTGTTCCACTGACATTTTTAGTGTATTGAACATTTGTTGTATTTGATGGATCACATATTAATGTAGAGTACACATACTTTGATCTCTTAGTAGGTTTGAAAATGCAACTTATACAAGAACTTGAAAACCACATCATAAACCCAGAATTCTCAAGATTGTTTTCAATCATATTTTTGAGAGTGCACTTACTTTCGTTAGAATCAGTTAGAGTCCCATTTGAAGTATAATTGGTCATACATGTCACTTCAGCTCCACAGATGTTGATCATATTTGGAATATTATCTGGTGATATATGATTTAAACTAAGACTATTTAAAAACTCTTTGCCACCATTTGTAATCTGACTAAGATCACTGTCATTCCAATAGCCACATGATTTCATTGTTGAATAACAAATTGAATATACGGCTATAGCACAACTAAGGTTAAAATTGGGAATTTCATTGTCAATGCAGGGTATATTCTCTTGTAGTTTATTGATATGTACCCCTTTAATCTCAAAAATATCATTGCTGTGAATACTTTGAAAGTATTGAATCAGATTGTTTAAAGATGACAATTCCAGTAATGCACATGTACCGTTAACATCACTTCTACCATATTGATCTCGCGCATGAGAGTCAAATACTTTAAATCTCATATTGTCATAACAATATACAGCAACAGCAGTACATCCTATTGTTAATATAAAACTAGTAAAATGATCAGATATCAATGACTGGAATGCTGATTGTAGAGAAGTACAATAGTCGTATCCTTCTATTACATTTTGTTGTTGTAAACTACCAGAGTAACTCTCACTATACTGCAGTTCATAATCACTATTAAATACATTTAACGCAGTTGGTAATTCAGATATCAAAAGAAATGATTGCTGCGCTGACTGTGACAATCTAGTGTATAGCTCATCTCCTATAGACATTATTTTCACAAGATCATTTGATGAATTTATTCCATGATTATTATAATATATTAAAGAACATAAACTCATTGCAACACATTGTTGTCCAGCATTTTGTCCAAATATGATGGCATTACCTTGACTATATGGTGCTGATATGGTATTACGTTGTTCTACAAATACTTTGTCATTAGGACCAGGGTTCGTCTCTATATCATTAAATAGTTTCCATTGACAATAATCCCTTGCATGTGACTGGTTCTTATAAAGAGATATTGGTCTATTACAGGAAAATAAATACCAATATCGATCAGCAGCTTTACCTTTGGTTCGTGCTAAAGTTGTATAACTTTGTTTTGCAGCTGTTCTCCTCGTGTGTATATTTAGATAATCATACAACTTTGATGATTTTGGTGTATATAAACGTATTCTGTGGTAAACTAACAGTCTGAGTTTTTTACTCTTAGTATTCAGGCGCTTCAGAGTTGATGTTGGTAGTCTACTTGGCTCACGATCACGTTTACGTCGTTTACATGTATGATACATGTATGATACATTACAAGACAACTTTACATGTCGATAATTATAATGAACAAACCTTGAATATAGCGACCTGGTACTTTTTGAGATATTTATTGTGACTTCTGAATCATTGCATATAAGTTTATCTATTGCATGTACAGTCGTCCAACGTTCCGCTTTATCTAATGCATTCACATCGTTAAACGAAGAAATATAACACTTACTATACAAGTCAATTACCATAATATTTGATATGAACAATAATAGAGCTATCGTTATTGATAAACAAATGATATAGAATGCTCTGTCTTGAGTTACCAACAACGTAAGTAAGCTTAATATGAGAATTACCTTAAATATTGAGATATTAAAAGCGGCTTGGTACACATTTTCAAAGACATTGGTCGTAGATTTTGTCATGTCCT